>CM070042.1:38124804-38159374 GCA_036250615.1 Ptychadena robeensis | reverse complement strand
GATATGTGGGTCCCCATGTCATTGACAGGTGGACCTAACTATCCCTAAAACTCTTTTTTCAGAGATAAGAGATTGTTCATTTACCAAATTCGATTAGATGTAAATGCGAGAGTTATTGTCTTGCTGCAGGACCACTGTGGTGTACATCATTATCCATTCAAAACTGCTACACAAGCTATTTTTTAATGTCATTCTAATAAAAACAGAATTTAAAGTCAATACAGAGAGCGCTCAACTGCGTGTCGGAGGGGCAGGTAGATCAATCTTGGCTGCTGATATATTTATCATTGGTACAGTTTCATAGCCAACACATTGCAGGGCAAGTGCAGGTCTCCTATTCAATGAGAAAAGCCATTTGTACAAGAAAGTCGGTTTTATAGAAGAGATAACAAAAGATTTGGACCATTAAACATCTGTCAGCGGTGGTAATGGGCAAATGGAAATCGCTCATGCAAAATATCCCCTTGGAGTTTATACTGTAGCCACCTCTGTAAAATGGTTTCAAAATACATTTTGCTGACTTGGCACCAGTATTTCATGGTAACCAGATTGAAGGTCTGCCCTTCTAAAAATACCAGCCAAGTATGGCTGTAGGGATGGGGGTGGTTTACAGCTCTCAATACCCACACAACAAATGCTGGTAAGACTTTGCCATTGAGTTTGCTCAAAATGTTGCACTGAATATATAAACAAATCTGTATCCCACTAATCTGTAGATCTGGGAAAACATAAATATTATATATAACTTCTATTTTTTAAGCGCCAACTTATTAAGCACTCTTTTACATTAAATAAGGGTTGAGAGGCAAAACAAGCGAACATACAGTGTCGTATTGCCCAGGTTAACACACTGGGGCAACCAGGTCCTTTTCTACGCCCAACTGTGTCACATGGCTTGCACACAAAGAATAACGGAATGCCCACACAGCTGATGAGGGGGATAACTTTTACAAAAGGAGTATACACAGTCTTTAGGGGCTACAATCCAAACACACTAACCAGCTGCTCAGGGATGTGGCTAATTGCTCTTACCCAGTGAGAAGAGAGGCAGTCCTTGTGAGAGGTTACACACTGTGGTGGAGGCATCCTCACCCAGAACCTGGCTCTTCAGGCAGGCTGCAAAATATTCTTAAAGTTGGGAGCACTGAGCTCCAAGCTCTGCAGTGGGCATAAGCCCAGGCTAAAGGCACTGGAGAAATATATAACCTCTGCCAAAGGGAGGGCTTTAGCAGAGAACCTAATCAACAGAGCAGGAAACTTAAAGGGATATACACATTTTTAGACCATGCCATGGCCAGCTATATACAATATGCAATATAAAGTGTATTTCATTACACTACAACATTGTGTACGAGTTTGCCAAGATGGAATTGAAAGGTTCTGTATCTGGGGATTAAAGCAGAATGCAGGGTCAAAGGTGACACCAAGACAGAGGTTAGATTCAAAGAATCGGTTGGCCATTCAAAAACAGATGGCCAATATTCATGGTAGAAACACTGATAGAAACACCACCCAAATGGATTGGGAACACCATGGGGACTGAAAGAGGAAGCACCGGCCATCTCTTGCACCTGGGTGCACCGCACGTACCGGGGTGAATCAGGGGACAATAAATTATCTCACCCCTATGTTGCCACAGACTCCCTCCAGGCCTCTACATACATGTACCTCCCTTCCTTCCAAGGGGCAGCCAGGCCTCACAGTCCTCACCTGCAACAGCGGCTGAGTGGGCTTTCTTTCGTTTAGCAAGTCCTTGCGCACATCCCACAATAAAGGTCTAAGACACATCAGATTGTTGTAAATATGGTGCCCCTTTATTGCAGTAAAGTCACAGTGCTACAGTTACACTTAACGATCTTCCTGGGAGCAGTATCTGCCGGTACAGTCTTTGCCCTAGCCTTCTTCACCCAAGTGAAGACTTTTTCTAGGCTAGGACTGCCCTTGCTCCCAGCAAGGGGTACAAGGGTAAGGCCTTAGTTACATTTCAGTGCAGGCCTGGTCTTCGGATCCACTGGACCTAGTACTTTCCAGCTCTCTTCTACTCTGCTGTTTAGAAGACCCAATTTACATAAAGTACTTAACTTAAATAAACTCCTATCTCCTCCCAGGTGGCTCACAAGATCACAACATCACATGTTCCAAACATTTGCTGTGACACCTCCCACCTATGTTTCGCCCAGCAACAGCACAAACATAATTACTGACATTTCTCATAGGGACACAGTTAACCCTTTAACGACCATGGTACAGTACACTTACAATCCACCTTCCTACAGGACCATGTCTGGATGCATCTTGGACTCACATGTCGCTGCTGGGAACCGGTTTGTCCGAGTTGTAAGCCACTTTACAGACTGACAAAAACATGCCCCAAACCCCCTAAAAACTATTTTACAGGAAAACCACTAAATCCGATTGTCTGCAGGTGAGCTGATGCATTATATCCGAGTGTCTGCAGGTGAGCTGATGCTTTAAAACATTATATGACAGTGCCTGCAGGTGATCTGACACTCAAAAAAATTTGATATAAGGGCCTGCAGTTGAGCTGACCATGATTTCAGAACTTTTTCCACCATTAATGTGACCTATAAGCCGTACCACTCAACTGAAATCTTTTAGGTGGATGGAAGAAATAGGTGCTGCATATGTGTGCGCACCTGCTTCTAACTGGGGATGTAGCTGTGTTCAGATTTAAGCAATTGCATTCCAAATCATGTTTATTAGGAGTTGACATACACCTGCTATCATTTAAAGTGCCTCTGATTGCAATGT
Source organism: Ptychadena robeensis (assembly GCA_036250615.1). NCBI lineage: Eukaryota > Metazoa > Chordata > Amphibia > Anura > Ptychadenidae > Ptychadena > Ptychadena robeensis. The sequence continues at coordinate 38,156,602 of CM070042.1, read as the reverse complement.
TCCTATTAGATTTGGCCCTCTCAGCCAGCACACTTGAGGAGGGATCGTCACCTGAGATATTATTATTGAAGATGAAGATCTTGAAGATGTTTTGCTTTCTCAATTTGAGTGACTGTATACACAATCTTACTGGAAATATATACATCCAATCCACATAATGTGTTAACCAGCATAAGGTCTGAGCCTCATGGAGGTAGGTGGTACTACATTTGCATGAATGGAGCTGTGAGGTGTAATCATCCCACCCAGGGAGGTGTTAAGATGGCATTGTATATGGCAGACAATAGATGTCGCACCCACCCCTGTTCGAGCTTGGCTTCTCCATTTTCATATATATGTCCTCCTCTCTATCTAGGAGTCCAAATGGGGCTGAATTTAACCGAGGTGCTCAAAAGTCGGACTACCCATCCCCCTAGGTGATAAATAGGAAAAAAGGGGGGTACCGTCGGAAACTTTGAGTTGGTAGCCCGCCTTATTAATATTAACATGTAACAACGACAGAACAACAGAGGAAATGATGGCAATCAACAGAAAAAATGATAACGAGAAATTTCCATATGGGCACCAACTTTGTTTTATTGGCTGGTTTTTGCAGGCCATGGTTAATTTTGTCTAAACGTTTCGCCCAAAATTTCGGGCTTCCTCAGGGCCGTAACCATCTAGAATTACCAAAAAAAGTAGAACATACATAACATGGTACATAGCCATATGGAATCATTCATGACAATAGGTTTTAAATATAAATCATAACTATATAGATCAATCGTAGCAATAAATATAAGCAAGTCTAAGCATAACACAATTATAGTTATATAAATCAAATCATAGCAATAGGTACAAGCATAAAACATTACATAGCCATATGAATCGAACATAATGGATGGAATATTCGTATCATAGCTGTGGTCAATCATAATTCAGATTTGACAGAGAAATAACATTCATACTGGATGACACGATTTAAAAAAAGTATATAAATATATAAATACACTAAAAAACGTTGTCAAATAAACGGTGGTATTAATTGTCGGCTCAATTTTAGATATATATGAGTGATCAATGCAATAAGTTCAAGAGAATTGGATAACCTTTCTTCAAAATCAAAACAGACTATTACCGGCACAAGGTGTGTGAAAGAGAACAGAATTAAATTACATTGAAAGACCCACCTGGACAGCAGGAGCCCAAGTCCAGTCACAGGAGAAGGACAGCATGCAGGGGAGGGGGGGGGGAGCCGAAGACGGAAACCGGCGAATCCCCCGAGTAATTACGGCCGCGCTCCCACAAAGAGCGTGGGGAGGGGTGGCCCCACAGGCCCAACAGAATGGTCCGGAGGGCAAGGGAAAGAGGGTGCCAGCTGTCACAAACCCCACCAGCAATCCGTATCCTTGACCCTCCTTCACAGTCGCGGTCCAAGCCACTGGGAGCCCTCGGTCTGCCTTCCTCACTGTGAACAGGCCAAAATGGAAACCGATTGGTTGGAGGGGGTGTGAATGCAATACACTATACAATCTCCATGCAATCTTGGTGATTGTATATGTATACATGGGTATCACTGCCACCACGTCTGGAAAATGAGCCAGAAGTCTCCTAACTTATCCCTGTGAAAGAAAAAGTAAATTCAAAGTAACCTATCTAGAAATAATATCTATCACTAGGTAGCGTCTCTCCAGTTGCTTAGATTCTTTGTGGGTCATTCAGAACAGGTACAGACTGAAATGATTAAGATCATTTATTTAAAAAGATAAAATCGTGCATCAAAATATTAAAGAAAAATGTAACAAACAGATTTTCGATCGTAAAAATAAACGGGGTAAAACAGGAAAAAGAGAACTTGTCTGAGGAGCAAGAGTTTACCAGAGGAGAAGTGTCCTTAGAAATGAGTCCAAATATTGTAATCCAGCGGTCCAATTCTGGAGTTGTAATGACGGGTGTCAGAACACAAAGACGGCAGTTCGAAGTCAGCGAAAGTTGCGAAAAACGGTTGTAGGACAATCCAGGACAAGATTAAGACAAAGACAAAGACTTAAGACAATCACTGAGTAGATGGAGGATGCTTTTAACCCCTTCTTCCTCCATGGGAGGAATTGAAACCAGAGCTGACCAAACCTCTCACCTGGTTAGTAAGACAGCCCCCTCATTAGAAGCAACAGGACAGTCATGTACTGTACATATGAATATGTATAACTTGCCAGAGGAACATGTGACCATAATATGGGGCACATGTTCTCCACCAGCATGGTTTCCCAAATTCATAGAGACCAAACATGAATAGTTTATGTTATGCTACGATGCTAACCTAGAGATCTCAGTTTTGGAATGCCACACTCCATCCTTGTTTCCTCATATACATTTTCCTATGGAGAGTCACCTCTGCGATTTACCAGTATCTCCCATGTATGGAAATATGGTTTTATTGGCCATCTCTCCAATTATTGATCCAAGGGTGAATAAATGGTCAGATTTCTGCTGTTCCCTGGTTGAACTCACTCATTCACCCCCTCCCTCTTCTCCAGAGTACCAGATCCTACATGGTTTATTGGGGGGGCAATAAAGTGGGTTATCTCAATGCTCAGAAGTATGGATCTCTGAGCATTTACGGCCCTCTAGACGTTTACACAAGTGGGCACAAACAGGCATGGTGGACATTCTATGGTTTCTTAGAGAATTGGTTTGGAATTAACTTTAAAGGGTCTGGTGGAAATGTAATTGTGGCTTAGGTTAAGATACTTGCATCGACTGGTGCACATACAACGATTATTCATCACACCATCACATATGCTTACCCGCTCAAGACCTCACAAAGAATTGAGATCCGTACCTGTAATGGAAGTTTAAGGAGATATTGGAGATTAGGAGATATTGGGGGATGAAATAATGAAGTCTACTCCGGCCTTATGCCGTCCTGGGTGGTCCACGTGGGACGCCGGGAGGAGGGAGCACGGGGGGAGGGAGGGAGGAGGCGAAGCCGCGGGCGGGGCGACCCAGGAGCTCAAAGTGCCGTATTCGGGGGCCCTCCAGGTGGTAGGAACCCCCGATCGGCTGGCTTCCCGGTTGCTCCAGGGGATCCCCCCCCATATGCACAACCGCATTAACCACCGTGGGACATCGCCAGACCCCCCGCCCCCCACACGCCGAGAAATCCACCGCTCCCACAGATGGAAATACACTGGGTGGGCTGCAACTATCCATTTAGGGTCCAATGTACAATGTAAATAACATATTAAAAAATTTAAAACAATGTCATGTTACTTTATAACTGTGGGCATATTTTTTAAAACAGTGAGCGTGACAATAGCGATTTACAGTCTCCTTAATAAACATTGAATGTTCATTGGATGTTAGCTAAGGTGATAGTAGCATTGTAATGTCATTGTGTATCCAACAGTAAATAAATATACATTACATATAAAGTGGTAACAAGTGACAAGGTTGACAAAAATATATAAACGATGACAATAATAATATAAATAGATAAATAAATACATATGTTAATATGAACATGATAACAAATAACAAAGTTACCAGGAGTATAAACTATAAACATAATAGTTTACTAAAAGGCAGTTTAAACTGTAGCAATTGGCAATGATATTGTGTATCATTGTGATAATAATATTCTCTATCAAGGATCAACAAACTTTCTATTTAAGATGGGAATGGATAAAAAGGTGTTCAATAGTGTAAGTCATTCTTAATTGTGAATAGTGAATTATTTCTTTTGAAATAGGTAAGGGTCAAATAAATTTAACACAGTGAATGCAAGAATATTTTTATTATATGCAATAGCATCTGTGAGGATCATTTAAAATATTGCGTGATACAGTTTATCGTGTATAATTTATTTAAGATATATTAACAAACAAGATTAGGGTAGAAGCATGTATGGGAAAATAAATGACTAGGGAAAATAAATAAAAAAAATTTAATTACGTAAAAAAAGATGAGAATGATAGCCATAGTGTGTAAATATTAAAAAAAACATGGATCAGTTTTAGGGTATGTAATTGGAACAACGGATTACAGGTTATTAGTAATGATAAATAACTTGCACAGACAAGTGGAGCCACTGTCTAGAGAGAAATAGAATGCCAATATTTAAAAGGTATGGGAGTGAACAATAATATATGGAAAGTGGGGAGATAAGCCAAGCTGTATTATTAAGGCTTAGTAGATTTCAATATGCTCGTACAATATGTTTTCTTAACTATTCCTATTTTGTTGTAATTTTACTCATGTTAAAGCGGTTGTAAAAACTCAAAAAAAAATCCCCTGCATACATTACATGGACATATTACACACCTGTCAGCAGTATACATCTGTGAAAACTTCCTAAACAGAGAAAAAAAAAGGTACTTACAATCTTCACTTCCTCATTCCTAAGGCACCATCTTATGTACTGGCACCTGAAGCTACTTCCGCCCATTCTGTTGAACATTACTAAGGTGCCCCTCCCCTGAAGACATATTTACCAATCCCAAAGGGTTTGGTATAGGAGGACAGTTCTGGTCCTTCCAGAGATCTATGTGCTGCAGTTTGCATAGGAGACAGGAGTGAAGCTGAAGGAGGACACTGTAGGAGACAGGAGAGATTGAGACTGAAGTGGTGGTGAAGGGGTTCAGTGTGCAGGTGATATGGGGGTGACATGGATTTGGGGGGCACACAGGCTCAGGATGAGGTTAGGTTGAGGTTATGAAATATCTTATTACCTCCTCTGCTGCCAGTCCCAGCAATGTCTTCTCTAAACTTCCCCCACAATCACCTCACAGATGACACTTCCATGTCTGGGAAGGGGAGGGGGAGGGAGGCTGCTGACAGAGAGCACACAGAACACAGGGCTGCACAGTGAATCGCTGCGATAGTTACATCACAGAGAAGAGGCAGAGCAGTGCATTATGGGTCCCCACACACAGCTGATGTTCTTCCGGCAGCCCTTTCAGCTTTGACAAGTGACCTCGGCGCCTAGTCACAGCATGGGAGGTGCTACCTCGGAAAAACTCGTCTTCCCTTTCCTTCTTTTTGGACAGTGATTGCCTTATCTATTGGCAGCCTGATGCCGATAGTGCAAAGTGACCTACAACGTGGTAGGTCCGCTTTAAAGAGGGCTATTAATGTTTATGGACAGAGAACGGGCTTAAAGCTAACTTGCTCATTTAGGCCTGGGTGGAAATAGGCCTTTGTAATCGATTTAGTTTCAGCCTGAAGTACTTTTTGATAAAAATTTTCCCCTCTGGGGTCTTCATTTATTTTTTCTAGTGCATAAAAGTGGATCCAGGATGTATCAAATTTGTGCATCAAGCCCACGTGTCTACATACTGGTGTGATGATCCGACCGTTGGTAATATCGTATTTATGTCTGTAAATTCTAGATTTAAATAGATTTTTAGTTTTACCGACATAAACATCCACATCGGCATTTGATTAAATATACTACTCCTTTTGACTCACGTGTAATGTGGGATCGTATTCTGAAGTTTTGACCATTAGGTAGACGGAAATCTTTGCAAGGAAAAATATGTTTACATTGTGGGCAATGACCACATCTGAATAGGCCTGGGTTACGTGAAGGAATGGGTCTGATTAGATGACTTTGTACTAGACGATCGTTTAATGACAGACACGTTCTATATGTAATCCTTGGCCTATCTATAGGTTTTGAAACTTCTGGATCAGTCATTAACATTTCCCATCCTTGTTTAATGATGTTATGTATTTTCCTGTGTTGAGCATGAAATGGTAAGATTAATTTTATTGTAGATCGATCACAATTTCTTAGTTTTTTTGGATTTTTTGACTAAGAGTTCCTGATGGGCGACTCTAGTGGCTCTATTGTATGCTCTTAAGAGATTTTCGGCTGTAGCCTCTCAATAGGAGCCTTTGAGTTAACTCATCCACTTTAATCTTGAATTCCAACTGTTCGGTGCAGTTGTGTAGAAGACGCAAAAACTGCCCGTAGGGGATACTCTCCAGGAGGGGTTTAGAGTGATGGCTATCTGCTCACGAAATTGTATTCCCTGCCGTACTTTTCCGATACAAGGTAGTCTTTAAGGTTCGGTCAGAGTCTATATAGATTTCTACGTCTAGAAAAAGGTAGACGAGTTTGGCTAATTTGATGTGTAAACGCCAGATTAAATCTGTTAGTGTTCAATTCTTTGAGAAATATCTCCAAATCATTAAGGGAACCCGTCCAAAGTAACAGGACATCGTCTATGTACCTTTTCCACATAAAAATATGGTCAAGGCACTCAGACGATGCCATATCAAAAAGCTCCTGCTCCTAAGTACCCAAAAATGAATTTGCATAGGTAGGTGCACATGCTGTGCCCATAGCTACCCCTTGGGATTGTAAAAAATACACATTGTCAAAAGTAAAAACGTTACGAGTAAGGACGAATTCCAGCAAGTCAGAAAGAAAGTCAATTAAATCTGACCGTAAATGGAGAATGTGCTGAACATATAAGATACCCAATTCATGGGGAATACTGGAGTAGAGCGCTTCAATATCAATAGCCACAAGGTAGGCATTTTCGGGTAACACCACATCTTGGAGGGCAGTTAGTAAGTCAATAGTGTCCTGGAGATATGAAGGTAATTCATAGACAAATTCTCTTAGATGGGTGTCAATGAATTGACTGGCTCTTTCGGTTAAGCTCCCCGTTACCAGAAATGATGGGTCTCCCTGGAGGGGGGACCCTCATTTTGTGGATTTTTGGGAGGGCATAAAATGTGGGAATTCGGGAATGGCGATTGTATAGAAATGCGGATGGCGATTGTGTAGAAAATCAAATGTATCAGAGTCAATCGTCAAATTGGTTTTTGCTTTATTAATTAATTCTAAGAAATCCTGATTAAATTTCTCTATACGGCTTTTGGGAATTTTGCAGTACCAAGTATCATTTGCCAAGATTTCTTTGTACATTTTGATATATTGGGGTGTGTCCATAATTACGACATTTCCCCCTTTATCTGCCGATTTTATTGTTATATTATGATTATTTTGTAAGGAGAGCAGGGCTTGTCGTTGTTGAATAGTTAAGTTATCTTTTTTGGTGACTTTTGGCCAGTGTAGTTTACGACACTGGGTCACAGTATAATTAACAAAGGCAGGGATAGAGGGATTTTTTTGATTTGTGGAAATTTTGTAGACTTAGGTTTGAAGGAGGGGATGGGTTTTGGAGTTAAAGATTGTAAGGGAATAGACTGTGTTAAAGGGTTTGTTATTTCTATCGGATCTTGTTCATCCAATAGTTAAATTAGGTCTTTTAGAGCATGGAATTCGGTGACGAGGGGTGTTGGAGCCTCAAAAAAAAAAAAAAAAATCTTTAGTAGTAGATGGTATGTTTTGTAATGTCTGTAGACATTCAGAATTGTGTGTTTGATTGGGAGGGATGTTACTAGTTGATTCTCCGATTGTGACGGTAGGGACTTTTTATCATGTGATTTGGTTTTAAGGTAGCCATACACGGGACGATTCCGCACACGATTCCTGGCCGATCGATCACCGGGCACGTGCACGCCAATTGATCGGCTGAGAATTGACTGCAGCCCACCTTACCCGATCGACCCTGCCGAACCAACATGCTGGTCTTTCTGATCGATTCAGCACACATCAGGGGGAGTTGCCATTTGTCAAGTGATCGATCGGGCACGGAATCGTCCAGGAATCGTTGGCTTAAGGTGGTAGGCACAGACTTAATTGGGCGATCGATCGCCCATCCGATTCCCTCTGGCATCGCCGGAATCGATCTGATGGGTGATCGGTCGTCCATGGAATCGTCACATGTATGGCTAGCTTTAGATAGGGAGTGTCTGGAATGTGGTTTACGTTTAGTGTGTTTTGTTTGTTAACCTGAGAAATTATCTTTGGCACGTTTCCCTCCAGTTTTCCAGAAGGAAACTCTGGAGGAAGAAGAATCTAAAGTACAGTATCTGATTGATAATTTTCTTCTGGAGTAAATTTATCAGAATGTGTTTTATTTGGGGATTGCTGAGATTGATTATTGCCTGGATAAGAGGATGGCCATCGGTAGGCTTTTCCAATCTGGAAAGTGAGTCGATCCTTTTGAAATTAATTTTCTTTGAAAGAATAAATATCCTGATTAAACTTTTGTAGATGTCTTTTAACCTCTTTCTATTCTAGGTATAAAGCCTGGAGTTCTTGTTCAACTTTTATCATTGCTCGTCTATAATGTTCCATCATAATTTTCATCATTACTTCAGTGCATTGGGTCAGATTATCTTCCCAGATGCCTTTTAATGATTCATCCAAATTAGGGACATTAGGAAAAGTTTTATGTCTCAATCCAAAGGGATTGCAGCCTGCATTAATGTACTTGTGAAAATTTTTTAGGTGCCAGCAAAATTTAGATTTTTTCTCCATAATCCGTCTATAGCCAAAACTTGCGATATTGTAATCTGTTTGTTCAGCTCGAATATTGTTTGAATCTATTTGGGATAGAAACTCATCCCAGCAAGAGCCAGAAAAATCCGCCAGTATTTGGCAGTTACTATGACATTTCTTTACAAAAGATCAAAACCACTTAGAAATCGATGTTTTTGAAGCTATTCTAGGTATGAATCCCAGAACTTAAGTTCGACATGATAAATTGTTACAACACAGAAAAAATATAGTAAATCCAATATAGAAAATCTAAGCATTGAAAAGGCACAACCCGTTAAAAAACAGGTGGTTAAACTCCAGCCATGAGGGTGTGGTGTCTGCCACCAAATCTTCCTCATCTAGAGCAGGCGAGAGAGCTATATACGATTTCCGTCTTTGCCCCCCTCCCCTGCATGCTGTCCCTCTCCTGTGACTGGACCGGTAATAGTCTGTTTTGATTTTGAAGAAAGGTTATACAATTCTCTTGAACTTATTGCGTTGATCACTCATATATATCTAAAATTGAGCCGACAATTAATACCACCGTTTATTTGACAAAGTTTTTTTAGTGTATTTATATACTTTTTTAAATCGTGTCATCCAGTATGAATGTTATTTCTCTGTCAAATCTGAATTATGATTGACCACAGCTATGATACGATTATTCCATCCATTATGTTTGACTCATATGGCTATGTAATGTTTTATGCTTGTACCTATTGCTATGATTTGATTTATATAACTATAATTGTGTTATGCTTAGACTTGCTTATATTTATTGCTACGATTGATCTATATAGTTATGATTATATTTAAAACCTATTGTCATGAATGATTCCATATGACTATGTACCATGTTATGTTTATTCTACTTTTTTTGGTAATTCTAGATGATTATGGTCCTGAGGAAGCATGTAGACAAAATTAACCATGGACTGCAAAAACCAGCCAGTAAAACAGAAAGTTGGTGCCCATATGGAAATTTCTCATTATCATTTTTTCGGTTGATTGCCATCATTTCCTCTGTTGTTCTATCATTGTTACATGTTAATATTAATAAGGCGGGCTACCAACTCAAACCCCCTTTTTTCCTATTTATACTCCTCCCTATCTAGAATGTGAACTTGTGATTCCTCAAATTGGTGTCCTTTTCCTTTTTTTCCTTGCTTCACGAAGTGATGAGAGTGCGGAAGTGAAAGAGGAGGCCTGCAATCGTGACACTGAGTATACCCATGCGGAAATTTACCATGCCAAGGGGTAGGTGTTCTGCAGTATGACTTTTTTTTTTAGGAAAAAGGAGACGACAAGAGTGGTAGTTTGCAACCTGTGTGGTATCAAAATGAGCCGGGGTGTGAACACTAGCAACCTCACCACCACTAGCATGATCCGCCGCATGGCATACAAGCAACCTAAGTGGGTTGAATGCCTGGGTTCACAATCTTGGGGTCACACCACAGCCTCCACTTCCGTGTTATTTCTGGCCAATCCCCTGTTGAAGGCCATAGTCCTAAACGCACAACTTTCAAAGTTACTGTCCCTTGAATTGTTGCCATTGAGGCTTGGGGACACTGATGTTAGCAGCCGTCAGTACACAGTCCTCAGCTGCCCTGACCAATGCACTTACTGGGAAGGTCCACCTCACCATGGGCAAATGGACAAGTGCTGGTGACCAGGGACGCTACATTTAACTGACCGCACACTGGGTGAATGTTGTTGAGGACGGGAGTGAATCGTATCCTGGAATGGCACAGGTGCTTCCCACTCCCAAGATTGCGGGCTCTAGGTCCATCAGGGTCTCGGCCAGCAGCTGCAACAGCAGTCAGCCATCAGTCGCTAGCTGGAAGCACTGGTGCACTGCTGTGGGTAAGCGTCAACAGGCCCTGCTGAAGCTGATCTGCTTAGGGGACAAGGCAGGGTATAATGGACCAACTTTATACTACCTACCCCTACTTAATCAAAACCTACCCCAACTTTAACCTACTTTATGTTGCTCACAATTAAGGTGGACACTATGAATGTGGCAGATGAGGTAATGGGGGAGGAGTTGGCACAGGGTGATCGTGGGACCGCCCACAGTTTGTCTTCTCAGCGTGACTTACACCATGAAGAGGAGGAGGAGATCAAGAATCATCTGGATGTCAACATAAACGTCTTGCCTGTTGGTACTCTGGCATAGATGGCTTACTTAATGTTAGGCTGCATTTCCTGTGACCCTCACACAACATGTTGACCCTATGTTGTACATAATTTAGATAACACTAACTTATGGGTCTTCACCCTTCTCAACTCCCGCTACAAAGAGAACTTGTGTTGGAAGTTGGTGAAGGAAAACTTAGCAGACCATCTCAAATTGTTCTGAAGGGTGTTGATCCAGGAAGTCATATCATGAGGTCCACCCTTTGCTATGTTTCAAAAAGATATACCCTAAGGGACAAGGATAGTCCCTAAATCAACAACTGGGGCTTTAGTGACCAGGAAATGAGTATCAGATAGTCAAATTATTACAATAATAATCTTTATATAGATATCTTCATAAGACCATAGCCCTTTTGGGCAAATTGTATAAAACATTGTTAAAAAACAGCAAAAATCACATATATCGTTTGGCCGCCATATGGTCAATCTGTGCAGTCCGACTTGTTTCATTCTATCCAGAACTTGTCAGAGACAACATGTGATTGTTCAGATTCATCGTTTAACGACACGCATTCATATTGGCTACCAATATGGGTGGAGTATCGCACCGCCGGCGGGGGACTACCATTGGACGCAAATTGCGCCCAGGAGTAAAAGGATTGGTCCCAGATGCATAGCAGACCAAACAAAAAGAAATAATTCAGAAGGATAAAAACCACACAAATTGACCTTGCATAGCTGATCATTCTCGAATTCGTATTGTACATACATATATCGTAAGGTGGGTACAAAGTAGTGTTACATTTATCAGTAGTCCAGAAAAAATGTTAGGATAAGATCCCGCCAAACACAGGAGCGTGCCCCAACGCGCGTTTCGTTGTTTCGCTTCCTCAGGGGGTAAGCTTTATCCATGTATTAGGTAAGTAATGATAAACTGCGAACGAGCAGCGAGCCAGACAAACCGGCGGAAGGCGACGGGGCAAGTAACGAGAGGCCACAAAACAGTCGCCCAAAAAGCAGGGGCCCAGACCAGCAACAGCCTGAACGTAGTCTGATTATTAAACACAGTAGTAGAGGTAGAAGGTATTAGGGTCTTGGTTAGCTGTGGTAATATCCAAACATGCAACTGGTCCTTGGGTCGCAGGTTAGCTGGGCTTTTTAAAGCACTGTAGGTTTTTTTTTTTTTTTTAGTACAGATTTTTTTTATGAGGTTTACAGAGGTACCATTGAATGAGGCTTGGAAAGAGAGGTCAGTCAAGTAAGAAAAAAAAATTAGGAAAGCACAGGATTATGATAGAGTGCCGGGTCTGGACAAAAGAGGGTGATCTACAATGTCAAATGAAGAGGAGAGATCCAGCAGAAAGCCTTGGCCAGATAGTCTCTAAGCACGTCATTAGTAACCTTATGCTGGCCATACACATACCGATAAACGGCCGGATTTTAATCTGACCGACGGGCGTGCGCGCTCTCGCCGTCGGTCAGGTTAAAATCCGGCCGTTTATCGGCATGTCCCCACATGCCAGAGATCCGACATGTTGGAAAATCTCTGGCCGGCCGAAGCCGATGGAAGCCGATGGCCATAAGCAGCAATGAAGACGAGCGTCTCCATCGCTGCTTATGGCCGGCACACAAAGGGTGCCTGGCCGATTGTGGGGCCCCAGAATGCAATGCGAGGCTAACGTGATGACGTCATCACGTTAGCCTCCCGGAGCGATATCGGAGGACGATATCGCTCCGGCTCTGGCTGTGTATGGCTAGCATAAGTGAGCACTGTCTCAGTGGCATAAGATGATTAAAAGCCAGATTGGAGGGGGAGCGAGGAGGGAATTCACATTCAGATAGTCTGTGAATCTTTCATAAACAAAGCTCTCAAGCAGTTTAGAAGCAGATGAAAAAAGAGAGATTGGTTAGTAGCTAGAAGTAAGAGAGGGGGTTAAGTGATGGTTCTTCGGTCAATGTCATTTTTATGTTTGAAAGATGATGGGAAAATACCAATGGAGGAGTTAAATAGTTCAGTCAGTGTAAGGGCAAGGGTGATAGAATTCTTCTGGAGTAGGTGAGAGGGTATTGGCTCAAGTGGGCAAGCGGGAGAGGGAGAGGGAGAGGAAAAAAGAAATGAGGGAAGGGAACTTCCTCCAGACTAACACAGGAGAAATAGGCAAGGGAAATATAGATATAAAAAATTTCATTGATGAAGATTGGCCAGTGTGTGTCTTTTAGACATGCCCAAAATTCTGCCCATTGTATTTAAGATGCATCCAAAAACACATACAAAGCTCACCAAATTGCCCAAGATGCACCCAAAATGCGCCTTATAACACACATTTTTACATAGGTTCTTTTTTAAAAATGCAATGGAACTTTGGCCTTGGCCGAGAAAGTATAAAATATCACCAACCCTGCCCCTTACAGCCAACTGCTGATTTTGCATGGCTGTTGGCGTTCAATACAGAGGTTCAGCATTCAGGACTGTGGGTTCCACTAACACTCAGGAAGCAAACTTTAATTTCGGATCCTGTGATCATTATAGTATGTTTTTACATTAGCAGCATCAGATATATGGAATAAGTGTCCTCTGTAGTGACAAATTCTTAAGCTATCTTTTTTTTTTTTTTATTACAAAAGAAAAAAGAAAACTGGTTGCTAATGGCAACAAAGTCACTTCCTGCAGTCTTCATAATAAAATCATCTTGGGTCAAACATCCTAGCTCTGGTTCACATTACCTGCAGCATTCTTATTTCTTCAGAACTAGATTAAAGGGAAAATACCAAAATAAAAACACATCAAAAGCGCTGGTTCATTAAAGATTTATATTCTCCCTCTTGACATCAAACATTATCTTCAGCATGCCGTGAAATATCTGCAGGTTTGAATAAAATTGAGGTCTTGGGTTTTCATTGAATGAGGGTTTGCGGTTCATGGTATTTAGTATTCTTGTAGGTTTATGAAAATATTGTAGGTTTTGGGCAGGTTTTTATCTTCGTTTGAGCTTAACAAATTTCCCAGATGACATCTGCTCGTTAATGTAAATCACACCCAATTATACACTTTAGTTGCTTTGCAGTTTTAAAATGGGTTGTGAAAAGAAAGTCTGCCCCTAGACAATACAATCATGTATACACATCCGCAAACCAATGTAACACCAATTGTACTAATTCATTCGATGCAGAAATAGTTGTGCCCATGTGTAAAAATTTATATTTACTTCAAATTAACTGCTTCCAATGTGTAGCTAGTGATAAGCGGTCTAGGCAATATTCGAATTTGCGATATTTCTACTAATATTCGATTCAATATTCTTAAAAATGAAATTTGTGTGTATGGCCATGCATTGCAAAAATATATTCCCAATTAAAATCGCACTGCGTATTTACTTTTGCATTGCGATTATATAATAGCAAAGCATGGCAATGAGCTTCCCAGTGCATAATATCGTGAATATTTGAAATCTCGCATAGCGAATATTCATCTTATATATTCACACTTTGAATATTCAAGCTCAACACTGCCTGTAGCAGGCTTCTTTTTTTTTTATTTGACGAGTTAATTGCAAAGCCCCCGAGCATGGTCATCACCTAACTTGCTGGAGATGTAGAGAAGGGTTGGGGGTATACTACAAAAAAGTATTGCTTTAAAACAAATAGTTTTTGCATAAATTAAGTTCAAAGTCAAGTCAAAATTTTTAAAACCGAATTTGATTTTGAACTTAATTTATGCAAAAACTACATGTGTTAGAGCAAAAAAAATAACATTTTCAAAATGTTCCCACAACCTCTCTAGCAATTTTGTTGCCATTTTTAGAGGCTTTGCAATCAGCTCACAAAGTCAGCTAGTCAAAACATTCAACCATCTCTATTTATCATAATGGGTTTAATCCCATTCTTTGTTGCTTGTTGACCCCACACAGTAGCTATAGGTGCTGGGCACCAATTAAAAGCATTGCTGAAATTGGTACAATTCTAAAGGGTTAATAAGGACCATTACAGAGATGCAGGTATCAGTGCCACACCATTAACATAAACATAATAGCAAAGGCAAGGAGTTGATAATATTGCCACGCGCACACCATAGCAGTTTGTAGGTAGGGGCTAAGCAATACTGTCAACAGTTGTAAACAGACCCATTGGATACTCATGTGGACTTGTTAGCATAGGTTAACATTTTGGTAAAATGGATTGGTGTAGCCTTTAAATACATGCTGTACATTCTTTATAGCAACACACTATGTTGGAAAAGTTACATTACACACTACCGCAACCCCCAGTGTGAACCTATAATGTGTTTCTGAATAGTGAAAGGCATGAATAGGTGCAGACACATTCAGTTCAATGGGTTGCAGTGCATGTTTTCACCTTAAGCAGTTCACAGTAATGTATGGTCTTTGCTGTACTGGGACCTTTAGGATCATTAAAAACCACTCTCCACTCAAAAGTGCATTAAATAAAAAATCCAATTGAGTAACGTACCTAGCATGTCCAGAAGTCAAAGATCGGGCCCTCTATCTAGCACCTCTCCAATCCATGCTGGTGGTTGTAAGCAACAGTGGTGTCCTATCCATCCAAACAAGGTAACCAGGATGTTATTGCTGCCACCTCTCAAAAAGCACTCACCTTCTCTGCTCTCCTCCTGGCCATGTCTCTGCAACTGACGCCTGGAGTTGCAGGTGGCTGCTGAATGATTCTTCTGATCCATTTCAGCCTTTGCTCTGAACTCCTGCATCACAGGTGGACCCAGAGTCATTCTCCTGATTCACTTCAGTTGTGGGGCCACATAGTTTGCAGTGATAGAAGGATTCATAGGCTATGTTCCCACATAGGCGATTAATGGCATCGCACTCGTGATTTTAATCGTATGCGTAAATCGGCATTGATTGCGTCCATTCAGTTGAATGGGCTTGTCCCCACTCAACTGATGGGCGTGATCACATGTGACCGCGTTTTTTTTTATGCAGGTGAAAATCGTCTGATCAATCGCGCCCAATTGCTTAAGCAATCGCACGTGTTCACCCGCCCACGATTAAAATTGCGAGTGTGAGACGATTAATCGCCTATGTGGGAACATAGCCATAGAGGCATTATCCCTCTGACTCACTTTAGGTGAATATGGCATGTTGGATGTTGTGCACTGGGTATGCTCCACATGTATGTCCCTACCACAGTACACAACATGTACAGGTAATTTGTCAGGTGAAGCTCTTCAAGCTAAATATATAAACTCAATAAATAGTCACTTTAGGCAATGGGATCTGGAAGCCAAGTGCAAAGTAAACGTAGACACACTTTGGCTAGCAGATCCCATCACTCTTATAAAGTGGGTATTGTGGCAGTTTTCAAATCCTTGTATTCCTAGTTAAAAATTTTTGGTCTGTTGCAGCTCTGCCCATATGTATGTTCCGTTTTGTAAGCAGGAAGAGAACAAAGTTTAGCAATCCACAGCTGACTATCTGCACAAAGCGACCAAGTTCCAAGTGATGGAATATTTAGTGTTGGTCAGTACTGGACATTACCCGGGTTCTTGTTGGTTTCTGGATGTTTTTAGATAATGCTTTAAAGCTGATGGCTGAGTCTGGAGAAGTATGCAATAAATATAGATATAGAGTGTGTTTCAGCACGTGGTCACAATTTCAGTGTAGACCACCTGAGGTGTGGCTGTTATCCTCTACAGCAGGGATGGCAAATTTTTGAGGCCTAGTGCCCAAACGGAAACACATAACCAACTTTCTTATCTTATAGTGCCAATACGGCAATTTAACCTGAACAGTAAGGTTTTAGTTTAAACAATGGGAGACAGATTTTTTGCAGTAACGGACGCGGTTACCGTCAGCACGTCCATTACTGGCCAAAAATCCAAACGCAGCCGCACGGCGAAGTGAAATGGTGCATAAAATAGTTAAAATTTTGCCCCGTTACAGGAACTAGGATATAGGAACTTATGGCGCCTTCACCCTCCTGTCAGCATCATTGCTGTATCTTCATTAATGGCCAGTTTCGATACCGCAGTTGTACATTGTATGATGCTGTTGTAGTCGAGTCCATTAGTCATAATGACATAACCACAGATCACACAACAGACACACAAGTCTCTAGCCGTAACAAATTTTACTAACTGTACGATTAACAGTCAGACTACAGACTACAGACATGATGATACATAGTCTGTCTACACGTGCCAACCTAGGCGGCTATTGGGCTTGTGTGCCATAAGGTGGTTATCCAGGGCAACATCGTGGTGAGGACAACATCATGGGCATTGAGAAAAAAAATAGACATCATCCAGTATGGAAGAGGAGCTCATTATTGGGACTGGTGACTGAAGAGGGGCAGGGTTGTGCCTTCAGGCTCCGCTATCATCCCCCTCCCCCCCTGGTCAGACACTCATCAGTTGACTTGGAGAGGGTGAAGGGTTAGGAGAAGAGGGGGTGAAGCCAAACAGGCTAGTACCGCCCCTGCTGGTAAACAACTCTCCAGGGCCCTGGTAACTAACCTGTGGTCCTACAGCACTTGTTGTGAAACCCTCTAATAATACCGTGTAAGCAAAGCCTCTTGAAATGTCTGCAGCTCAGGTCTCCTGCATGCAAAATATATGGCCATCTTTATTTCAGCAAGTCTGGATGCTTTGATCATCCCTGTTTCTTTTTGCAGCACTGCATTACATAAAAATGATTTTCAGACCTTTTGAGGACAAAGGCTAAAAAAATGACCACTCCTGGTCTAAAGAGACTGTTATCATAGGCAAAGGATTCAAGAAAAGGTGGTTACCATTGTGGATGCCAGTCTTAAAGCGGACCTACCACCAGAAATCTGTATTTTCGTTGCAATAAAAAAAAACTACCTGTAATGAGCAATTCCAGAAGATAACCCCGCAGCTCTCCCTCACTTCCTGGTTCTAGTTTCTGCAAGGCAACACGTCACATGAGCGCTTTGTTTTCTGGGTAAACTTGTGATCATGTAATTATATTATGAGGCAATTTGCCATAAAAGATCATTGAACTGGGGATGCAATATTGTGGGTGGCCACTGGGGGGCGTTTAACGATCTTCTATACAATTTACTTCAATATAATTACATGATCACGTAATTATATTGAAGTAAATTGTATAGAAGATAAATTGCCTCCCCAGTTCAATGATCTTCTATGGCAATTTGCCTCATAATATAATAACATGATCATAAGTTTACCCAGAAAACAAAGTGCTCTCATGATGTGCCTTGCAGAAACTAGAACCCGGGAGTATGGGAGGGCTGCGGGATTATCTTCTTGAATTGCTCATTACAGGTAAGTTTTTTAAATATTTTTTTTATTGCAATCCTCCCTATTATCGGCACTTCTAGTGCCATTCATGAAAATATAGATTTCTGGTGCTAGGTCCACTTTAAGTAGAATTCTCATAATAAGTAAATGTATGCTCTTTGGGAGTTGGCTCTTCAAGAATCCATCTGCTGGTCGTTTACCTACAAAACGAATGATGATCCCCACCATTTACTCAACAATAATAATAACAGAATGGCCCCTTTCCCTGCTGTTTTGCTTTTCCCATAACACACAAGCCAGTTACAGCTAGAAGTTACATTTCCAGAACATTGGTTTCATGATAAAAATGGCTCTTCACTCCAGTAATGAGATCTTGAAGGCAATGACTGCCGTTACAGTGTACATTTCCAAAGTGAATCACATTGAACCACAACAATTATTAATGAGAGTAAAAAGCTCATTACATGTCCCGAAGTGAACTAGTTTAATGCAGCAAAAGCTTTTTTATGGATATACTCTGGTACGAGATATATTACTGGGAAAGCTTTAAAAAAAAACTGCCGTTTGCAATAATATTGCTATTGAGAGCATAGACAGTGATGGCCCCACAGTCACAGCGGGGAGATGGATATCGTATTAGGAAAATGGAGAACATCATGGAATACACAGATGAGTTTACCAATCCACAGAATGTGATAAAAGAGATATAGACATGTCAGTTCTTTCCGCAGGTTCATCCCATCTCACTTACCTTAACCTACCCCAGCATATAACTTCTCCAATGTCAAACAAGCATATGTTGAAAGCTACCTATATATGAGCAGATTCCCAGGCAGTCCGGCAGCTGCCTCACTTCTTTCAGTCATCTGCCGAAGTTACGGGAATCACGGTGTGCCACTCGCATAACGATTCCTGTAAGATGCTTTGGATGGGGACCCTGGTCCCCGTCCAAAGTATAGCAATCGACCAGAAAAGAACCGTCAAGGTGCATCACCGTGGGACTGACTTGTGGTGTTATTATGGTCGGTGGCACCAGGTGGGCGCCTGTTTTGTGGACGATTGACCTCGAGCAAGTGCTGCGAATGAGGATGGACACGTGTATGGGGGGGCCTACGTCTCTGTGTGTTTCCGGGCCCATTTCTAGCATGAAGGGGGCCAGATGCAAAGTTATTGCATGGGGCCCTATCTAATGAGCAGGGGGGTGGGCAGAGTTGTTGCTCATCAGAGCCCTATGACATCATCATTCAACTAGACAATTTCCAGCTGTGGGCCTAATACTATTAATTTGTTGATTAAAAACGTTAGAAACCTTTCTTGAGATATGAAAGATTTGTATAGGAAATTTCTGACGGCAAAACTTATGACAAAGGTAACAAACGTTATTAATTAAACAAATCATTTTCACCAGCTCAGAGCGTTTAATCTCGGTGTAAGCATACGGTTAGCTGTTACCACCATAGTCATGACAAAACGTGTGATGACAGTTTCACTTGAAGGTTGAAATGAATAGGCAATTCAGTGACTATTTCTAACTGATTGAGAGCAATTGCAGACTGCGTGCTTACTTGAACTTTCTCAAATACTATACAATACAGCAATTAATCTTGATTTTGTTAATGCCAACCTGTCATGGGAGAAACAGTACGTTTCTTGGCTACCGCTACGATCTGGCTTTAATATGCTCGGATTCATTGTCCTGGAACTGGGAGGGAGGCAGCTTAAATACTTTTTCCCTTTTCAGTGAATTATATGAGAGTTGGTATTGCAGGACCATACCAGGGAAATATAACTGTATGTAAAAGTGAGGATCACAAAACTTTACATACATACATACTCAATGTTAGCTAGGGGAACCCGGCCGATCAGCTTGGCAGCTCTATCATGTCAGATTGTAACAGTGAGCTGTCACAGCCTGTACGAATAGAGAGGGAGGGGGTGCTTCAGAGGGGAGCGACGGAACCGAGAACACAGAGGAGACATAACCATACTTTGCACTTAATTCGATCTAGGAATTTCAGAAATGTCCGTAATGGCTTAGATCGATTCGGAGGCGGATTGCGGCCCTTTAAGCTTTAGATTTCCACCCAAATTTTTGTTGATTGACTGCTGATTGGAGGTCACTTGGCTGAAAAATCTGGTGGTAATCTAAGTGTGTATGGGGGGCTTTAGAGATGTTCTCAAAATGTGTAAATGAATTGCAAAGCCCTTGGACATGGTGCTATTGGCAAAGTTGTTGGAGAAGTAGGGAAGGATTGTAGGATTTTTTTGCATACATTATGTTCAAAGTCAAGTCAAAATATTTTACTTAATTTTAATGGTCCTACAAGCCTTCCATACATGCCCAGCAATTTTGGTGAAGCTAGCTTTGCAATTAACAATTAATCACAAATAAGCTATTTGAAATTGGCGACCATCTCATATATTGAGTATGTCTGTACAGAGGCACATAACTGCAAAGCATGATGAACAAAAAGGATTCAGGCGTGAACACTGCGGATGTCTGATCAAATATGATACCGGGCATGGAAGCAGATCTGTTTCTCAAATGATAGGAGAGCTGTAGGTTATATGAATAATGAAACCACAGCAATTCTGAGCATTCATGTCAAGGTATATACAAATTAGGGATCATCCTTTATGTAACCCGGCAAGATTTACACTGTCGTCATGAATGGAATTCGGCAACATTCACACGGGCAATTTCTGTGCTGCTGATAGTCGTCAGGAACAACCCTATGTACTCCATATTAGACAGATGCCTAAAAAACAAGGAGGGGGGTGCCTAAAGTTGGGTCCTCCTGGCTGCAGCACCTTTTGGGCAACCGTGCGCTAGAAACTTGGGGTTTTTCAGATACCCACGTGAATGGGCCCTGTGTTTTTTGTGCAATGTCATTTTAAAATATGTTTATCTTTTCAGCATAGTCCACACTGACCATTCGTCCCCAAAAGTAAGATTTTGATTATATACCTAAAGAGTTGGTCATATGACGAGCACTGGAGGTAGAAAGAACAGTACTGTAGCCAGGAATGTTTTAATAGTTCTTCTTTGGGATTTGTGAACTGCAGCAAGACTATTTACAGTGATTAAAACTCTCACAAATTGTGTTTAAACTGTTTCACAGAAACGGTGTCACCTGCCTTTTCCTGCTATATCGGTCATATAGACTACTGTGTCAGTGCCTGAAAATGTAGAGTCCTTTGCATCATACTTCTTCCTCTCTTGTACCTGTTCTTAACAAAAGCCATGGAGAAAGCTTGAGTATGCCAGGGTGGTATTACCCATTCCTCCACTGTCATCAATACAAATATCCTGTGAAATGAAACTTATGGCATTCTTTTTAGGTAACAATTACAAAATAGCATCAGAATTATGTAAAACACTGGAGTAGGTACAGATGGCATACAGACAATTCATGTTGCAGGTCATCTTTTGGTGCAACTGTTGGGATGTAAAAATGTCTGCACCATTTTCTCAAGTCAGGGTTTGGATTGGTGTTATGAAAAATAAACACCAGTCACACTTCTCTGATGTTCTTGTAGGTCTAGACCAGGGGTAACTCAATTAGACAGGAGGGCAAATTTAAAAAGTTTGATAATGAATTACACTGCAGGACATTTTTAGCCCATGGGCCAAATTTTGACACCCCTGGACTACACACATATTGCAGGTATAAGGGCATACATGGACTACACACACACTGTAAACACTCACTGGCAGGGAGGCTGCCCGGATTTGTGAAATCTAAAATCTACCATGGGTCAAAAAATACTCTCTATTTAGGACTATAAGACGCACTTTTTCACCCCCAAAATTGGCAGCTTTCTCACACATGCAGCGTAGAGAAGACAGGGAGATCAGTGTGCTGATTTCTCCACCAGACAGCCCCCCTCCCTTCCCAGTGTGTGAAGAAGAGGAGATGCTGAAGTGTGCTCTCTAGTGACATAATTTTTGTGGCTGAAAAGGGGTACTGCATGAGATTTTTTTTTTCACATTCATTTAAACACATGACATTTTTTTCCTGATCTCAACACTGGGCGCGTCTTATGGTCAGGTGCGTCTTCTAGTCCAAAACATACAGTAACTGCTTTGCGGGCCGCTATGGTTCAGAGCACTGAAAGAGGGGTGGTATACTTTGATGTTATTACAGTTTACAAAATACCATAGACTCTACTATAAATCAATACCTTTGTGTAGGTTAGGCTTTAGAAATAGATATATTCCTTACAGCAAAATATGCCCATAAATTTAGGAGCTCAGAAAAAGCATACACATTATGAATTGTCACCACACACCTCACAATATTGGCAACTGATGTTTCCCAGCTCAAAAGGGCTCATTTGATAACCATGATATACTGAACAATACAGAACGGTTACTCTAAACTTAATACAACTTAATACAATTTTCATATTAGGCAGCTGTGTAATTGGATTTTATCTTTCTAGCTCAACCCTACTTTGCTTAGGAGAAGATTCCCTAAAATATATGAAAGATGAAGCAACATTAGTTTTTTAGCCCTCCCGATTATGGCCAAATAGAGGACTGCTAGCATTCACAATTGCAGAAATGTTCTTTTTCTGCAGGAAATAACTAGATTCTTGTATTTTGCCTGTGGCCCCGAGGAGATAAGCAGCGTTATTGCTTATACGTGGATTTCAAAAGCAACCACCTGGAGCAAGGATACACAATGTGACCTGAAAGATAAACAGGATGTAAAGGACCGGCATCATTCTTTGATGGTACCCACAGAGACCCTTTGATAGATCTTCAGAATAGAGGTGAAGCTTATGTAACCACCAAGGCAAACCGTTCAAACTAGATCATGGAAACCAAACTCTCACACCGGTCCTCTTGTATAGAAAGTCACTAAAGCAAATACTATTTTCGTTATCCATAGCAATCTGTTTCCAAAAATCTCAATAGGATAAAAACCAATGATCTTAAGATTTGCTGTTCTATGTTCAAGTGTCAGATCTATTGTGTTCCTAAAAACAGTCCTAATCCACCCTTCTTACTGCCTGCAAAAATAAATCAAGATTTGAGGATATTTTTAAAGGGAGATGACATGTGAAACTGGACATCAAGAAAAGGATGCATTGAAGTCCACAAGTTATACATTGTTTGTAAGTAAAGCAAGGTGCGCTGGATAACAAATGGCATACTGTTAAGGTAGCCATACACGGGGCGATTCTGCCTCGATAGATGAGGGATCGACTTCAGCGGGATGGTGTCATCTCGCTGCAGCCTCCCTCTCAGCTGATCGGCAGGCACCCTTTGTGTGCCGGCCATTACTTTGAATGGGACTGCAGTCCCCATTCAAAGTAATGGGATCGGCCAGGAATTTACCTACATGTCGGATCACCTTGCGATCCGACATGCGGTAGATTCCTGGTCTATGTCACCAGGTGGGGCCACCCGATTTTCGGCTGAGCGACCGGCAGCCAATTGGCGGAAGCGTGCAGAGGGGTTGATCGGCCAAAAAATTGTGCCGTGTATGGTTACCTTTAGAAGGATACTCTGGCCACAGTTCAAACGCTGTTTCTTACCACTGGACATTTCCACCCAATACTGTGTTCTAGAAAGTCCTGGTGCACTCTGCCAGACAGGAAAGGAAATAAATAATGAGGCAGTGAGTGGGAACCTTTCCTAGAAAACCAAACTTGGGACTACATGTAAAAAGTAGTGGTAAACAAATGTAAAAACACTGACGTTTATTAAAGCACAGCATGTACGCATATAAAAAAAAAAACGCAGGAACTCCACAGACCTCACAAAATCACATGTCTCTCCTCAAATCACAAAGTTATATCCGCTCTGTAACTCTGTACATTGCGGCCAAACTTTAAGGAGCAATATGGGAGTGAAAAGAAGCATAAAGAGATGCTGTCCGTTATAGATTTGCCCCATAATGTGAGGGCCCTTTCACACTATATGCTTTTTTTATATGCGTTACCGCATATATACAAAAACGCATGCAGCAGGGCATTAAAAAAATACCAAAATAATGCACCAATGATGCTTTTTTAAAAACAACGCATGCAGTGTCAATGGTGACATTGAAAAAACACAGTAAAAACGCAGTGTGAAAGGGCCCTAAGAAATGGCGCCTAAAACATTGCTTATTAAATTAATTTGTTTTGGACCAATGGTTAAAAATAGATTTCTGCATTTAGAGAGTTTCAAGGCGACTAAAATGCAAAGCCATACACTATGCCCCCTGTACAGTGAAAGATAACCAAAGGGCTTGTTTCCACTAGAAAGATCGCGGATGGATATGTTTTTAATCACTTCATCGTGTCCATGGCCGATCGTCCTCCCCTCTTTGCACACGATTGGATGCCCATAGATCGGGCCGATCTGACCCGACGTGATTTTTCACAAGGGGACGCGATCGGATGTAGTCCACGATTAAAAAATAGGGGGGTGTTTTTCAAAATCTCCCCTGATCACACCCATCCACGCACGAGCACTCAAATGAAAATTGACTAATGAGTTTCAATGAGAGCGATTGGCGGGTGATCACTCTAGTGGAAACAAGCCTTAAACAGCAGTGACTGACTGGATATGGGGCCTATTGGAAGGATGGTGATTGACCCCTACTCTCACAGAAAAAGCGATGGTCCTCATCTTTACCCAGCTGGAGAAATGCAGTCTTTATGTCTGGTGATGGGGCATAACTGAAGAACAAGATTGTATATGAAATTCAAAAATCTAAGTTTTTACACATTTCATTGCAAATATTGAGATTTAGCTGTAAGAGAACATGGTTCAATTATAGAAAGTTCCAACCCTACCTAACTCTGTATGAAGAGCGTGCAACTTCTATTGCTCCATCCACAAAATAGTGGGGAAGGCCACAAAATGGAGCTAGCCACTCCTCTGAGCAAAAATGTGGCCCCCTATCCCTATAAGAGACTGTTCTCTGTACAAATATTGCATGCCTGTACAGGTCTCAAGCAACTATGGAATCCTGTATTATCTGGTAGTGTAATTCACAGCTAGGCAAACAGATCCTCCTCATACATATTCTATCACAATAGAGAGCGTTATCAGAGTGTGGTGCTTCTAGTTTCACAGAAATATAAAAAACAATAGCAATTTTTGTTTAAAAAGACCTGAGTGCAAAATATTTCGAAGAGCAAGACCAGCGTAGAAACATACCAACAACTTTGGATGACGGCTGAAATAAATGGCCAACTATACATTCTTTAAAGAAGAAACACAAGAAGAGTGTATGACACAGTTTGGCACAAACACAAATTGCAAAATTAGACAATACAGCAAATTTGCAGTCAAGTATTTTCAGCTATATAGTCACTGTGTGGTAAGCCCAACTCCCAGTAATAAAATCACCGGATTTTCATTAAAGTAATACATATGCAATAAAATTTTACATGTTAAAACAAATTGGAGCAAAGACTGTGGAGCCTGATGAAGGTCATTGCATTCAGTGATCAAAGGGTTGTGAAGAATCAGACTTCATAATTGGCGAGTGATAAACATGATCAAGTAACTACAGCAGGCGAAGGAGTGTAGCAGCTACTGCACCAGCAATGTCTGTGAACCATTGCCATATGTTTTTTCTGTCCCAGAAGATGCCGGGGACAGAGTGCATTATGGTCACGTCAACGTTGTCCTGAATCCGAAAAAAAAAGTAGCACAGAGTAGCTCTAGGGAATGCCCTGCGGCCAGCGCAGATCCGAATGTTCCTTAATTAACCTCTCAGGCGCCAGACAAGCTCCGAGCCATTTCACTCTGTAAACTAGCAGCTGCTGGGCGACATGTCTTCATCAAATACTGCCATAGCGAGTCTCTTGAGGATCCAAGCTGACCGTTCCCCACTCCACAAAGAAAAAGGAGATGGTGCCAAAGAATCCGAATATCACCATGATTAACAGCTGCCACTGTAGGAGGAGGTAGTTGCTATAAAAGAATGCCACAGCTGCACTGATAGACTGAATAGAAGGGAAAGAGACAAGAGTGTTACCGACATAGTTCATTACCGTGCATCTGCTTTTCATGAATCACTAACATTTCTATAAAGATGTGTACTCAGAAGAAAAAAAACATTAGCAGACACATATTAATCAGAACACGTAGTGACTGGCTAATTATTACTTTCAAAAGAACCACCAATAAAGTGATTGCCCACGAGTAAGTACTACTGTATTTATAGTTAGAAAGTATTTGCTAGGCTCAGTTGCCATATTTTGTGGCTTATAAGACCTATACACACCCTATACAGCGTCATGTCTCATTCCGGGTAAAAATACCAGGGAATTGTTGCTCTGCTGGTTGGAGATCCATGCTCCAACAGAGCAGGAGTTAAAGGAGGCAGGAAAGCTGCCAGAGGTCCCCCCCCCCTCCTGGTCCTGCTCTGCAGAGCTGTATGTGAGTGGACTGAAACAGCGCTCACATACACAGCCCAGCAGAAAGAAGATCAATCCAGCCACAGGCAGAGCATCCATCTCTAAAGCGGGCAGCTACACTCTGTACAGGGAATCCATCACACCAGCTGATGCTGTTTGGAAAGAAAAAGTGTGTCCTATAGTGCAAAAAATATGGTATGTGTAAATGTCAGCTTCTATACTATGTGCTTAACCGCCTGGGATTTTTGAAAAACCGAATATTGTTCTCTGCTGTGATTTGCTGCCTATAATGGAGGGCAGAGGTCCGAGTTGCATTGGTAAGTGGTCACTATCCCCGTAAAATTCAAAAAAGAATTTTAAGAAAAGAAATCATTGACTCCTAGGCAATCACTTGGAATCGTGGGGGTGGCCCTACCCCCCAAGCTAGGGGATTTTGCGTGACCCTAGATCAGAGGAGTCAACCAAAAGGATGAACAAGATAAAGTTGGTAGAAAAAGATCAACATTTTTATTTCTTACTAAGTGTATTTGCGGCCTGTCCGGAGGTCCCATGCACAACAACAGTGTCACCGGTGACCCCGGAGTTGTGCTGGAAAAAGGCTACGCCCCCTACATGGAGGTTTATGGCACCGCCTACCCCTGCCCCCTTCGCATCACAGGGACACGATCGGGGGCAGACCCGGACTTGCCAGGGGAATCCGGCGGACAGGTAAGTTTCTCCAGACTTAACTTGGGCCGAGTTTTATGATGCATAAAACTCAAGCAGAGTTAACTTAGGCCAAACGCCCAGAAGTTTAAAAGGAGCGTAAAGTATGCAAAACCAAAAATTTTTATTCAACCCACAAATCCCTAATGTTTTCTCTTACCTGGACAAATTTAAATATTGCAAAAGCAGGTGCGCTGTCATCGGAGTACAGAGTCCCCAAAATACTGAGGAGCTGAGTGTTGAAGCAGCTGTCTCCTAAACCCAATAGGAAGCTGCAGAACATAGACAGGACTCGGCTGCAGGAAACATTGAAAAGCAGAAATGTTAGAACCGGGGAAGGAACTCGAGGAAACACAAGAATTTGAACACGAATATACTTATTGATTTCTCAAGTTGCTTGCCTTCAATAAATTTGCTGGTAAAATTTGCGTTTTTTGTTGTCAACGTTTGACTTCTGAATAACAATAATGGAGTTCTGTACACCTACTGCCTACAAGCTTACCTAGAGGCCAGCTGCTCGGAGCCTTCTCAGTATGAGGCCTGAGCTTATACAAGTATTATTATTGAGCAGGTCTACTTCATAATAAAAAAAGGAAATTTGCTTTAAACCACTATTTGTTCATTTCCATGTGGTTTCAAAAATGAGATTTAACAATTAAAAAGTATAAACAAAAACCCATATTGAAGCCTCTGCTACTGATGCTGCATTGCAAAAAACAAACACTTTAGCATTCTGATTTTCTCATCTATCACAAACATGGAAACATTTTTACACGTATATTCATGGACAAAAATATTGTGTTTGTGATAACAAATGCTTTAGTATTGTCATGTTTTGTTGTTTACCTCAATGATTGGCTTGGACAACATTACTGGTAACCTCAACTTAACACTTTACGGCACATCCTATGGAATATATAACTGATGATAATTGCTTTCTGTAACTTCCAATAAGTCTTTCATATTTCTCTACTATAATTTCCATGGAGTACCATGCTAATCTTCCAGTGAGAGAGTGTGGGTATGTCTTCACTGTGTTCTTGGTGGATTGGCTTTAGAGTCTATCCACATACCTTCCTACCAGTCCGGCTGTTCTCCCTTCTGTCTGCCGATCTGCCAGCCAGAAGGTTAACGTAGTGCAGTCAACCTCCGGCTAACGGATTGGAAAAACGCCTTGAGAACAGCCAGTCCGGTAGGAAGGTATGTGGATCGGCTCCGCCAGGACCCCCGCCAAGGAATGCGGTTACCGCAGGGGGGCCAACGGAACCGAGAACACAGAGGAGACATACCCTGTGATAGTGGTAACACCAAATTTAACACAGCTATCCATTGACACCTGATACCTTGTAACACTAACAAATCACATGACAGGTTTGGAAAAATAGCGTATTGGGAACAATTGAACATTTTACAACTTAGGGGTGTGCTCACTCTTGTTGGCAGAGTTTTACACGTAAATGGCTGTGTGTTGAGTTATTTTGAGAGGACAGCAAATTTAAACTGGGATACAAGCTGAGCACTCACTATTTTACACTGTATCAAAAAGTGTCATATCTTCAGTGTTGTCCCAGAAAAACGTATTTTCAACTATTTACAACAACGTGAAGAGGTGTCCATCACAGACAATTTATTATGTAAATTGTCTTTTAGTTTTATTCCAGTGCCAACCAAATAAACAAGCAAGACCACAGCAAAGCATTTGAAATTGTAATTATTTCCTGGGATATGAAGTTCATCTTCTGCCATAAATGCAGAGGTGCCATCATTTTTGCCTACAATTGTATATCTAAATGCGGACATATTAGAAAAAGAAGTACAGAAAGGTTTTAATATTTTCTATCTGTCATTTGAACAAAAAAGACAGAAAAAGCGATCCCTTAAAGACAGTAGCAGAATATAAGTAAAAAACTTGCATTTTCAGAATGCGCATGGCAACCCATTCATTTTACTTTCAGAAATCCTGAAAAGTTTGCTTAAAGATCACAGCGTCCCCTTATGATTACTGCAGTAGCTTACATCGGATTGCTGGATAGACACTTTAATGGCTTCTGTGATATATTTCTCATCTGTTATATACTGAAGTGCTGGTGCAGACTCGGAGCTAGTCTATTTAATGAGAAATGGTAATGGTAAAGTGACCCTGGCAGCAATATGGATGTCCGAATAAGCCTTACTGGTGTAAATATCCGTCCTGCAGCTAAAATCTGCTACTGCACTGATCTAAAGTAATCATGACTGTAGCTAACCATACACTGGTAAATTCCTGTGCAATCGACCCCCGAAAAATCCCAGCGTGGTAACATCACCACGCTGTGATTAATCAGGAATCAATTGAACAGAAATCAATGTGCACCACATGGGCACATTGATTCCCGTTCAATGGGGACCTCCAGGACCTCCACATGTTTCTCCCCAGCCTCTAGCCTGTGTGAATCAGAACACATTCACACGGTATGGAAGCTGGGAAGAAATCATTCAGCCTCTCTCACAGCAGCTTCAGTCAGCTTGTGAAGTGCTGACTCCACCCCCTTCACACCGAGCCTGGAGTCAGAGCTAACAGCCAGCTGTGTGGAAGAAGACAGAGCCGGCTTTTCCTATACTTAACATAAAGATTCTCCTTCATGTAAAGTATTGGTGATTGAACGGGGTTTTCCAACATGTTGGAAACCCATCCAATCGAGGTTCTTCGAGCAGGCTCTATTTATCCTGCTCGAAGGACAGCACACACAGGTAGGTTTTTAAGCAGATTAGAGTACAATCAATCACCGTGATCACGCACGTTGATTGATTGTACTCGAATCTTTTACAAATCTACCCGTGTGTGCCTAGCTTTAGGGTCCCCATACACATTACAATCTTTGAACGTGTATCTACTCATGTGTGTGCCCAGCTTTATTGGACAATCAACTTTTGTTCTACCAAAACCATGTAATATGAGAACCTTTCTAAACCTTCCAATCACTATATATTCTATCAGGGAGGACCCGGCACTACATAGTTGTTGGTAGATCTAACAGAAATTGTATGGAGTGATCTAAAGGTGTATGGGGGCTTTAGGCTGTATTCAAATAATGAAGTTAAAGCACTGTGTACAGCGGCCAGACTCCCTGTGCAGGTGGTCTGTGTGTGGTTGTCAATTACCGACAACTGCTCCCATGATATCCCTATAGGCAACCTCAAATCAAGCATGACATGATTCACAGGCAGTCAGGGAATCTTGGGAAATAAAGAAGTGACATGGGTCAGTGGATGGGATCACTGGGAGCAATTGGAGATAAAAAAATGGCAGAACTATACATTTTTGTATAGACTTCAACTGTCTTTTCCTTTTATTGTGTAATGCAACCCCAGACTTCGGAAATGCTAATGCACATTACCACAGTGCATATATAATAAGACAACTGAAAGTAATTGCTTTGTGTCAAAATATGTTGGTTCTCTCTTAATATGCAAAACAATATTTACCTAGAAAGTGATACAAGAATACTTTATATCAAGAAACATTCTTATTACTTGAGAAAGCTTTTTTTTTTTACCTGGGATCCACATATGCCCTACTGTAAGTCCCATCACGGGAGGCGATAGGGGCATCAGTGGGAATGCTGAGGAAGATCAAGTAAAAAGCTAGAAAATGAACAACAAGACCAAATAAAAAGACTGGATTCCTGCCAAAGCGACTGTTCTTGCTGAGTAATCCAAAGACTGCTCCACCTATAAAGAAGACAGGGAGATATTTTATAATCAGCTGCACTATAACCGTGCACCGTTCACACAGCTGGAAGGCTTCAAGAAAAATGCTTAGCTTTCCTGTTTAAAGAGCAAGTCTACGCAACAAGTCAATACAAATCATTGAACTGTTAAAAAAACACCCTGAAAACATTGCAATCCTGGTTAAATCTGAAAGTCAACATCATTTACCTTAAAGTTAAACTTGAGGCCAACAAAGTTATAAACTTTCAAGAACATTGGAATGTAGAGGCATGAGTAATAAGAGAGAAAGGCAGGGCAAGGACAAATAAAGAGGGTGATGAGGAGGAAGAAAGAGTAAGAAGAGGTAAGAGAGGGGTACTGGGAAAAAAAAAGGGTGAGTAAGAAATAAAAAACCAAGAGGATGCAACAAAGGAGGAAGAGAAATATGAACACAATGAATGAGAACGGGAAGGAAGGGCGTTCATTAACTAATGCTGTACACACAGCACTCATTCTGTTATATGTAAAGGAAGCACCCTGATGCACCCCAAGCCCCCAAGGGGTATGAAAAACACCAACCTAAAACTTCTCCAAGGCCAACAAATATTCCAGATAGCCCAATTAAGCTCTTGGCATCAACTCCAAACCAGTTGATTGCTCCAATACAAGTCCCGAATACACCAGAATAAAAGGTGAGTTCAAACCCTGAAAAGACAAGGAACATAAATAGATTGTTATTCAAAAGTCAAAGTTAAGATTCACAGACATTTGTCATCAGCTCACTGACCCATATTCCAGCGCAAAAGCTGCAGTACAGTTAGGATTTTTAGTTATTATGCTGCCCATTTTAATACTTGCATAATGTCTAATTTTACATTTGCATATTTTGTTTTTACAATAGTTAGTGGTAAATGAAATAAAGATTCTGTCCACATTTATTCTGATGGATCAGTAATAAGGACGGACTGAAATTAATAGTTCCCCAAATTAATATGATATAAAACTGCAAAAAAATTTTATACCCATAAAAGACTAAAGTAACATGAGCCAATAAATAAAATGCAACTGAACATCATTAATGTTAACAATTGTTAATTAGCTTTTTGTTTAAGGCATGGCCAATATGTGCTATTCTCCAAACAGAGTAGGGTGACCGTGGAAGCGTTCCTTATAGGGTAAAACATGTTTACAGCCATTACTGAAGACAGGAGGAAACAGAGAGAACTCTTATCATTGTGTTGGCGTCTCCTTTCTTGTACTACTCC
>CM070042.1:38089007-38100108 GCA_036250615.1 Ptychadena robeensis | reverse complement strand
CAAATTCAAAGTTCTGTGCCTGCTATTATTACCACTCACACCTCATGTCCTCCGTACATCTCCAAACTTTGGTACACAAATCCCCCCCTAACGCCCCCTCGGACTACCTCCAGGACCTACAGCAATATAAATCTCTGAGGGCCGATACTAACTCTCTGGAATCTTCTGCCTCATCCATTAGACTTGATTCTACGTTTGGCACTTTAAAAAGCCCTGAAAACACCACCTCTTCAGGTCTACCAGGGGGTTAGCTAGATTCACTGGGTCCATAGCAAATGCGTCGCTCCCACCTCCTCACTCCTAACATCACACCACCCGCCTTCGTCCCATCCCCCCCCACTCACCTAGTGTATACTCTTTTCCCCAACCCCTTAAGATTGTTAATCCCTGAGCGATCGGGCAGGGGGCCTCTTACTCATCCTGCATCATACCGTACCTGTGTGCTTATTTGTGTTGTGTATTGTGATACAAGCGCCTGCGCGTAATATGTTGGAGCTATATAAATAAAGGATAAATTTACTTGCCTATCTGTTTTTCTAACATGTAAATGACATCTATATTTATTTGTATATGTTTTGTATATGTGTGGTTTGTAATTTACAAAGCAAAATTGAAAGCCTTGATTTATTTTTCGTGTATGTTTTAATTGTGAATTGTGGATGAATAAGCAGGGATGCCATAAGGTGGTATGATGGTACGCATTAGGTCTTAAAAACATGACTGACGTAACTGTTTTGTCCGGATCCGAAATCGCTTCTGCGGACCGACTAGTCAGTGAAAGATCAACGGAGTTCCGGACCCCTCCTCCCTTCTTCCTGCTGAGTTCTTCTTGTGGTGTGATCTGAGACAAAGCGCTCTGTAGTGACACCCAGGTGGCTGAAGCTGATATTGCAGCTTGGGTTGAGATTACAAGTCCACATAACATTTACACATAATTTAAACAAGATGTAAATGGTTTTTTTTATTTCCAAAATTCTTTGGCAATTTTGATTGTTAAACATTACAATTATGTTCACCTGAAAAACGCAGGAAAGCTTAATAACTATAAAAGTTTTGCAGTTAGGGGTGCAATTGGAATGCAATTCAAAAAATTATTGGACTTATAAGAGTGCTGGAGAGATTTGGGGAAGTCAGAGTAATATAATGAGATTTGGGGGTTCAAATGGGTTGTACTGTGAAAGTTACATGCCCAAAGCCAGCTGGTGACCTGTGGATGGGGGCGTAATAGGAGGCTCTTACAATCAGTAACAGGGGGGTTTCAATTGCAGCAGAAACGACCATGCAGGAGGCTGACGCAGAGGACAGGAGGAAGACAACCCTACCTATGGGATGAGTACCAACATTATATCCTGGTAATCATCTGAGGAGCCACTAAAAAAGTTATGTGCACCCCTGAAATAAGATTTAAAAAAACCTTGTGAAAATATCTATAAAGCTCATAAGGAGAATTAATGTGCGCTAAACAAACCAGCGCTCGTGTCACGCTGCCCCGTCCATTTGCCTAATGAGGACATCCAGTCTGAAAGCTCCATAGAGTTGGTGTTGGATTGGTAATGGAAGACAAGATGCGGCACAGGATGTCAGCCTACCGCACGACATGTGGGCCGAAGCTCTTGGGGAACCGAGGAAAGGTGTATATCAGGTAATATATAAGATGAAGAAAGGGGTTAAGCACACTTAGGTGGAACATTACACGGGAGGTTTTGTTGCATCGAGTCACTGTGAACGTTCATGGTAATGGGATTGTTTCGAATCGGTGCAGCCATCCTACTACGAGTGAGATCAAATGAACGCACTGAAGAACCTGATTAAACAGTGAAGCAACATGTTGGTTAAACAATAGTGAGTAAAAACAGTATTGAATGGGATGCGCAGAAGTCTCTTAGTGATTGAACAGGGACTGTTGTAGGCCTGTACCACATTGGTGGCCAACGAAAGGAATGTGCACGAGCGGCGAGGTTTTTTTTTTGTTTTTTTTTTTTTTTTTTTTTTGTTTTCTGGCCAAAGACAATTTAATGCATCTACCCCAGATCGCTACCATAGAGAAGGAGGATCCGCTGTAAAATTGAGGATGTTTGACCACGTACATTCATGTCTATGGGTTGCAATTGGCCACCAGCCATAGCCACCCGGCCCCAGCCCCCAAAAACACGGAGACCGCGGCCCCCTTGCACCCACCACTTGAGTGGGCCCATGAGGTAGTATGTGCTCTGCAGTTTATTATGATTATATGGATCCGGTAGAACACGTTTTTTAATGTTCTACTTGATGGACAACCCCTCGACCACATGGTGGACTGTCCCAGTAAGTGTTAGGGGACTGATCACTAGATGAGTCCTGTATAGGGACTCCTTAATGTGTGGGTTCCCAGTCACGTGCACAGGACTACCCAGTCCTATTCTCTTGGAAGGAATGAGTTTAAACCTTCCTACACCGCTGAGTCAGGCTTGCAGAGACTTCTGGGAAATGTAGTTCCGGATTCCTATAGACGCGGCCAGTAGTCATAGCGGAGCCGGTATCCCCAGCGCGGACGGGGTGTGCTCGTGTCAGGGTCTTCTGCGTGTTATTCCCGGGAGCAGTGCCCGCGCCCCCGGGTACAGCTCTATAGATGTATGTGGAACATGGCACGTCTTATATTACCGGTGATTAAAATCTGCGCTGTCAACATTGACTTCCCATCTCCCAAGGCATTCCCCGCGCGGCTCCACCCTCTCAGCTGGACATTGCTTCTTCCCAGTCAGCTGAATGAAGACGTCTGGTCTGGTCCTGTGTGGAGAAGTTGTGTGTTCGGTGATCAGGGCGAGAGGTGCCGGGGTCACCCCTCCATCAAGGTAAGGGGGGAATTTCTGTAATGGGTCATCATTGGGGTCCAGAGTGGGAGGGAGGGCACCAGAGGCATTTCAAGTGGTCAAAGTGCGCCTGCATTGGGTGTGGGATCATGGCTGCTGGTAATGTTCACGAATGTCAATACTAGGAAAGTATAAATTATTGGGATGTTAATTTCTAGACCCGTCACATGTTTTATAGAGTCTATGCGCTGCTAGAAAGGGTCCTTTGTGTCTTCACGCAATGTGTCAATTTTGGCATCTGTCATGATGAGGAATTCTGACATCATTGGAGCTGCCATGAGCCAAGGGTGAACAACCTAGCTGGTCATGAGTAGGAGAAAGAGATCCTCCAGATGTTGCTGTGTGGTGGTTAAAATAGCATAGTCCGAGATAATGGACGACTAAGACTATGGTGACTTCTGGCCATACAAACTTTAGCTATTCTTTAGATCTAACTAACAACATGTGAGTGCCGGGTCTCCTGTGCTTGAACCCAGGCGACTTGATTGTTTAGGAAAGTCACTATATACATGGTGTTGGTTAAAAACAAAAGGAGTATTAAGGAAAAAGCTGACAGAGTGAATGGGGTTCCTAAGCTAGACCACAATGGTCAATTTTGGTTCAATCGATGCTGGAGTAGATAGAGGAATTCAATCGTCGAATCGAAAATCGATCGTATCGCATAAACATACAACCACACATGAGTTTGCGCTTGTGGGAGGATTTCGGATTGAAAAGATACTAAAATGGTCGATTGTGGTATGGAAAACGATGAGAGTCAGATTGAAGTGGTCTATGTGATTAATCGAATCTAATGGATCCAGGAGAAACACCACACACCACGAGCGATTTAAAAACGATGTGGCACAATGCCGACGAGATTTCCAGACATGTGTCCGACAAAATTGATAAATTGGTTTCTGCCTTCACGAACAATTATGTCGATCGTACCTGTGAGGCATTTCTGCAGATTTTCGTTACATCGATGAAAAAATGTAAGCGTAATCGAGACGATTGATGAACCAAAATCGAACGGATGTGTGGGCTAGCTTAGGGGACAACCAGTGGTCACTCAGGAGCCGCACACCACAATGGTTAATAAAACAAACACGCCTACTGCCTTATGGTAGGAAGTGCGTCATCGTCTTCTAGACCATTGAGAAGGTAGCCAGAGATGTCAGACCTCTACAGCAATTCTAATTCATACCTGTTCCCAGATTGATAAGACACTTCTATTTTTTGAAACTTTTTGTGCCATTTAATTGCCCCCTCCCCTTTATTTGTTAGTGCCACCCATGTCCCCTTTCTGATACTCTGTTCCATACATTGTCCCCTTTTGATTCACATCTGTGCAATTCTTCGCCCTTCTGATTACTCTGTGCCATTCATTGTCCCCCTTCTGACCATTCTTGCCAATCATTGTCCCATTCTGATTCTTGGACACTACTTTGACACTATGTGCAATCAATGTCCACTTAGATCACTCTGTGCCAATCATTGTCCCCTTCACTGACTCACTTTTTTTGGTTCTACCGGTACGGCGGGCGTAACAGACTCCGGTATGGGCAGTCATCAGCACAGCTTGCTTGTCCTTTGCACTGCCCAAAAAAAGCATCCATGATGGCGCGCACACATTACCCATTGTACCACCCAAATGGGAGATTCGGGCAGGGATGGTTGGCGTATTATTTAATTTGTGGGGTTGGCTTATTTTTAGTTTTGGGCAAAAATCGTGCGTGGCTTATTTGATGCGGGAAGGCTATTTGATGGGTACTCGCAGGATTGGACTTACTTAGCGTAAGCCCCAATTCCAGGACAGGTAACTACCTCCTGAGTTTGGGCTTTAATATACATGGTTATAATGTGCACGGTGTACAGATCTGCATACGCATTTCCAGATGTTACAAAGGCTTCAATACTAGCCTGGTCCACACATGTGCCCAGGGGTCCATTGCCAACCAGATCTCTGGATGCTCTAAGGCAGTGGTGCCCACACTTTGTGGGCTTACAAGCGACTTTATAATCCTAAGCAAAATGATCTACCAGCAGTAATACTGCTTCTAATTAGGTAAGGAATGACAAGCAACCTAGGCCAAAATAAAAACCAGTGGGAGCTTCTTGTCATCATTGTCCCCTGGGGCAATTTGAAATCAGTGCAAAAAGTTTTTATATGTGAATGAACTTTTGGTCGCACCAGATAGTGACAAACTGTGTGGGCAAAAGCCTTTGCACAGGGCCCATCAAGGATAGCGAATGGGAATTTCTTATGCGGAAATGGGTGCGCATTGATGTGGCTAGACTAAGTCCTGACGATTGTTCATCAATTGAAGGAGTAGATGTATGAGTATCGACAGCTTGAGTGTTGACCACACCAGGATGACAAGCACTAAGGGCTTGAAGATGCGCCGTCGCAATTTTAAAACGGCACGTGGAGGAGAGATGTGGGCATTGTCCATCAGATAGAATGGGGAAGATGTCCTCTGGGTCTTTTCCCCCCCACTGTGGAAGTGTGTCCGCAGAGGGAAAAAAAGAAGTAGTAGAGACACAAAGCCCATGCAGGTATGCTAAGTGTTATCATTGTATAGCAGTTGGCTACCCAAAACTGGGAGGGGGGGCAGCCTGGGGGGATGGAAGGTAATGACCAGGGGTGTGGTACTGGCCTCATGATCTTAAAATGGAGAGAGGGGCTTGGAAAATGTCCATGGAAACAGAAAAGGGGGGGGGAGGGGGGAGGAGGGGGGGGGGGGGGAGACTGAGCAAGGAAAGTTGGAAAGCACGCATGTATAGCAAATACAAAAAACCTTTGGCGGGAGGGGGGTGGGGGGAAAACCGAAACCTGTGAGCTTGGGGGGGGGGGGGGGGTGAAGGGTGAATAAAATAAAACCAGGATTGTATGTTTGCAGACATTCAGAAACATTTGTTAGTTTAAATAGAACAGCATGTTCCCTGCATTAGCATGCATATACTGAGCAGTGTTTTCTGTCTATGGACTGAACGAAGAATTTGGAAACAATATTCAGGTGGTTGGTTAAATGTTCAATACCTATCAGAAGGTATGGTATTTCATGAAAATCTAGCAAAAGGAAACTCCCAATTACTAAAAGTCGTACTGACTTCGTGTCGATTTGTCGTCGTTCTGTGTGGACGGAAGGTCTGGAATTAATGTGTACATCTCCTCGCGGCTCTGTGAACAATAGGAGGCGGTACACAAAAATGTAAATAATTAAACAAAAAGTGTTATACAAATAGTGTATTGGCGTCTGTGTCTGTTGCTTATTGTTGTGAAAGGTAGCAATAACAGGCTACATTCATGATGTTTATGGCTACTGAGCTGGGCCATAACATGGGTCGATTGTAGCATCGATTCCCAAAACAAAATGGGGATCGAACGCAAGCACACACCTGTGAGCCATCAATCTCCATAGAAAAAACAATCAAATGGGGGATCCCAACATGTCAGTAAATCCTGTTCAACGCCATATTCAGCGGTTTTGGGAGGATTGTCAAAGGTTGGTGATTATTAATTAGCGATTAGTTGCATTACCACGTTGTGAGCGGGTCACTCATTGAGTCACAGTGAAATCGGCCAGTGGATGGCAGGCATAAAGGCTGCATTACACACCCCAGAGGGGTGCAGAAAGACCAGTCCAGATATGCAACGGGAGGCGAAGGGATGGGACGTCATCACGTTTGCACCTGGTTGCATTATGGGGCCCCTTCAGTGTGGCCGGCAACCCTTTGTGTGAGTGGCCATTAGCTCAATGAAGATGCCGGGCATCATTGAAGTAATAGCATCGGCTTCATATCAGAAGAGATTATGGACATGTCTGTTTGGCACGGCGAGCGCGAGCAGTGGGGATCGTCGCCCCATGTGGGCAAATGCGGATTAGCGGGCCGGATTTGTTCTCTGACCGACGGGCAGGTGCGCGCGCGCGTGAAAAATCGGACGTTATGGATGTGTATGGCAAGGCATAAGCGATGTTCCAATATACGTCTGCTGCTGAGCGTATTGCCCGACAGAGCACATAGACTTTACCTGCTCGGCGGATGCTGTGTTTAGACATCCGCAGAGGCTCAACGTACTACTTACCAAGCAGGTAAGTGAATGTGCTCCGTCAGAATCACTGCCAAGCAATACGCTTAGCGGAGGGGTCCCGACGTATTTGCAAACATAGCCTTAAGACAGAAAGCAATGGAACATCCCTCATTTTACAGTTGTCATCAGAGCAAGATGTGTCAGATCTCCCACTGGGTGCACATCTTTGTTTCTAGGACAGGAAGCAAAGAGTTATTTAATATATCTCCATGTTCAGATAACCTACTGTTGCATTCCACAAAAACCCAAAATGTATATTTATAATAAATTCTATATATTCATCCCTGCCCCAGCAATATGCATAAGCAACTTAAAGCAGACCTACCACTTGTTAGGTCTCTCTGCAGTATCGGATGCAGCTCAGCTGATGTTGCAGAGATCCCTAACTAAAAAAACAAAACTATTTCTGACAGCAGGAAGGGTGTCTTTTTAGAGACAGCCCCTCCCACTGTGTTAAATCTCGCCTAGGCAGGATGTAACAAGCTGCAGGGGTTACTTGGAATTCTCTTCCATTAGTCCCTGTGTTTCAGTCTCAAACATGTAATGTCAGCGTCACGTCTGTGAGACTTTGTGAAGAGAGGAGAGAGAGCCCCCCCCCCCCACACTGGAGCTGCAGAGAAGTCTCTGTCTGTGAAGGAGAAGGGGTGGGGGTTGTTGTCTGCTGCCTGGAGAAGTAAGATCAGGAAGTGGCTTCTCTGCCCTTATTCAACATGTTGCCACCATCAGTGAAAACATGAAGAAGTAATTTAAAAGTAATTTTATTTGTTTTTGTGTAGCGGTTTTCCAGGATCTGAACTGCTGACAGCTGAGTAATGTGCTTATTTCATGTATGTGTATTTTTTGTTTTAGTTTAAAACTGCCTTAAGTTGGTTTAGGTGAGCTTCAAGAGCATGTAGGTCACATAAAAAAAAACAATGTTCCCTTTTGTAGTCCTAATGCCTGCCTATGTTTTCTCCTCTTTCCAGCTGGTGGATCCGGGCTTGTCTCTGCTGTTTCATCTATAATAAGTCCATCCAGAACAGACACCATGACTCCGGAACAGAAGAAGCTGCTGAACATCTTCATCTTGGGCTTCGCCTTTATGTTCATGTTCACTGCATTTCAGACTTGTGGGAATGTTGCGGTACGTTTCTAAGAAGAACTATTAATGTACTTTAACTGTTACAGGTTGTTTTCAAAGAAGATCTGTTAGGGCTCATTCGCATGGACGTCTGGAGACCACTCTTTTCCAATGCCCAAGAACCGCAGCAGGTCCATTTACTTGCTTCACCCATAAGGTTAACATTGGGGCGGTTTTTAAAACGTTACCAGCGCCTGGTGCCAGTACTCAGTAGTAGTGCGAGTCCCACATAAGCTGCTGGTAGGTGATTTCAGGGCGTTTGCCTCCCTCAAAGCGCCTGCGTGAATGTAGCCTAACTGCTTTATCACTTTATATTTGCTCACACCTTAAAGATATGCATTTTTGCATTATTTGAAATTAACGTTTATCAAGATCCATTTTTTTTTTGAGTTTTGGACCCTTTCACGCTGCGGTGCTGGTCCACTACCCCAATCCCAGTGTGAAAGGACCCGTCTAGAGGTGTTGGAAAGTGGTAAACCTCATGCTATGTCTGTATTGCTGCCTGTGTACCTTCTGCAACAGGAATAAAGAGATAAACGTAGCAAGGAAACCTGCTGATGTCTCCTGGATGTTTTTCCAGAAAAGGAAGTTAATACAATATTTAGTTAATGTCTTCTCCCCAGCTAGAATTTTCTTATTTCCTGGTCAGTAAAAAGAAACTAAAACAAGATAGATAACCCAATTCTCAAAACAGAAAAAAAGTGTTAACTGCTGTTCTACTTCAGGAGTTCTGTCTCTGCATTGTGCAGTCTAAAATTCAGTCTAAAATGTAATGTTTTACTTTGGAAATTGGGTCACGTTTGCTTTTTATTATAGAAGAAGCAAACAAAGTCTCTTCTGCAATAAAGGTTTCTTGTCTGCTTATTCACTTACATTGAGCTTAATTCTTTATACTCCATCTTCAATATCCATTGCATGGGCATATACTGGGATTCAGGCACTCACAGGCATTCTTAAAGCTGGCCATACACCTTTAGATCTCTGTCAGATATCCTTTAGATCTACCAACAACTATGTAGTATAGGGTCCTCTGTGATTGAACACAGGTAGACTTGTTGTTTAGAAAGTCCTTCATATTACATGGTTTTGGTAAAACAAAAGGAGATCTAAAGGAAATCTAAAGCTAGCCACACATGGTTCGATTTTGGTTCAATCGATGCTCGATTTAGATACATTTTTTCATCGATTGAACGAAAATCGAGAAATGCCCACATGGTACGATCGACAATAATTGTTCGGTGAAGGCAGAAAAATTTATCGAATTTTGATCGGACATGTTGGAAAATCATCGTCGATTGTGCCAAAATCGTTTTATAATCGTCGATGTTTGTGGTGTTTCTCCTGGATCGATTAGATTCGATATAATAACATAGACAACTTCAATGTGAACTTCAATCGTTTCCATACCAAAATCGACCATTTATTAATCTTTTTTAATCGAAATCCCACCACAATCGCAAACTCAATGTGGGGTGTATGTTGATGCGATTAAGATCGATTTTCGATTAGACGATTGAATTCCTCTATCTAATCGAGCATCGATTGAACCAAAATTGGAACCCTTACATGTCGACCAATCAAGAGAGCCAGAAATCCCGAACCTTAGGGAAAACTGGGAGTGGATGTTGGTTGTAATGGGGGGTGCAGGGATACCATTAAACTCAAGATTAGGGAAGTATATGCCATGCTGTTACTCCTATGTAGGACAGAACAGAGTTTTCCTCTTGGGTCTCTGGTATCCTCAGTTGGTTTGAGGTTTTATTAGAACCAGATTTCACCATATGTACCTGAATTGGTATATAAACATCTGCAGTAATTTTTAGTCGTACGCCATAAGCTGCTTTTAAAAGTAGAAGTAATCGTTAAGCCGGCCATAGATGCTACGAAGCTGCCCACCTGTAGCGACTGACCACGGTCGCTCCAAACATCGATCGGCCACAAAACAGTAAGTGTGCATTTTTCTATGGGCGATCGGACCGACCAGCCTCCCTGTCCAAAGTAACAGCCAGCACATAAAGGGTGTGCCCTGATTCTCGGAACGTTCAACCAATCGGCCGTTCATCGCTGTCTCTATGGCCGGCTTTAGAGACAGAGAGCGTGGAAGTCTTTTAGGTTTAGTAACCACCAGAGTTTTTCTTTCATAGTTTTCTGAAGAACAGATGGAGATGGGGGAAGTTAATTGTCCTCTGGATACTTCAGAGAAGCATGCATTCACCAATAAAATATATAAGTGCTGGAGTAGCAATTTGATTGTTTTTAGTAAACCCCTGTGACAGCCCAAACTTTGTCACGTTGACTTTTACAGTCTTGCACATCTGCTCCGTGCTGGCATCTCATTCAGAGATTGGTCTTCCCATCTGTTGGAGTCGCATGTCACCAAGAGGTCATTTATTTTAACTGTAACGATGTGAAGGAATGGAAATGCGGTCGCAGCTCAGCTGTGATGTAAAGGTCACTATACAGATGTTGTGAGACGATAGGAAGCAAGCCGTGAGATCCAGGGTGATGTCCCTGAATCTCCTAATCAAATATAAATGTAATTCTTATCTGTCAACTTTGTGACATAAATAATGGTTCAATCCCCACGTTTTTCTTTCGCCTGTTCCTTGATATGCTTCTGTAAGATCAATTATAGTTTGATCAGTCAAGTTCAAGAAATCAGTTCTTATAGTCAATGGTTTATTAAATTCAATCATTTCCTTCTTTTCTAAAAATACATGAAACATATCAGCAGGACCTTGAAGGTCTCATTCCTTAAGCCCACATACACCTTTAGATCACTCCATACAATTTCAATTAGATCTACCAACAACTCTGTAGTATAGTGGCCTCTCTAATGGAATACATAGTGATTGGAAGGTTTAGAAAGCTCCTCATATTACATGGTTTTGGTAGAAGAAAAGTTGATTGTACAGAAATTGTCTGGTAAGATTGTAAGGTGTATTGTGGTCTGTAGAGGTAACAATTGCATTAGCTCCCCCTTTCTAGTATGATGACATTTTCCCCAATCGTCTTTTCCAGGACAGCTAACATGAGAGATAGGCTCCACCCCCAGAG
>CM070042.1:38061646-38077330 GCA_036250615.1 Ptychadena robeensis | reverse complement strand
TAGAAGCCGGTGAGTGCTCGTTTATCCTCTCATGTAAGCTGTCCTGGACAAGACGATTGGAGAAAACATCGAGTTAGACTTACCGGTAACTCTGTTTCCATGAGTCTTGTCCAGCGGACTTCCCGCCCTGCCGTTTTCAACTTAACCATATTTGTTTGCTGTATTTTTCTGCTCTGCTGTTTTACAGAGTTTGGCCCGCTCCTGGTGTTCTCTACAAAAAGACTGGCAAGGATTCCGAGAGCGGGATATTTAAAGACCTAATGGTGTTGTGTTTCCTCCCTCTGGGGGTGGAGCCAATCTCTCATGTAAGCTGTCCTGGACAAGACTCATGGAAACAGAGTTACTGGTAAGTCTAACTCGATGTTTTTGACAACACCAAACCCCACAAGGTAGCCATACATGGACCAATTTCCAACCAATTTTTCAGCAGGTTCACCACCATGTGGACTCACCAGGTCAGACTGACCAGGGATCTCCCGAATGTGGGATCGCACGGTGATCCGACATGTCTGTAGATTCATGGCCCATACCATTACTGTGCATGGGGACAGCAGTCCCCCTCCAAAGTAATGTCCGGCACACAAAGGGTGCCCGCCAGTCCTCTGAGCGTCCGCCTACAGCATGATGACGTGATCACATTACTGTCCCTCATCTATCGAGGGAGAATCTGTCCGTGTATGGGGACCTATAGGCACTCCAGCCTTCCACAAGTAATAATATTGCCCCATATACATTTGTAACTAAAAATTGATATTTATTCTCCCTTTGCACATGTGACTTCATATACATTGTTACATGTTACCACTGTCCAGAACTCATAACCATCCATTGTCCTGCAAATACCACAACAACACTCCGAATATGCTGGCAAGGCGCCTGGAGAGCATTTCCCTATAAAGTCACTGAAACGTCCATCATACGTGACGCAACATATTCCAGAAACCAACTGCAACAACAATGTAACACGTGTACAGATCATGTCTAATAAATGCCTGATAGGGTTCAATGACTAAAACCCTGAACTGTTCATCAGTCCAGGCTATCCACATGTAACGTGATGATCATCATCTGAATACTGTGCCGCCCAGGAAGGCTGGAGCCCGCCAAGTGTTCCTTGTCAGCATCAAACATCTTCAGTGGAACGTTTGAACATTTCAGGTTCCATTTGTGGAGCAGCGCTTCAATCGACCAGTCCTCACTGTGGACAAACAGGAAGGGGTTTAGTATCAGCAGCCTGATCTCTGCGAAAT
This sequence comes from Ptychadena robeensis, assembly GCA_036250615.1. NCBI lineage: Eukaryota > Metazoa > Chordata > Amphibia > Anura > Ptychadenidae > Ptychadena > Ptychadena robeensis. Next base: position 38,076,080 of record CM070042.1, on the reverse strand, counting down.
ATATAAACGATGCCGTACGTTGTATGATCTTCAATATCAGCTCACAATGTCGGCTGCCAGGTCCTGAGATTTGTGTATCAAGGGAAAGTTTGTTTTCCCCATTTAATATTCAGTATGGAAGGATACTACCTGTCTGTTCCTGGGGAGATTTTACTTCCTGCTCTGTAGATAACAGGAAGTGCGAGGAAAATCATGTTTTTGGAACAAATTGTAAGATGTTTTAGTTACAATTGAAAACGGAAACTTTCCCCGAAATAGACAGAGGGTGTGACTTCATACTATGGACACACTTCGCAGTTCCGTGTTACAATGTCTCCCGACAAAGACCAGCTCTAGAGTTATGTAAACGCCACTGTTCACAGCATTGCTGTGTTTTAAAGGTAGCCATAGGCGGGTCGATTATTTAGCGTTTTGATCATATTGTGCAATAAATAAAATTGAACATTGATAGTCTGTATGCCCACACAGTGTTATAGATTCACACATGACCAGTTCTTAGTTTTAAATCGTCATTTCTGCTTACAAGAGGGCGGCTGGGAACCAACAAAAATGTCAGTTACATGTCAACTGGCATGTCCGATCACTGTTCGATCTATTTAATTATCTCATCTAGAGAGTAAGGGGTCATTCCCAATAAAAAAGGCGCCCAATGTCTGTTGATCCAATTTATTAGAAAAGGTAAATACATCAACGCGTTTAGTAGCTGTTACTGTCACTTCATCGGGATGAGATTTTTCCAATTTGTCTCAGAGCAACCGCTCCAGAAGGAGGCTGGAGAAAAATATCATCCTGATGAAGTGCCAACCGACATTGGGCAAGCCTTCTTTTTTACTGGGAATTACCCCCTACTCTCTAGATAAGATAATTGTATACCGAAGTCGGGACCAGCACTGCTCGCTTGTTGTGTTCCCCTCCGGTTACCCAGAGGCAAACAAGAGCGACCACCGAAGAAACATCTAAACCAAAAGCGGCTCATCAAAAGCCTAAAAATCTGTACTGACCGTTTAAAAGGACAAAATCTCTCTACACACACACAATTCTCATTGCGGATCCGATAAGATACGGCCATACGCTCCCTTTTTTCCCTTTGCTCTTCTCCCCTAAATATTTTTGGGTTTCTTGGTGTCAACTACTGATTTTGAGTTGGTACTTAAAAGATGACCAAATCCAACTAAAGCAATTCGATCTATTTAATGTTAAATTTATATCAATTCAAAATATCGGTTTTGTGGTCAATCGAAGGGAAGTTCTAGTGCTTCTTATCCTTCTCTTTACTAGAAAGAGTATACGGACATCACACATCACCTTTAGGCGTGTGTCCACCACAGTGTTCTGGTCCTCTATTGATTTAGCATACCAAAGATGCGGAAAAAGACGCTGCTTTTCCGCATCCTGTAGACATGTCCATTGATCTTCAATGGGTGTGTCTCCAGCGGCACTGCATGCTGCTGCAATAAAGACACTCCATTCCGCAGCTTCAATACAACCGCTGGTGCGCCGCTCAAATAATTTGTCACTTTGTCATTCAGTAGAATGAGAAGTGTCCTCTCTGCGTTTTTTTTCCCCATGGTGGGCGCACATCCCCAGCTGTGGACACAAGCCCTTCCAGTCATAGATTGACGGCCTCCCATGTGTTTGTGTGTCTGACTTCACAATATTGCAGATACTACATGACCAGCAAAGCACCTTCTGACTTGATAGGTTGTCCAGAACTCAGCCTTGGGATTCCTTTCCATGATAAATCGGACAGTTACCAGGACGTCCTCAAAGTCTACAAATAAACATTCCGTTAGGATACAGTGCACTTTATACAATGACCTATGCAGCACACACAAGATCCCTTCAGTCCTAGTTATTGTAGAACAGGGGTGCCAAAGTCAGATACTCAGAGGGCCAAAACTTAAAACTTGGACAAAGTTGAGGGCTAATAACATGCCATGCATCAATGTCAGCGCAGTTAGCCACATTAGTATGTGTAGGTGAGTGTTAACATGTCCATTGAATAAGCATAGGATGCGTCTGTTGCTTTTCAGTATTAAGCAAGAACTCCATGGTTCTTCCCCACCTGCATTAATGGCATGTTTAAAAATATTTTGGCGTTTAATACGGCAAAAATGTGGACTAAAACAAACTGACCCCCCAACTGTACTCACTGCCCCTCCTTCCTCCCTTGGTAGATGTGGTAGATAGATCTGCCTTCTCCCCAGCTCCCCTGCCTGTCAACTGGGCTTCTGTACTCCCACTCCAGGAGTAGAAAACTGCCAGTCCGAGCATGCTTGGTGCAGCAAGCGCTTACTGTGATGTTAATCAAGGGTGCCAATGACCAGTCAGGACTCGTAGTTCCCTACCCTAGAGTGGGAGTACAGATGTCACATCTAATGTGGGTTAAAAAATTGGTCTGTGGACCAGAGATTGATGCCTATGTTGTAGAGCATTTAGAACAGTACAAAACCAAGTGTTAAGCCTCCCATACATGCTTAGATTTCAACCTGATTTTTCGTCTGTCACTGTGGTCGATCGGCCGAAAAAATCGGGTGGTTAAAGGGTCGAAATCAGCTGCCAAATCGATCTAAGCCATTATGGACATTTCCATAATTCTTAGATTGGTTTAATACTTTGGATGGGGACAAGAGTACCAGCCCAAAGTACCGGTATGTCTCCTCAGCTCTGTCAGGAATCCGATGGGGCTGAGAACAAAGAACCTGTCTGCAACAGCTCTCTCCCTCTGAAGTTGCAGAGCGAGGGAAGGGGGGGGGGGCTAGCAGCGCCTCACTCTCACTTCGTGCTGTTACAGTGAGCAGAGGCTGCCAGCTCACTGACAGTCTCAGTGACATGGCAGCCTCTGCTCACGGCTGGGGTCCCTAGATGCTGTCCCCTGGGTCCTCCTAGCTGCTCGGGCCCTGAAAGCGTCTCGAGCAGCTAGGGGGACCCGACGGACAGTGCTGGCACACAAAGGATGCCCAGGCCGTTTGTGACCCGAGTAAACAACTTCTCAAATAGTGGAATCACCTAATGCATATCTTGCTACAGAAGGTTTGAACCAGCATTATCCTTTTCTGAGCATTACATCCACTGGGATTATGACTACAAGTAAGGTGCCCTAACCTCTGCTGGCATTATAGGAAAGTGTCAGTTCCTGTACCTGTGTGGTACACAGGAACTATGTCCCTGTCATGCATCGCCAATTACACATCACTGCCATCTTAAGTGACCTTGGTGATGCATGAAATTGGCACATATATAGGGGTCAGCCATTACAGGCTCTTGGTCTGGCCCATTTATCAAATTTAAGAAGCCAATGTTGCCCACGAGTCAAAAAGTTTGGCCACCCATGTTCCTTTACTTTACTTTATAGGTTTCCATGAAACTTTTACACTTGACAACCTACCCTTTGGCTCATAGAAGACATCAGATCCCAGCACTATATCAATAGGAGGTAGATCCAAGAGATCAGGTGATATCTGGCCCCACGTCAGTCCCACGACAGGTACTCCCAGTAGATTATTCTGCCTACAGCTCCTGGAACAGTTGTGTAAGCACTGTGGCATGGTGGCACAATCTGATAATATAACACTGGCAGCGCACTTTGCAGCTAATACACCAGGGAGGCTCACACCTGCGCCAACCTTCAAAACAACATAGGATATGTTTAGCTGCAAGCAAGACTCCACATCTTTATCAGTGTTAAGAGAGAATATTAAATTTTTTTATATATTGGACGAATATCTGACATTCAAGAATTCACAATATTTCAGATATTCACAATGGCGGATATTCGTTATATTATGCTTCAACATTGTTTACTTGTGAATGAACCTTTGCGAATAATTGCGAACAGGCACGCATGATGTAAGGCAATAGAATACAGTCAAATCGTATTTTACAAATTTCTAATGTTCCTTAATATATTTGCAAAATTACGCAAACTTGAATATACCATATGCTGCTCAACACTTATTTTTATCAGACTACATATATATCATAGTTTTCATATAGTCTTACTAGTAACTGCAAATAACGGGATTAACCCTAAAAATCACAAAAAAAAAAACAACATTTAATTTTTAAATGTTCAATGTTCAAATGTTCACAATGTAAACTTTCAATCACTAAAAGTCGCTCCAAACTCCTATATAAATAATATATAATATATATATATTATAGCTTTAAGGGGTTAATAGCTGCAGTAATGCATATGCCCACTAGGGGAGCCAATATAAAGGCTTTCAATGGGAGAAAACAAAAATAAACAAAAGCAGACTTACCACTAGAAGTTAATGTTTGCATGAATTGCACTAGTGCTGATAATAGGGAGGATGGCATTTAAAAATAAAAAACAATTGCCTGTAATGAGTAATTTAAGAAGGTCCCTCACAGCCCTTCTGAAGGCTCTTATGACAGGCCCGACATCTCTGAGCACAGTAACAGCTGGGTAAGTCCCTAATCTAAGCTGTGCATTAAAATGTACACAGACAAATTTTCCCATAGAAAACCACTATAAACGTCCTCAGTTAATCCTCTCATATGATCTCAAGAAACAGCAGGTAACTATATTTTATAGGATAGTTGAGCGTCATGACACCATCATACCAACTCAGAGGTAAGTCAAACTTATATTTTACATATATTTTTTAGATTTGGAGTATACAACCACTTTAAGATAGAGACATGATGATCTGCAGCTTAAAATATCAGGACTGTCTTTGTGATCACAACTGCAACGATTTGTCGCTTACTCGGTAGTCCCCATTCAAAGTAATGGCCGGTGTTCTGAGATTTTCCTAGCTCAAATATTTTCCTATTCTTACAACTGCGCATATGCAGATAGCCCGGGTTTTGGTGTTTCAGGGCTATTCTTCCGCTTTTTGGGTGTCAAGGTTTGGGTGGGGTTAATCTTAGGGGGAGTGGTGCTTGATAGTAGGGGTGAGCTATGTGGATCGGGGGTGAAGTTTAGGGGTTCGGGGGGTTAAAATGAATCTAACCTCCCCAATACCCTAACCCTGACCTTAACCCCACCCAAACCCCTAACCTTGACTCCCGAAAAGCGGAAGAATAACCCTGAGAATACAAAAACTCAGGCTATCTGCACATGTGCAGTTGTAAGAATAGAAAATATCTCAGAACACTGGCACACAAAAGGGCACAGCGCTGCATAATGTTGGTGCTATATAAATAATAATAATTGGTGGATTGCTTTCTGGAAGGTTCTCCACAGAGGAACTCTGGAGCTCTGACAGAGTGACTGGTTTCTTGGTCACCTCCCTGACTATGGCCTTTCTCCCCCAATAGTTACGTTAGGTTGGCTGGCCAGCTCTTCCACTACAGATGATGGAGGCCACTGTACTCATCGGGACCTTCAAAGCAGCAGAAGTTTTTCTATAACCTTTCTCCAGATTTGTGCCTCGGGACAATCCTGTCTCGGAGGTCTACAGACAATTCCTTTAACTTCATGCTTGGTTTGTGCTGTGACATGAACTGTCAACTGTGGGACCTTATATAGACAGGTCTTTCCTTCTCAATTTCTTTATTTTGAATACATTTGCCAAAACCTTAACATCAAGTTAATGTTTTTCACATTGCCATTATAGGGTGTTGTGTGTAGAATTCTGAGAGGGAAAATTAATTTTGGAATAAGGCTGTAACATATAAAATAGGGATAAACTGAGGCGCTGTGAAGATTGTCCAGGTGCACTGTACATGTAGTCACTCTGCTTAGCGTATTGCTTGGTGGGTATAAAGCTAGCCATACACGTGTCGGATTCCATGGCTAGTCGATCACCCATCCGATCGATTCCGGCGATTCTGCCGGGAATCGCAGGTGTGATCAATCGGCCAATTAAGAGTATCCATCGCTGCATACCACCTTGTCCAACGGATTCCGGGACGATTCCGTGTCCGATTGTCCACCTCACAAATGGCAACTCCCCCTGATCTGTGCAGAATCGGATCAGAAAGACCAACATGTTGGTTCTCTGTCGGATCCGATTCTGAGCCCCTGAACGATCGGACCTGATCGATCGGACAAGGTGGGCTGCATGCAATTCCGGCACGATCGTTTCGCGTGCACGCGCCCAGAATCGATCGTGCCGGAATCCGGTGGGAATCCGACACGTGTATGGGGGCCTTAAAGGATTACCCTACCTGCAGATATAATGGAATAAAACACAACTCATAACCATATCGCTGATGATCCTCTTACATCCATGATCAACAAACACTGAGTGTCATCATACATTATATGGTGCACAGCAAGAGGAAATAATCCTACCTCTAACACTCTCTTGCCAGATATGACTGATCGGTAGAACCATATGTACTGAGCAAGGACCAGAGCACAGGGCCACACATACATTCCATATTGGGAGTCCAGTACCTGCAAAATAATACAAATGTCTTAACATTCAACAAAGAAAACAAATGACTTAATTCACAGATAAGGACCTACTCTACCTGTCCAATGAATGAAATTTCTGTTCATCCAGTACAGACATTTACACAGCTCTGTAGTTCACAACAGTCTGCTTAAGGAGACCTGATTTTTCTCTCATGTAGTTAAACACCCCCTACAGGTCTTGCCCCTCCCCCAGCCTGTAAATAGGCAGGAAAAAGAGAAGCAGTCGGTATAAGAACTCATTCCACCAATCTTCCGAATAGCATCATGCTCCTTGGTCAGCACCAGACTAAAGCAGGGTACAGACATGAAGATATGGCCCAGATCGATGGCCACTTCGAGCACCATGTGCTCACGGCCATCTATCTGGCCCATATAATATGCGGCCATCACTGTTTTTGAGCGGGACCAATCAATCCTGCTCGAAAACAACCATATCGGACATGACTGTTAATACAGCCAATGTTCGTTGCTTTGCATACAGACCGCGGGTCTCCAGGCAAAGCATGGGCTCAGCTGGGGAGAGAGCAGCTCCCCCGATATCGGACAGCAGCGTGATATCATCGAGCCGTCTGTTCCCTGCTTTAAGGTCCCCACACACGCCATGAGCAGTGGCCAATTTTGCTGCCGACCGATATGTGTGTGCATGCGCTCGCGGCTGTCGACAAAATCGCCCGCCGATCATGGGTGCCCACATGGCGTAACAGATCCGTCGCCCCAAAGCTTGATCGGCCAGAGAATGGGCATGTCTGTAAATCTCTGGCCGATGTCATTAGTTCCATTGAATTTAATTTTCAATAAAACTAAAGGCTGGCACACAAAGGGTGCCCACCGAAGCTGTGAGCGATGGAGAGCAGCGTGGTGACCTCATCACGTTGCTCTCCACAGCTCATCTGTCGGTCCCCACTCGCTATGTGTGTGCGGACCTTTAGTTTGGCTGTACAGGTATGCAAGTACAGTTTATATACTTACCCTACTTATTATAAAAAATGGGCTTGTTCACACTAGCTCACAGCTAGGGCAAACTGCGCTTACGTTTCTGCAAATGCGCAATGTAGCTCATTACGGAAACCGCTCTGCAGCACACATCTCCCATACACTTGTCGCATCTTCCTGGCTTCATCTGTGTTTTCAGACACCCCTGTGAATGCTGCCTAAGGGCTCATATACACTGGTGTCTTCATTGACGTCAGTTATACATTGTAAATACAGTAAATCTATAACGCAGGTCAATGAGGTCGTTTACAGAGCAGGAAATGTGCTGTCGTTAATCAGGCAGTTTGTTTTCGGATCTTTTTTTAACGCCTTCTGTTGCATTCAAAGGGTTGTTTGGCCCTTAAACGACCCCACGTGTGGATGCCCCCTAATACTTTCTGCCACATAAGGGTTCCTGGTAAGCAATAAACAATTTGGTGTTTTTACAGCCTGTGTAAATGAAGCTTGAAGCTACAGTGGGCAAACTAAGACCCGGGTGCCAAAACCAGCCCTTCAGGGTGTGATTCCATGGCGTTATCGGCCCTGTTGGCACCCCATGCGTTGATAGCATTCCTTGACGGGTATGTTGACGGAGCCGATCCACATTATCTGCCTACAGCACCGGCTGTTCCCACGGAATTGAGCCAATCCGCAGGCTGGAGGTTGACGTACTGCACTATATTGACCTTCTGGCCAATGGATCCAGGAATGCCGTGGAAACATACCCTTAAGCTGGCCACACACAGGTAGATTCCCGTGCAACCGACCGTCGATCAATTACAGCGTGATTTCGTCACCACGCTATGATTGGTCGTAAGTCAATTGTACGGTAATCAATGTGCACATCAATTACCGTACTATGGGGACGCTGTTTCCCGGGTCTCTCCTTTCCCCAGCCGGAGAAGCAGCCAGCCTGCATGCCCCCCCCCCCTCTTCTGGCAGAGCTGGGTCTGTGCTGGCCTTGTCCCTACACACACACACAGCCATAGCTGATCACAGCCTGTGTGTGCACCTCAGCTGTCAGCCCGTCCATTACATTGGATGGTGACTCACGGTCCCATGTAATGGATTTCGACCAAGGTTTTCCAACATGTTTAAAACCTGTTTGGTCGCGTTCCTTCGAGCAGGATCAATGGATCCTGCTTGAAGAAACTTGACCAAGGATCCGTGGATGGCTCAGATGAAGAAACAAATTAGAGGAACATCGGGAGCCGTGAAAGCGTACAGTGCCCGATGTTCCTCTAATCTGTTTCTTCATCGAGCCGTGTGTGGCTAGCTTTTATCTTTTTAGTTGGCCCTTTGTCACCTTGGTGTCAGGATGCCCTGGCTTCCCTCATTTCCTGCTTTAAGTGAAGATAACACCTAGAGGATAATAGTCTGGATTGTAGTTTGCTGCAACAAAATGTGTAAGCATCTATTTAGACTTAGGACCCCTATGCCGGGCAGCCTTTGCAGGCTCTTAGGCAGGGAACAGACGGCCCAATATTGGAGCCGTCCGATGTTCCGTGCAGCAGATATCGCGGTTCACGCTGCTGTCAGATATCGGCGGAGCTGCGGAGACAGCTCTGCTCTCTCCCCGGCTCAGCTAAAGCTTTGCCTAGAGACCATCGGCCGTATTTACGGTCATGTCCGATATGGCTGGTTTCGAGCGGGATTGATTTGTCCCACTCGAAAACAGCGATGGGCGCATATTTCATGGGTCAGATACATGGGCGTGAGCACGCACAGCGCTCAAAACAGTCATCTATTTGGCCTGTATCTGCAGGTATGTTCCCTGCTTAAGTCTGGCTCTTATGTCACATTTAAAAACCCATTATGGCCCAAAAGTCAAAAAGTTTGCCCACCCTGATTTATGATTTCCATTAGTCCTCTTTTGACAGAAAGTGTTAACCAACTGGGCGTTCTGCTCAAATTATCTTGGGTAAGATAAGTCTCACCTCACCAGCCGTTTCTGTGCATCAGTACAGTATACCTACCGATGCTAGCGTTCCCGCCCTGATGATGACGTCAGCTATGACCCCAGAGGGACGGGGGAAGGTGGCGTAATTGACCTCCATGTAAGGACCTCCTGAAGGGCAGAAAATTACTGCTGCATCCAATGTGATTGCCCGTGGAGGTGCTTGCAGAGCTTCTCAATTGAAGTTGTTTAACAACCAAAATGACCCTCTGTGCGCAACAGAAGATGTTAAAAAAGTTATCACAAAACCTAAAGATCACTGCCTGATGAACAACAGTACATTTTGTGTTCTTTAAATGCCTCATTGACTTCAATATTCAACTTACTGCAAGGTCGTTTTCTGATCGCTAAAAAGACCAGAAAGTGATGTTGTAAATAAGCGCTGCATTATGTTGTAATGAATACCAGAACTACAATATTTACTTCTAACTGGAACTACCTCATTAGGTAAACAAATCCAGCAACTTCTACATTCGTATTACCCAAAAACTTGTGTATTGCCGCAACAAAGCATGTGCTAATGTATTGCAAGTTCTGCAGAATAAGAGGGGTTTCCACATGCGTTGGGACCCCCTCCGCTAAGCGTATTTCTTGGCGGGAGGTCCAGGTGGAGAACATTTACCTACCTGTTTGGCGGATGTTGTGCTCTCACAGCGCCAAGTCTGTCCGCCGATGCAAGGCTGAATGTAGTGGAGTATGGATGGATGTCTGAACACAGCATCTGCCGAGCAGGTAACGTCTATGTGCTCCGTCGGGATCCCCGCCAAGCATTGCGCTTAGCGGAGGCAGTCCCAAGTGATGTGGAACCCCCCCCCCCCTAACAATGCGTGCTGCAGGGTGTTCTGTTTTCACACTGGACCTGTGTTGTCTTGTGCAAAAACGTGGAATACACTGCAGCACCAGAGTGAAAGGTACACAGAATCCCTATAGAAAGCTTTGCAGTGCTGCAACACAAACACGGCTAGTGTGAAAGCTCTGTTACACAATGTGCTGTGGAGGTTCAATGCAACTGCAGCTCCCTGCAACAAAAACAGCCATAAAGGTGCAGTATTAGTTCATTGCCATGTGCATCTGAAGTTTATCATGTCATGATTTGACAAATATGACCTTTAATTTACTGTAAATGTATCACTTTTTGTTGAGTTCATGTGACTAGACTTTTCATGAATGGACCCCACAATGCCCAAAGCCTCTCTTCTCAAATACATAAGGCACGAGTGCAGGGGTAGGCAAACTAAGGCCCAGGAGCCACATCTGGCCCTCTTAGCTTTCTTTTCCAGCCCTTCCTCACCCTGCTGAAATAATGTTCCCCTCTGCTTGTTCTTTGTAATGAGTGCACATAATTCCTAGAGGTGTCCAAACGCTGTCCTCATGGCGACAACATGCAGCCTCTAAGCATTATCTCTGCTCATTGCAATGAATGAGCATTTTTTTTAAGGAAATTTAAAGATAACAACGTCCCTTTCACACACGTTGTCTATTGCACACAACCACCATCATTAGTGATGCATGGAATTGGTACACCATAACTAGCTCTTGGTCCAGCCCCTTAAGTTCAAATTTAAGAAGCCAATGTGGCCCATGAAGCGAAAAGTTTACCCACCCCTGTGCTAGTGTGTGTTAATTCTGCATTGTCTGATCTTGTGTGTTGGCAGCCCAATCACTATTATCAGGAGACTGCACAATGCTTCTGAATGACAGAGTGAATGGATCCCCTAGCTGTCACTCTCCAGATCCCTATACTCCCCTGCTGTATGCAGAATGCATCATTCTATAACAATCAGCACATGGCACACTTCCCATCAGATGGGTGTCATGCTCATCCTCAGCTCTCCCATGGCTGGTCGGTGATTGGTCACTCCAGCAGTCACGGGGTTACAGAGCAGCCTGCACATCCGCACGTAGCCCATGGCGCCTCATTGTGGACGAGAAGCGAACAATCACCTCAGGGATGGACAGCCGGAGCTCGCCGCCCGCCTCCCCGTCCTCCCGGGTGTACACATATTTCCGGAGCACGACACGAGCTCCCCCGCAGTCCGGAGACATCACGGCGTTGCGCCCTTCCACACGTGCGCCGCCATACTGTCGCGTAGTAATGTCGCCACCGGCTAATCCCGGCGGCCATATTGGTAGAGGAATATGTAACTTTTATTAAGCAGCCGACACGAAGACATCACCGCTACATACATCTGTGTGAATTCAAAAGACTACATGTGTGGGCAGAAAATACTAGGTACACTGAGAGAATGAAGGGCAGAGCGCGTGCCAGGCAGCACCACAGTGCCCGCGCTGACCTTCCCAACATGGCAGCTTTGCCCTGATGAGGCGTGCGGCTGTGCGCTTTATTTCCGGGTAGGCGAGCCAATGGGAATGAAAGTCGGAAGAGGTGGGCGGGGCGCTAGGTGTCTGCCGAGCTGCTGTGAGCTGAGTGCCAGGAGCGCGCCTGGCAGGGATACCCGGGGATGAACCACAAGAGTAAGAAGCGCATCAAGGAGGCCAAGAGGAGCGCGCGGCCCGAGCTCAAGGACTCGCAGGACTGGAGCCGCCATAATTACATAGAGGTGTACCGGCTGAGCCCCAGCAGTGTGCGGGTGAGCGCTCCCGCCACATGTACTTACCTGTGCTAGACTTCCATTGGATGCTCATACATGACTGGTACTCAGCATGGGGGGGGGTAGCAGAGTAAAGTATACAAATAATGCATGCATCCTCCATTATATATATATATATATTGTGGGGGTAGAGACGTATACCAGGACTGCTTACACAACAGTACATCACTTATTCATAAACATTGCCTGGGTTTCTATCTTCTTATTTATATATATCATTAGCTAATGATGTCATTGGCCAGGACCATTAAAGGGACCACTCACACATGGAGATACAAGGTGTGCTGTATAAACTATAAAATAAAAGAAGTAAAAGTTTTACTCTGGTAAAAAGTACCCTTGTAGAGGTAAGTGGTCATTGGGCATGATGAGGAGATAACTGCTCTTATTATCCACACACTATAGATGGTCAAATCTCAGGTATCCTCAATATAGGATCAATTTGCCATCATGTTGTACTGATTTGCCCTGCCCCGTTGATCTGTCCTACCCTCCCAATTGCACATGTGCAGGATGAACGTTTTATTCTACCCCGTCGAGATCTCCTACTTTTGACAGCTGTAGATAGCTGTAGTTTTGCAGCGTTACAGGATTCCACTTACAGGCTACAGCTGTCAAAGTTAGGGGTTTTGGAGGAGGTTAGGGAACAGGGGAGGTTCTTTTTAACCCCCACAAACCCCTTATCCTTACCCCTGAACCTCACCCCAAAAGTCAAATGCCACCCCCTATCCTTAACCCTCCAAGACCCCTAACTTTCACAGCCTTTGTTGTCTGGGAGGACCATGACGCTGCCAGTCCTCATCTTGTGAACAACAGGCCTTTATGTTGTTGAGATGGAGGGTCCAGAGATTGATATGACAGTGGAGTAGGGTCCCCAGATGAAGTAGTTTGCTCATGCCAGTTTATGCCAGGAGACATGTGCATCCCTAAATTGGTGTAAAAGTCATTGAACCTTTACAATCCAGCCAGCAGCCTGCCAGTGAAAAGTCAGCTCTTGGCTGTGGGTTTGTTTACATTGTCATAGGAAAAGAATTGTTTACTGTAAATAAAAAGGTGAGGAATAGTATGCAGAGGATCGGCTGGGAATTTACCGACATGTGGAATAGCCATGCGATCCACCATGCATGAGGATTCTGGTTGATTTGACCGCGTGGGAGCACCCAATTTGCGCCCGAAAAATCGCTACCTTTAGAGCATTTGTCAGTCTTCGGATGCTTTAAATTCGGTATGTTCCCATTAAGCAGAGGCTTCTTGCCTCCCTGTTCTTTGTAGATAAAAAAGGCAGACAGGAAATGAACAGAACTTATGGGATTTCCCTCACTTCCTGTTCTGTCTGATACCTTTACATTAAAGCACACCTAAACTCACAACCCGAAAAATACATAAAATTTTTACCTCTGAAAACTTAAACAATATACGTCTCGTCTACAAGTCGCTGTGTTGTTTCCTGTGTGGCTTCCAGTCTTCCATGGGTTAATAGCTGCAGTAACATGCATGGCCTCCAGGGGGAGCAAATATGTCTTTCAATGGTAGAAAGTCCATAGACTTATATAGAGATGTAATGGTGTGACCGCTTCATTTGTCACAACTGTCCTTGCGGTAAGTCAGGGTAAGGTAAGCATCACCCAACGTAAGCCAACACAAGTATGGGTGCGTCAATGCATCCATAGAAAATTGAGTCCATTGAAACGCAATGATATGCGTTGACCAATATGTTCATGGTTAAAAACAGACGCGTCACAAACGCATACCTTAACCTATACCTAAAGGCTCTCTAACGCATGCGTTTATTGGATCCGTTAACGCATAGTGAAGTCAAGGCCTAAGTGATGCAGCCTCCATGAGTGATAGAATTTAACTCTGACATATGAAAGCAGTGTGATCGGCTCCTTGTTGTGGCTCCCTGGCTAGTTGTGTGTGTAAACAAATAGACCTTGAACTAAGTAGGAGCAAATACCCAGATGTTTAAAAACACTGGAGAGGATGGTCACATGGCCACCTTTTATATCCGGAGTCTGAACTTTTCACACTGTACACAGTGCATTGATTTCCACTAGCGGGCAAGTTACAGGTAGACACCCCCTAAGCTAGAGGAGTATACTAGCTGCAATTTATAATGCACACTGTGTGAAGCTTACATTATCTACCAGAATGTTGTGGGCAGCACATGTAGTGTAAAAAAAAGCCCTTCGACCCAATTCATCATGGATTTGTGCAACTGAAGAGAAAGAACTATCTGTGTATTGCCAAGCAGACGCCATGTGGGTCAGTCCACACCCTGCGGAGACTGGTGAGCAGAGGGTGTGGATTGATTTTCATCTACAATGTGAACAAACAATTCCAGGAAAACATTTAAAAATACACCTATGAATGCAGTCACCTAGTCATTCAAAAAGAATTAAATATGTTTATAAAAGCAGAAGGTTTGAGTTTCTGATGAACAGCCAGCAATGAAATGTGTTTTCACAATACCAATTGCCTGTTCTCATTCAATAAATG
>CM070042.1:37995776-38052086 GCA_036250615.1 Ptychadena robeensis | reverse complement strand
TCAAGACCATTCCCTATGTAAAATACCTGAATAAATGATCCGGTGTACCCATGTCCTCCTACAGCTGCCTTCTTCCTGCTTCTCTCTCCTGATGTGACAGATGTTCTGTCCTGGGGGCGGGAACACCAAGTGTACAGAACTGTATGTAATACACTGACTTCAATGTATTACAATGCTGTCCTATGTAGCCTGGCACATCTGCAGCGCCATCTAGTGGTTGCAGCGCTCATTTACCTGATGCAGTTTCTTTTGAAATCTTCATTATCTGATTTTGTGAGTTATTTACAAAGCATCTGAACATGTTGTTATATTCAGGATGTCTACCAGACTCCTGTATGGACATACTTTGGGAAGTTACAGGCCTACAATTTAAATAATTTTTTCATATTAAAGTCTATGGTGTGCTTTTGGTACAGAAATCTGCACCTCAGCAGTGCGCTAGGGAGGTTAAGTAAATATATCAAAATTTTTCACTGCTTCACCGGGGTAAACTTTACTGCAAGGTATCGCACTATGCTGTGCTGCTTTTATTTTCAAACCCAAGCAAAAAACTAGGACATTTCTGTGACCCAGGGGGTTGCCCAAAATGCCCTATGCTCTAAGCTGATATAAGAAGAGGCTTCTCTACCACAACCATATAACATGAGGCTCTACCTAAGCTATACAATCAATCTGTATGCAATCAGGGAAACCCCTGCACTGTAGTTGTTGGTATATTTAAAAAACAATTGATGTGAGATTGAGAGAGAGAGTGTGATGGTAGACTGATCCTTAGTGTACGAAGGCATGCATTGGCCTGGTAGAATGGACTCCGCAAAAGTAGGGTCCTTCTCTCTTACGCTGGGCATACACAGGTAGATCTCTGTGTGGCCGATCCCCAGCCAAGTGCTTGAGCTTCATCTATATGGAGGTGTAGCACTGCTGTGTTGTTGATATCGGCCACTCCTTTGGATGGGGACACACAGTCCCCATACAAAGTAATGGAAATCAAACAAGGTTTTTCAATATTTTGGAAACCTTTTCAGCCGAGCTTCTTCAATCAATTGATCCCGCTCGAAGGATGCCTGTATGGCTAATATTTTGCAATAGGTTTGAGCAAAATCGGGTGCCATGAACGTGCCTGGTTGCCAACCTTCTGTAAGATCACAGACCATTTGTAAAATGAAGGCATCCTTAGGAGGTGAGCTGCTGTTTATGTTCTGTGCGGCAATACTGAGAGAGAAGGTCGTGTATTGACAACCTATCGGTGGCAGAGACCGCATGCACACAGGAAAGTTCTTGTGCTTCTCTTTCTCTGTGTACTGGCACACAAAAAGAGGAGACTAATGGACTCCTCAAATGGTCGACTGCCTTTTATACTAACTAGCCAGTTAATGCCGTAGAATTAAGTAACTCTCTTAAGCCCCCCATACACCTTAAGATCAATCCATACAATCTCTATTATATCTACCAACAACTGTGTAGTATAGTGGCCTCCCTGATAGATACATACAATACATAGGGATTAGAAGGTTTAGATAGCTCCTTGTATTACATGGTTTTGGTAGAAGAAAATTTGATTGTACAGAAATTGTATGGCAAGATTGTAAGGTGTATGGGGGCCTTTACATCTGGTGATCTGCATGAGTTCAAGACTTCAGACTCATTGCCAGCAAAGGGTTTTCTACCAAGTATTTCATTTGTACATGTACTTTTAAAAAAGTCTTTCATTCCTCACATTTCCATGCAATGTTTTTGTTCAACCCTCTGAAGGGTCCGTAGAAACTGGATGGAAGTTGGTTTGTTTAACCTCCCTAGCGCACTGCCTGTACCGCACCGTTTTTAACAGTGTGGTACAGACAATGGCAGCAGTGTACAAGGTACACTGCCTGCCATTTCCTCCCCTCTCCATAGAGCCAGTGTCATTCATGACACCAGCTGGGAGTGCTGGAAAGCAGAGGCCCCTCCATTAACATGGAGGTCTATGGCACTGCGCACCCTCGCCCCCTTCCGCGTTCAGTGAAGCCGCAGAACCCCGGAAATGCTGCGTCTGGAAGCAGCATCGCCGTAGCATTCATGGGAGCACAGCTCATCCAGAGTTAGTTCTTCACACAAACTCTGGACGAGATGGGCTCGTCATGAACACTAAGAAGGTTAAAATGTATTGAATATATATATGGACCTTACTTTATTGTTATACAAATACCAGCCAATCCAAAGCCGCATTATACAGTGTGTACAGCCTATTATCCTTGCTGGGTTGAATGACGCAGGAGAGCTGGGAGTTGGAGACAGAGAATTTGTCTAAAAACATCCAAAACTGTTATTTAATTCCCCCGATATTTACTGCATGTGTTTTGCTGTGTGGATTGAGTGCATACAGTGTACAAAAAACTAAAACAACTAAATATTAATTCTTTAATACTCTATTTGCTCTAATTGTACAGGTTTTTTTTCTTCAAAAAGCAGCTGCAAACCGACAATGTGCTATGCCATCTGGCCGCAGAATAGGGCTTTTTCTGTCTTTGTGGGGGAGGCAGTGGTCTCTCTGCAGAGGCCCAGAAAGCTCCATGCAGTAGCAGCCTAAAGACATTTAGCTGTGACTAGGAAGACAGCGTGTGAAACTTATGCAGAGAGATTACTGATCCCACATTCACTCTTTTTATCTATCTATCTATCTACACACCCAGGGGTGCACATAAGTGGAACTCTGGTACCCAAAAAGGGCCAAAAACTAGCAAAGTACCTGCATTATTGGTACAAAACTCATATGCGTACGAAAAAATTGGAGGCACTACGTGTCTGGGGGCCGCAGCTATCAGGTGCACCCGAGGAGTCTGGCTGTTAGCCATAGAGGGGAGAGATCGGCAGCACAATCGGCATCCCTCCCACATTAAATAGCTGTACAAACGACTTCACTTTATCATGTATACACTACTTTAAAAGTAAACATTTTTAGATTGGCAAAATTCTTTCAGTTTTTATTGTTAAATGTATACAATTTATGTCACTTGAATAACCTCAGGGAAACATTAGTAACTATGAAAGGTTGCAGTTAGGGGTGTGAAGTTGGGAATATAAATTACTAATCCAAAATAAAAGACTGGTCTTCTAAGGGTGTTGGAGATCTGGGGGTTGAATGTCACAGTAGGCATATGCATGGGTAAAATCTGACAAAAGAAAAGCACTGTTGGAATGTTGACAGTTGGAATAGGACTATGAAAGGTTGATATTTGAAATGCAGGTAGTCTCAGGGGTTAGTTACTAACCCAGAAAATGTCAGGGTTGTACTACTGATGTATGATATCTGGTGGATCAAACATTGTTGTACTGTGAAAGTTACATTTGACCCAAAGCTAGCTGGTGACCTGTGGCTGGAGGCCGCTAATCAGAGGCTCAATCAGGAGCATGGAGGTCCATCTGCAGCAGAATCTACCATGCATGAAGCTGATTTAGAGGACAGTGAGGAAGAGCACCCTACATATAGGTGAGTACCAAACGCCATATCCTGGTACTCACTAAAAAAGTTATGTGCACCCCTGTATATACATACAATACCATAGGCTCTTATTTTATGTAGTCAGCAGTTAAATCCTGTAACGTTCTCCCATCCTTGACACAATGCTAATTTCATCAACATAACGTCCCTATTAGGCAGACAACGTCCTCTCAGGAAATGTTTAAGATGATCTATAGGAAACCTGCTTATCATACACACTGGCATGAGCTTTGCAGTGTTATATATTTTTATAACACACTGCTGTATACTGTTTGGATGCGCTGGAATTTGGGCAACACATGTTCAGAGTATCCAAAAAGTTCACATCATATCCAATAGTTCCAAACATCGACAAACATTGGGAGTATAGGTGTGTACCAGGCT
Source organism: Ptychadena robeensis (assembly GCA_036250615.1). Classification (NCBI taxonomy): domain Eukaryota; kingdom Metazoa; phylum Chordata; class Amphibia; order Anura; family Ptychadenidae; genus Ptychadena; species Ptychadena robeensis. The sequence goes on along the minus strand of CM070042.1, from coordinate 38,048,224 downwards.
GCTCTCCACAGCTAAAAGTTTTAAACCATTGGTCCTCAAACTTTTTAAATTGGTCCCTCAGGGTGCAGGGGGGGGTCAACTATAGTTTGGAAAACAAAAGAATGATGGGGGGTGTGATTTTGCTACCCTTGCATATATAAGCCTTTATTTTTTTACTTAGAACCTCCAGATCTCTGACACTCTTAGATTTTTTTTCTGGTTAATAATTTGCCACTGAGAATTCTTACCCTCCAAATTTCACATAACAAGTGAAACAATAATTTCAAAAAAGATTAACCGGTAGTCTATATAGACTAGGTAGTCAAAACTTTGACTCTGTCCCCCAGTGATGAATATGGCTCCCCTCATTCCTTGCAATAAGTGAAGATATCACCTAGAGGATAACTGTTTGGATTGTTTCCTAGAGGCCATCGTTTGCTGCAATAGAATGTTTAAGCTTCTCTATCAAAAGCTTCTATTTATGATTTTTTTTACATATTTTGTCTTTTTTAGATATCCTGTCCTAGCTTTGCGGGCGGCCCTTGCAGGCTTTTGGTCCGTCCCCTATGTCACATTTAAAAACCCATTGTGGCCCACAAGTGAAAAAATAGGAGGATTTGGTGTGCAGCATTAGTTTTGATTCTCTTACCATTTTCATGCACATTGGCCAACACGTTGGAGCATGTCAACAGAGTGCACATTATATGCAATGCGCCTGAGCACATGAACATATGTGTGGATGAACGTGAAGCGGATAGGTATGAACCAGACAGAAACGTATTTTATTTAGAAAATCTTAAAGTAAAAGTAGACAACATGGGACCATTGGGATAGAAATATATTTTTACAAAGAGACAGTATAATCGAGTGGCATTCCTTGGTGTAATGATGGGCTCATCTGTCTGGGGTTAAATTGGTCAGAATATTTTTGCCTGGTCCATAGCTACGAAACTTGTCTACCATGCGCATGCGTTACCAGTAGAAGAACATAGTGTGTGGGGTGTCGAAGAGCCCTTACTGAAAAATAGAAATACTCTGTGAGCCATTTTTGTCCAGTTTGACACCCCTGTACGGCACACACTGTACACATTGGGATGAGGTACACATTGTACATTGCGTACAAAATTGTAGTTCATGTGTGCACCCATTTCTGCGTACACTGTGTGTAGTCCATGTCCATTCCCCCAGACCTATCCTGGCACTATTCACCCCTGCAGCACCCCTGCCAGCTCACCCACAGCACCACCTCCTCCTACTCTGGGAGTAAATAACTACAGATCCTGCCATGCTCCAGGCGCTCACTGTGATGTCACTGGATGCTGGACTGGATCTAGCAGATCTGCTTCAGGCCAAAAATATTTGCTCAGTGGGACAAATTTGGCTGGAGGTCAGAGTGTGACACCTATGATAGCCCCAAGTTCTACACTGCAACAGTTTAGCCAGCTTAGTTACATACAATGTAGTACTAAACCTGCCAAGGTCTTGGGTGTAATTCCTCTGTGGACTTTGCTGTTCATAGGGGATTAACCTTCTGTGATGTGCATTGGGCTTTCTGCCATGATGTATCAGGTAAAAGGATGCTTTCACTGGATGTGGAAGTACTTTCTCTGTCCCCTGGGATGTTCCAATCCTGTTGTTCCCAGAGATTCTGATGTTCCATGAATGGGCAGCAAGATGTGTGCTGTCCTGACATCTGCTTTGCAAAACTCTATTTAGTCTGGTGCTGTAACACTATCACATTTTTGTGGATTTAGAGCCCGGCCTGTCTAGCATACACTGCGATGTTCTACACCGGTAATCCGCACACGCTAAAAAGTGGACTTTGGCTGGAGGATTGCAAATAATCCATTTGGCAGCAATCTAATAAACCCATTACTGCAGCCCTTTTTTATTAGGTAGGAGGGTGGAACAACTCGAGAAACCTTCTGACCTAAGCCTTGTGTGCAGGAGCGTTACTGGGCCCCATAGCAATTTTTATAATGGGTCCATGGGTAACAGCAATCCAACTTTCCTGGATCGATTTCTAGAATGTTTTGGATCGCAAATGATATCATTGTAATACTAGAAATGGCATACTAGAAATCGAATTGATCGATGACCACCACAATCCCAAAAAAATGACATGTCAGATTCCTGTACGATCGTTTCTCCCATCGATTTAGACAACATTTTGATCGATCGTTTAAGGTGGACAGTGAGCAATTCTTTATTGATCGTTCGAGGAGCATGCGCACCATCGATCGAGCAAGAAGTGAACGAGAAATGGACCCATGTATGGGGACCTTTAAAGTGTGAAGAGTCTAACTGACCCATCATAGAGAAGGGAGGACTGCACAATGAGAATGGATGTATGCTCACGATGGGCATTGCCCACTAAGTGGTGCATCCCATCACAGCGTGTTTTTTAGAATGTGTTTTTTTTTGAAATCACGCTGTGATGGGACATGCACATCGTGGGACACATACAAAAGTCGTGCACAATACATTTTGTTGCATTTTACGCAAAACTTAGTGGACCCTTGGGCTTACAATGGTGGCACCAAGAGTGAGGAAGAGGGTTAAGTACCATAAAGTATTGTTTTTTTAGTATTGTGCAGCGGTTTGCCTGGATCAATATTCCTGAAAGGTTATTAAACTGCTACAACTACTACAATATTCCAGCCCACCAGCAATACTTCATATATAAAGGGGATTCTTATTCTATGTTCTTATGGCCATGCGATCGCCCATTATCCCAATGCGCTACTAAATACCTCATGTGACCATTCATTTTGAAGATGCGATTACAATTATATTTTTAATATCGCGAGTTCGAATATTACATATGCCGCTCATCACTATTGAGAGGTCTGTTTTGAGGTATTGACTGTAAAGGGGACACTCTCATTCACCCCCACCCTATTTTCAGGCTTTTCCAGGCTCTGCCAAACCCTATGCCAAAAAGGATCTTCAATTCATTAAAAATAATGATATTATATTTCACTTTGCACATGCAAATTAATATGTCCAAATGTACAAAAGTGTTCTGCATGAAGAGAGGCACTCCGTGAAAAACCCGCATACAGAAGTGGGCAACAGGATAGTAACCACGTCTGTAGACATCAAATTCAAATTAGGAAAGATTTGAGTTTATTTACTCAGATGCAAATTGATCTGCTTTTGTGTACTTCACCTTAAATATACAGTATTCTCCTTTACAATATATATGTGTTACGATCACTTATTTATGTGGTATGCCCTCTAATGAGGAAGACCCAGCTGTACCAGTATTACCCAACAACCCATCACCCAATAACATAAAATATCATACCATCTAGAAGTAGTAGATCATTACAAAAATACCTTCCAAAGCGATAGCATGCTATAAAACACAGCTATAATTTATTGCCTGGTATGCATATCAGTATATCATATCAGACAGCGCTGGTATAAAACCTAACCCAGAATCAATAAAAGATATTCTACAGCAACAGGAATCCAATCTAAATCCCTATAATTTATCATGCAGCAACAACATATATTATAAAGTTTATCCATTATATGTCATCCCAGACAAGTGTATTAAATAAGGATCTCAGCCAATCACACCACTCTATAACCTCACATTAATGCATTCTCTATAACCTCACAATAATGCATTCTCCTATAAACCTCGAATTATACCATTCTCTTAACCAAACCTCACAATAAGCATTCTCTATAACCTCACAATAATGCATTCTGTATAACCTCACATTAATGCATTCTCTATAACCTCACAATAAAGCATTTTCTATAACCTCACAATAAAGCATTCTCTATAACCTCACAATAATGCATTCTCTATAACCTCACAATAATGCATTCTCTATAACCTCACAATAATGCATTCTCTATAGCCTCACATTAATGCATTAATCACATTTTTAAAATGTAATAAACATAATTTGTTCAGTAATATGATGCAGAGCACACAATGCAGTACCACCATAAATTACATTAACAATGTGTTGTGACTTTAGGTAGGTGGTAGGTTAAATAGATCATGGCCCTACCTACCCTACCTTCAGTTCATATAGTGTTGGTGTTTTGGAGAAGGAAAAATACCCTGCCGTGTCACTGCAAGTCATAATTAGTGATGAGCGGCATAGGCAATATTCGAATTTGCGATATTTCACAAATAAATCTAGTTAAATTCGTAATTATGATCACATTGCAATTACCTTCAAAATGAATGGTCACACTTTACAATGTCTTGAATATTCGAAATTGCGAATATCCGCCGTCATATTCGCGAAATTTGCGAATTCTTGAATAGCTGATTTTCGTTGAATATATTCGTAATTCGAATATTCAAGCTCAACACTAGTTATAATTCTCATGCTTCAGTGATTAGAGGAAGAAATGTCCTCATGTACTGTATGAAGAATGCACGAGGATCAGAAGGAAAATATAATGCTTGGAGCAAATACCTTCGCCCTGGCAATCAGTGTAAAGAATGCCTTGGCCTCACGGGTCAGTGAAAGAAATACCCTTTTATCAGTCATCCAGTGGTGTAGGAACCACCTTAGCAGCCTGGTAGTGCCCATAGTTATAAAGGGGCCTGCCTGTCCTGGCTGACTGATTGATCTTTTATACAAAAAATTCTCTGTTCCCTACAGTTAACCTCATGGGAGGTATCCTGGAGTACAGCTCAGGGTGATAACACTAAGGCTATGTTCCCACTTCCAGAATCGCCTGCCAATTTCCTACACTACTTTCAATGGCCTTGTCCCCATTGATAGGATCGTGCACAATTGGGGCTGGCGTTCTGATGGCCTTCGGTCAGGGGCCGCGATTATTTTCCTTTAATCGCGCCCATAGACATGAATAGAGGCGATTTGCGTTTGAGCTTGCAGGCGATCACAAATGGTGGCCATTCATTCTCTATGGAGGAGATTTTTTTTTATAATGGTGTCATTTTTTTTTTTAATTGACTGTGAAAATCCCTTGGTCAATCGCTTGGTCAATCGCCTGGTCAATCACCTGATTAAAAATGCGATGAGCCGCGTTTTTGATTGCAGGCCACTCCGCGCCCTATCCCGTTGAGTAAAAGAAAATTGACCCTCTCAATTATACCAGACGAACACATGACATAGGATAAGCCCTACACAACCAGGAGATGAGTGATATGGAATATTATGGTCAAACACAATCTTCGAATTACAAATATATTTGACGAATATTTACTATTCACAAATTTTGCGAATGTGGTGGCGGATATTCGCAATTTTGAATATTCGAGATATTATGCACTGGGAAGCTTATGGCCATTAATAATCACAATGCGAAAATAAATACCACATGTGAATATTTTCGTGTTGCATGCCCATACACTCAAATTTCACCTTTTCGAATATTAGTAGAATTATTTGCAAAATATTAAAAATTTGAATATTGCCTATGCCGCTCATCACTAATACTCAGTCATTTCTATCTACGCTCCTTCATTCATCTATAGGAGGAATGCCCAAGCATTGGTACTCAGTGTGATCAACCAAGCACTGGTACATATAATGTAAGTCCCCCGGAATGACGCTGATGGTAAATATTCACCTTAATTATAACTCATTGCTTTCACAACCACACCCCCTTTTTTGGCCCAGGGTCTGACATGCCAAAACAGGCCTGATGATATACCTCAATGAGGCAGAGACCAGGTTAGATTGTCCTGAATTCTGTCCTCTTTCTAAAAAGACAAGTTCTCTAGCCACTTACCTCTAAAAACCATATCAATGGAGCCATTTTAAAGGCCAACTGCCAAATCGCATTGGGGGCCACTGGGTGCTCAAAAAACACAGCAAAAATGCTTATATATAAAAAAAAATGCCAAGGCTTTCTTTTAGTGCTAAACAATATAAAACCACCTTACAAACATTCATGTACATCTGGCCAAAAGAAAGAACTTGTTGGGTGAGGGTTGGGTGGCATTGGCACCACAACATCCTACAGTGAGTCAGGAATTAGTTGCATATGATTAGATGATTATTAGGACATTATCCAAACATTTAGGGCAGTGATGTATGATCCACAGTGTCCTGATTGTTTATGTCATACAATTCAGAAGACTGAATGCCTCTTCTGGAGAAATCTAAAGGTGTATGGGGGCCTCGTGCAAGTGTCAGCATGGTAACCCCAGCAAATTCGAAGATAAGCAGTAACAACCTCTTTGCAAATGTTAAGGCTGCCATACACAGCACGGATCCGTGCCGGATTCCGGCGCGATGGATTCCGGGCGCGTGCACGCGAATCCATCGTGCCGGAATCCTCTGCAGCCCACCTTGCCCGTCCGACCGCATCCGATGGATCGGGGGCACAGAATCGGATCCGAGGAAGACCCAACCTGTTGGTCTTTTCGGGTCCGATTCTGCTCTGATCAGGGGGCGTTGCGGTCAGGGAGCCGATCCATCGGACACGGATCCGGCCGTGCAAGGTGGGCTGGCACGATCGGATTCCCTAATTGGCTGATCGTTCTCACCTGTGGATGCCGGCGGAATCGCCGGAATCCATCGGTGCTGAATCGATCAGTCAGGGAATCCGTGCAGTGTATGGCTAGCTTTAGGCCCAGAAACTATCCTCTGCAAGTTTCAGGCAGAGCAATACATTTTGATAAATGTCAACATACAATGCCACAACAAGTTACGATAATTGTCAGGCCCAGCAATAACACCTAGCAATAGTTAGCAATAATAACCCCCTGCCAAACAATAACCCTCTGTAATCCTTCCACTCTCTCTCCCTGGTATTTACCCGGTGGCAGATTCTCAATCAGTAAGGAGCACAGCCATGTTTAAAGCAGGGTACAGACATGAAAATATGGGCCAGATCGATGGTCGTTTCAAGCACCTTGCGTGCTCACGGCCATCTTTCTGGCCCATATAATATGCAGCCATCTGTTTTCGAGTGGGACCAATCAATCCTGCTCGAAACCAGCCATATCAGACATGATGTTAAATACGGCTGATGTCCGTTGCTTTGCATGGAAACCGCGGGTCTCCAGATAAAGTATCGGCTGAGCTGAAGAGAGAGCAGAGCTGTCTCCCCAGCTCCCCCGATATCTGACAGCAGCGTGATGGCGTCCTTACGCTGCTGCAGGGAACATCGGATGGCTCAAATATCGAGCAGTCTGTTCCCTGCTTTAAGGCCCCCAACACGTTTCAATTTCCCTACAATCAAACAAAGTACGATCGAACTACCTCCCACATGGAGAAACCAATATTTGATAGATATTGATTCGATCGATCAAAAGAATAATTGAAGGAAGCCGATCGTAAACACACCAAAATGTCTGCCAATGGATATATAAGTATGCTTATTATTTAAATTGAACCAAAATCGGTCGGGCACAAATAATAACATCCGATGTACATTCGATCGGTCAAGATCTCTTCTTGGCAGTGGTTTTTGGCTTGGCTAGTGGGAAATTTCTGCATCCTGGGATGCATAGTTGTTGCTCACAGGATGGTAAGTCCAAAAAAATTTTTTTTTTCTTTACATATTCGGACCATAGGATGCAGGGACACTTTCCCATCAATTTTAATGGTAAAAAGTGCATCTTATAGTATGAAAAATATAATAATTGAATGCATTATAAGAAAGTATTCCAGCACTCTGTGTATTATTCATGCACCATACACCTTAAGATCACTCCTTACAATTTCCTTTAGATCTACCAATAACTAAAGCAGGGTACAGACCTGCAGATATGGGCCAGATCAATGACCGCTTCGAGTGCCGTGCTATTCTATCTGACCCATAAAATATGCGCCCATAGCTGTTTTCGAGCGGGACAAATCAATCCAGCTGGAAAACTGCCATATCGGACATGACCGTAAATACGGCCGATGTCCAATGCTTTGCTTAGAGACCGCTGGTCTCCAGGCAAAGCTTCAGCTTGAGCTGGAGAGAGCAGAGCCGTCTCTCCTCAGCACAGCCGAGATCTGACAGCAGCGTGATGACGTCATCACGCTGCTGCAGGGTAAATCGGAGGGCTCGAATATCGAGCCGTCTGTACCCTGCTTATGTAGTGCCGGGTCCTCCCTCATAGAATACATAGTGATTGGAAGGTTTAGAAAGATCCTCATATTACATGGTTTCGGTAGAAGAAAAGTTTATAGCACAGACATTTTATGGTGAGATTGGAAGGTGTATGGGGTTCTTTACAATTAGAATCTTTTTAAGTTAACACTGTTATGGATGTTCCTAAATGGTAAAGTCCTCTTAGTCCCATGCTCCTTTAGGGACACAAAATTCAATGGACATGAGTCTATTTTGTGTTTTTGTATATATGGTGATTTAGGGTGTTGCCACTTTTAAACCCACAGGTCAAGTACAGACCAGGTTTCCACTTTAGCATTTTGCTAGCGTTTTGCTTTTGAATCGCGATGTGGTGCCCATGGGAGATCGCTAGCACCCAGTGATCTCCCGCAGTCTCTAGCGATTCAAGCCGTGGCACAGCAGGGGGGGGGGCAGGGTCAAGATGTTTGGTGCCCCCCCCCCCCCCCCCCACTTCCATGCTGATCGCGGCCATAGAAAGGTTATAAATCGCGTCTCCATGCATGGCTTCATGGGCGCGGTTAAGAATCCATGCATGGAGACGCGATTTTCAACCTTTCTATGGCAGGGATCAGGGGCAATCAGCTACACGCGGTCCGCGATCTAAAACATGGTAAGAGTCTATGCCCAATTGCGGCTGAATGCAGCTGTGGAGGTGACCCCATTTAAATGTATGGGCATGATCGACCGAGATCACCGTGCTGTGGCCGATCACTCAAGTGGAAACAAGCCCCAAGTCGTTTGGTAATTTAAGGGGGGGGGGGTTCCACGTCCATTGGGAACCCCTCCACTAAGTGCATTGCTAGGCGGCGATCACATACACATTTAGCTAGCCGGCAGTTGCTGTGTTTAGACATCCGCTGATGCAGAGGCTCAACGTACTCCACTACGTCCAGCCCTGCATCAGTGGAACGGCTCAGCATCTGCCAAGCAGGTAGGTGGATGTGCTCGGTCAGGACCTCCCACCAAGCAACGCGCTTAGCAGAGGGGGTCCCCACCCATGTGGAAACCCCCCTTAAATCACACCTCTCCAGTGGGGCTTTTTCACCAGGAGTAATCTGCTAAGCATGGTCTGCAGGTGCCAATATAGGTGGTTGTGGGCACTAGGTACAGCTATTCTTTCATTCAAAGCATTATCCTATCCAATAATATGGGTGCGCTGTAGATTCATCGATCTTTGCATTAATAATGAAATATTAAAATTAAACCGTATGGGGTATACAATATGTAAGTGTGAAAGGACTCTAAATAAAGTATGAATTAATTACTGGACACTATAATTACATGTATAACACACACAGTATAATCAGGTTGCAAGATTTTTCCATGAGAACAATCCTTTCATTATTTTAGATCCACTTTTAAATAAATGATAAAAAAAGAATATGCTCCTCATAATAACAGAAGCAGATGGAAAAGGACAATATATACAATACAATACAATACAATATATTTAGATGGGTACTTGTAATGGGAGGTGACATCTTTCTGCCTAGACAGTCATGCGATATAAATTGGAGGTGGCAGGAAACGACTGTGGTCGTGGGGTCCTCTTTAATCTTTTGATGTCTGGCCAGGTCAAGATTATTCTGCGTAGCTCAGTACACATTGTACAATGAAAAGTGATAATAACAGGCATTGCTGTGGAGCCATTAAAAACAAAAACCTCCATTTAACTTTAAAGTGGGATGTTGACAAGCTTGGAGGGATAACGGTTTTTCCAGAGCCTACACGCTGCACACTGTATGGTAGGCGGAGAGCTGCTAGGATATTAAATGGAATGGAAGAGGCAGGGCCTGGCCAGTGACAGCTGTGTTGTGGAAGGCTAAGCAGGGAGGAGTGAGGATCAGTCTGTACAGCTTCTGCCACAGAGGAGAACAAAAGCCATCTCATCCCAGACAGCATGGAGCTGGAAGAGGGCTTCTCAATGACAGTCCCACTCATCTTCACCGTGGTGGCCGTTATCCTGGCCACACTTTGGGTGAAGCTGCGCTCTGCAGGAGAGAAGCAGCCAGCTGAGGAATCCCATGGAGAAGAAGTGAAGGAGAAGGTGACAGAATTGTTAGAAGATGAACATACAGACCAGGAGGATCATGCGGCAGAGGAAGAAGTGTCTGAAAGGACAGAGACTGAGACCATCCCAGTAGAAGAAGTTGGGACAACTGAGAAACTGCCCATGGTCAAGGAAAGTGAGGCGGACATGGAGGAGTGTGCGGAGAAGGAGACAACTCCATCCAGCCAATCTAGTCAAGAGGAGGACAGTAAAGTAAGACCAGACCTTCATCACCCTACTAGACCTAGGGCCTTGTACATACAGGCTTCAGTTTTTAAAAGCATTAACATTTGATGACTTAAGGCAATTGTCGGCTCCAGTTTTGTGATAGTACATATTATGGGAGCGCTGACTGTTACTTTAAAGAAGCTGCTAGCAAGCTTTTGGCAAGCGTCACATAGAGCTAAACCCTGTTTACCGCTTATTTAAAGTGATGCTCAGTGCCCCCATTATGTCCTGTGTTGAAATTCCCCAAAATGGAGCTAAAATGTGCTTAAAGTAATCAAGAAGCCCCAATGCTCTGTTAATGCTGAATCTCTTATGTACCTACAAGTCACACAGACGATTACAGTCAGCTGTAATTGGCGTAATGCCCTAGGACGGTCTATGGGCTGGCACTTGTAAACAGCACCTTTATTATTATTAACATTTATTTTAGCGCCAACATATTATGCAGCGCTGTACAATACATTAGAGCCGAGATACAACACAATATAATACACACTTGTACAGGTTATGACACAGGAGGTGTAGAGGACCATGCCCCGACAGGCTTACAATCTTATAGACCTTGATCATCTTCTGAGTTTAACATGGACCACAATATCATATTCTGTGTAAAGTTCAGTGAAGGAAAAACTTTTTTACAGTTGGGTTAATTTTGTAGACCAGGGCCCTAAAATGGCTGCAGATGGGCTCTTAGTGCCAGCGTGTAACTGGCATGCAGACGGCACACAGCTGTGCGCAACCACCCTGCCTGTCTGCCTGTATGGAATACTTCTCTCTGTGTATTGTTATTGGTTAAAGTGATGTCATTCAGATCAGTCCATGCAGACTTGAAGGGTTAACCCCTGAACACAAACGCAGATGACTTTTGAATAAGTTGATGGAAGACAGGGCAGAACTTAGAACTGCATCTTATCAGAGATAAACATATTACATAAAGGGATTCTATTTATACACACATGTGTATATGTTTTTGTCTGTACGTGTGACTGTATTTATACTAACGTGTCTGTGTGTTCACGCATGTCTCTATACTGTACATCTGGTATACCCAGGGCACTGAGGAATGTGTTAGCATGTATATACAGAAAATCCTTGTATATCCCTGGTCTGGCAAGCTTACGTTCGTGATCTGTCCTCGCTATGTAAGTATGTCTGGCCTTGTTTATTCAGAATGATGCCCTCTGGCTTTGGAATGCTTGTCTCATACCCAGGAGCTGCTTCATTTCCTCTCCACATTCCTGCAATATAACCCATTCCCATGATGAAAACTGGACAACAGCTCTGGCTACACAAACTTTATACATAGCAACAGCTTTATTATGTGTACATAGCATAGAGAATACCACTAAATTGACAGTAACCATCACCCCTCCCCCCACCACTCCAACACTTCTGCCTGTCTCAAACCTTATAAAGTTTTAGGATTACGCATTATCCCATTTCTTGGTAAACACAGAACAGGCTCCCCTGGGGGTAAAGGAAGTGCACATTTCCTACCCCCCCAGGATGCCTTTTCAGTATTTAACCAACAAATGGGATTATTTGGTTAAACACTGCATTGTAGGTGGCAGAGGGGTGTAACCTTAACTTAGAGATAAGATCAAAGAGTGCTTCAGAAATCCAGAACCGTAATAGAACTTTATTTAGGCAAAAAAAAAAAAATGTTGCGATGTGGTACATTTTAATGTTTCACCATTTTGGGATGGCAATTACACAGCACTAATACTCATGGTTTGCAGATGTCACAAAATATGTGTATATATGCAGGGGTGCACATAAGTGGTACTCTGGTGCTCAAAAGGGGCCAAAAATGAGATTTGCGTACCTGCATTATTGTTACACAGCTCATATGCGTACTAACAACTTGGAGGCACTCCGTGTCTGGGCGGGGGCAGCTAAATGTTAAATGTATACAATTTATGTCACTTGGATAACTGCAGGGAAACATGAATAACTATAAAAGGTTGCAGTCAGGGGTGTGAAATTGGGAATGTAAATTAATAATCCAAAAAAAGATTGGACTTCTAAGTGTGTTGGAGATCTGAGGAATAAAAGTCAGAGTAGGCATATGTAAGGGTAAAATCTGACAAGAGAAAAGCACTGTGTGACAGCTAGATTGTGACTATGAAAGGTTGACATACGGACTGCAGGACTCATGAGTTAGTTAGTAAGCCAGAAAATGTCAGGGTTGCACTACTGAGGTATGAGATCTTGGGGTTCAAATGTGTTGTCATGTGAGAATTACATTTGACACAAAGCCAGCTGGTGACCTGTGGATGGAGACAGCTAATCGGAGGATCAATCAGGAACAGGGAGGTTCATCTACAGCAGAATCTACTACGCAGGAGGCTGACACAGAGGACAGTGAGGAAGACCACCCTACATATGGGGTGAGTACCAAACACCATCTCCTGGTACTCATCAGAGGAGCTCACTAAAAAAGTTTTGTGCACCCCTGGATATATATTATGTGCTGTATTGGAATGTCTTTGTTTACTCCAAATACTTTATAGCTAGACACATTGTCCTTTGACATGATGCTCTTTGTGCATAAGTGTGCTTGCACTGCCCAAAAAGGGCAGAATTGGCCTTCAGAGAGCTCGATAACATAGTGTCTCCTGACTTTATAAATATGTTCTTAAAGTGTAGGTATGACAGCTTGTTCAAACTAAGGAGACTTCTTGTATTTCCCAACACTCCAAGCTCTTCAGAGGAAGTCAAGCCTGGCCAGGGGAACAACTACTAACTAGGATATACAACATACTGGTAGGGTTGGCCTCCAATGAAGCTGGTTAGGCATGATTCATAACTCTCTGCATCTGGATGGTCGTCAGCACTAGAAGCTGAACAAATAATTCAATGTTGGTTCAATGCCAAACAAACCCAAGAGATTGTAACCCCTACAGCACCCAACCATCCAACCATTAAACATAAATTACCATCTATTTATAGAAGAATGGCCACAGCAACTTATTGTGGCCAAAGTCCAGTTGATTTTTATCTAGATAAACCAAACCACATGTTGCGTTATATAACCAAACCTAAAGTGTATGTAAAATTGTAATGGCAACGATCAGCCCTAAAGACACAGACATCAGAAATGAGTAGTCTGTTACGATTACTTTAACTGAATCCCCCCGCACACCATAAACGTGTGTGAAAGTACCACAAAAAACGATAGTGGGGAAAGGAATGGGAGAATAGAAAACATGGGCACCTTTAAGCTACTTCTATACATTGACTCTTTAGTTGTTGATTTGATTTGACTCTGTGTCTCCTTTAGGGAGATTTATCCCTATTGACCCATCATCACTAATGCTAATGGTGAAAAAAGTTACAGAAAATGCAGATATTTTGACAATGGGAATGCTTCACTCCCAGGGCCAAGTATTTACAAGGGTATTTCCATTCTCTTGTATGGAACATGGTGCTATTTCCAGGACAGGAAGTGAGGGAAAATCTTCTCAATGCTGCAATGGTAAACTATAGGAGTTGGTTTATTCTTTATTCTAAGCTAAATAAAAAAAATCTAAAAGGATGGGCTTTCGTTATAGGCTACATCATTGGATCTGCCAAGGAAAGAACAAAAAAGAACTAAATGACTCTGCATCCTATAATTGGTCTATAACTATAATATATATAAAAAAAAGACCAACAACGGTCATTCCTGTATTAAATGTAAATCTTATTAATAAACTTTCCTTATTTAAGGAACCAAGTCAGGGGTGAGCGGCTTGGGCAGACTATGCTGCTCGAGGACAGTACAGAGATTTAAGGCCATCGCCCCAGGGCAGGAAATATGTTAAGTTTCCCAGGTAAATTTATTTGAGAAAATGGAATGTATGCAGCTACCACATCTTTAGATTGGTAAGCTGCAATATCTTAAATGTCTGTCCTGAAAGTTAAATACACTTTACGTCAGCTACTAATTAAAGTTTAATGACATGCCTTGCTGAAAAAGGCTGAGAGCTTGGAGGCAGCGCATTGCACATAGCTGGATCTACAAAGATTGGGCGGAGGTGTGAAAATAAGAGGCAAGGAAAGCACATGGGATCACTTGAGGGAGACATCTGCTCTCCTGGCTCTGCGCACTCCCAACAGATGTTCTGACAACATGAGCGCCATGACATAACCAGAGGAGTCACATTGAGGGTAGAGGATAGTCTGTGTCACACTGTACAGCACCGTTCCTATATAACCAATATGCCCACAATAGTCATCCTACAAGGTACAAGTCTTGTAATGAGACCATGATCACAGTTTGCTCTGTTCGGCTTTAGGAAACATACGTGCATTTGGTAGATACAAGGGGAGAAAATGTGTGACATAGTTGTAGGGTCTGGTTCACACCCATCCACTTTTGTCACTTGACATACTGTACACCCTAAGGAAGAATCTCTTTTGGGTTTTAATACTACAGGGGTCATCAATGAATATACTTTCCCTCACTTCCTATACTGTGATGAGAAAGAAGGGAAATCTCCCTAATTGGTACACAAGCCCCAATACCATGTGACAATACCAAGTTCTAACACTCAGGTGTCCAACCTGAGGCCCAGGGGCCGTGTGCGGCCATTTGGGTGTTCTTCAGTAGCCCCCCTCGGCCCTCCACTTGCGGCCCCTGAAACCTGTCATTGCCTAGGGCATAGGAATTCACCTGTCCGCCGACCCTGCTGACAGGTCCTCGCCCAGGAACTTCTTAGAGTGGGAAGAGGAGGAGAGGTGATAAACGTACGTGATAGGCTTACGTAACAGCCAATCAGGCAACCTGAGCAAGTCCCTCGCCTCTCCTCCTCTTCTCCTCTATTGTTGGCGTGTGATCGTCAGACAGGGGGGGTAATTGTACAATATATATTGCAGCACATAACCCGTGAATAGGGTCATATAACCTTTGCATCCAAGGTTATGTGCTCCATAGATATCATCAGAGACTTTGATGATATCTATGGGGCACATAACCTTTGACGATGTATATGACACAAAATGTGCTACAGCTTGAAGTATAATTTAAAACAAGTTTTGTTATTTAAAAATGTCTTCTAGCTCTGCCTGCTGTCATAATAAAATGCTTATACAAGTCAGTATAGGTTTAAAATGTTATGTGCGGCCCTAGTGATGCTGAGGGCCCCACTTGTGGCACTCCATGTCAACTCAGTTGGCCACCACTGTTCTAACACATATCAACGTTTATCCAAAACCAACAGGAAAAGTTCCCATATTAGGTAAAGCAAAGATGAGAAAGGAGTATGATGGAAAGTGGCCTCTCCCAGTATACTATCTGCATTAAGAGTTTGTATGTTCTCGTAGATTTCTTCCCATTTTACCCAAAACAAACAGAAAGGTTCTTTGCTTTCCTGCTAAATTGCCCTTAGGGTCCCCATACACTATTAGATCTCTCTGTCAGATATACTTTAGATCTACCAACAACTATGTAGTGCCGGGTCCTCTGCGACTGAACACAGGTAGACTTGATGTTTAGAAAGTCCCTCATATTACATGGTTTTGGTAAAACAAAAGGAGATCTAAAGGAAACCTGACAGAGAAATCTAAAGGTGAGGGCCCCCACACACATACGGAGTGGGGGCCGACAGAGCTGCTAAGATCATATTAAGCTGCATAGTTGGCATGCATTAATCAGAGCTGTAGTCTATTTCATATGCAGCTCTGACAGTGGCATATTGCATGCAGTTTTGTTGGGTGATTTAAGTTATTTAGCTAACACATAAAAGAGCAGCCAGGCTTTAGGTTTGTCATAAGGTAAAGTTGGGACTCTGCCTTATGAAACCCAGAACTTTTGCTCAGCCAAAACAGCTGCTGACCGGCTTTCACGAACCTTTAGCACTACGTGTAATTTTGCTGTAAGATAGTAGAATTTAGGTCATAGTGACAACATTGAACCCCCTTGACCACTTATATTCACTTTTTATTCTGTGCTAACCTGTCGCTCTGTCCCATGTAAGCTGCATGTTGGAAAGTGTCAGAGTTTACACAAGGTTGATGACATAGTCCTCCTCCCGACATGACATTTGGGCCTGTCCGGGGCACTGCATTGTGTGAGGAGGTCCTCAATATCTGAAAGCACTGAATACTTTGCAATAGCTCTGATGAAACAACAGACCTGTGCAGAAACATGATCAGCTTTTATGAACTTATATAATTCTATAGAAACTGTTTTTATTGCACAGATACAAAATTTATCATTAAGTTCACATAAAAGTTCAGACAATTAAAAAAATGTGTATCTCAGTTAAGCCAGTGTCGTGATCCACACACCTCTACTACACTGCATTGTCAGACATATGGTAGTATGTGTCCTGGTTCAGTGTTATAACTTCCCTTGCCATTTTCTAGCCTACTCACTGGTGTGTCAGCTTCCTCATATCCCTGATTCACTATCCAGTGATCAGGCAGCGTATACACTTGCCTTGTGGTTCAGTAGGACAGAGGTAGGTCAATCACAAGACTAGCTGGACAGAATGACATATTATTCGGCATGTAAACAGACTTGATGCATTTAGAGCAGCTAACCCTCTATTACAGAAATTGTATGGTAAGATTGTAAGGTGTATGGGGGCCTTATGTAATAATGCCAGGAGATGTAGAAATTAAAAATTTACTTAGAATATTTGGATAATAACTTGCAAAATTACACAAATTTGAATATTGCCTATGCTGCTCATCAGTACTTTACACGTTGGAGTCCCGGAGGCAAGCCACCTCACCTGAATAGTCTTGTGCTATTATCCGTTTGTAATTATAGTTTGGATTTGGGGATGTAGGCATTTGACCATAGACCCCTTTCACTATTGTCCATCTAAAATATTTTGGAAGTATTTATTTCTAAACACGCTTGGAGAAGGTAATTGTCATTACTTAAGTCCAGTAAGTAGATGAATTACATAATCGGGTTATATTGCTGAAGGATGGCCTGCAGATGAGGAATGACTAAATTATCTGCACAAACTACCAGCAGATCAAGTTTCCCTGTCCCAGTTATGCAGGTGGAGATATTGGCCTGCCAATAGGACTACACCCGTAAAAGTTCCACTAACTTTCCCTTAGTCATTTTCTGGGTGACTGCCATCTTCAGCCATGTTTTACTCCTTTCCTGATGTCTGGGTCTGCAAACATTTAAAAGGTCTTGGTGCCCTAGAATTCACCCTGACCGTAGATACCCTTTAATTTTTCTAAGGCACTTTCTTCCTTCCGCTCCTTTTTGTTTAAAGCCATGGACTAGACCAGTGATGGCGAACCTTTTGGAGACCGAGTGCCCAAACTGAAACCCAATTATTTATCGCAAATTGTCGGCATGGCAACATAACCTGTAGTACACAACTCATATACACACACGAAACATGTAAATACACAGACTCTACTTTTTTTATAAGATAGAATAGGAGAGGGTATGGGGCACTGTGTGCAACCAGAAGAGAGGGGAAGAGAACTGACATAATTGAGAGCCAATAGGCTGCAGTTCTTTCCTCTGTGCTGGTGGCTCGGAGTGCCACCTCTTGTATGCGTGCTATAGGTTCGCCATCACTGGACTAGACATTGAAATCAGAACTGAATCTTTATCCTGTGCTAGAGGTACTACATGAAGTCTTTACATAATGAATAAGACAAGTGTCTAAAAAAAAAGATGTATAGTAGGTTATTCCAGGCTGTATTACAGAGGAACATAGCAGCCTAACTTTGAAGACCTATTCTAACTCATTCAGGACCTTAAGTTTTTATTATAGTATCCATGATAACAGGTTCCCTTCTGGCTCCACATTCCTCTGTGGCAATGCCACAGCCCTTTCTGTCTACCAGGTTGTCTGTGTGCCCCCAGGGCAGCCAGAGTCCCCCCAGTGGCACCTTCAGAAAGCTCTATGTCCAGTGTTCTCCTGATGAAGCAACAGTAGTCGTGAAATGCGTCAAGTCTGTACATGGGACAGAAATATTGAAGTGTATTTGTTTTTGATTACCAATACCGGAAGGAAATGTTTTTTTTTTTACAAGATTTACCTTGTTGTTGCTTGTGACAGTCCCTTGTAGTCAACAAGGTTTTTTTTTAACCTTTACTGACTGGGTACAGCCTTGTGTAGTCTTTAAAATAAAAGAATTCCCCTCTATTTTTGTATTGATGATAATTAAAAATTGGTTTCTATTGTTTCCTGTCCCAGTGACAAAAGTTGCTGGCACAAATGGATAGGAAAAGGGGCATGAGGTGCAAAACGTAGACTTAATCCAACATGGTTTGGTTAATGATTATAGAAAAATGATACAGTGACAGAAATGGAGGTACAATGCAGTCTTGACCAGGAGTAGTGATCTCCACAGGTGTTGCTGTGTGTGCATGTCTCTCCAGCAGTGTGGGTACTAGGATGATGTCACCTCCTTGTTATGGATGATATAACTCTCTGGTTATGGGTGCTGATGTGTGCAAAAATGTATTAACTTTTTCTTCTGGAACAACTTTTTGCTTCCTGATGTGAGCACAGACATATTAGGTGAAATGTAAGGTTTTTCTTAGTGAGTTGAAAATGTACTTTAAATTTGAATCTTGCACATAATGATTGCATATTCCTTTATTATATAATAAACCCCTATATGTATATAAACCTAAAGTGAAGATTTCTATATTTTGCAGCAAAGCAGCCTATATGTTCTAACATCTACATTATTTTAAAAGCAAATTCCTCCTTCTTCTAAAATTACTTTACTCATCATATTGTATCTATTGAGGAAAACAACAGAGCAGGAAGTGATAGGCATACAGGACACCTACCCCTCCTCTTTTTTGATTTGAGAGGTAAAGGCATTCTGTAGTCCTAGCAAAGTTCTTCAAGTTATAACAATGAAGAGGCAGGATCAACAGTTTTGTTTTTCAGTCAACAGTTAAAATAACAACAAAAGTTTGTTTAGAGAGACATTGTACAAATACAAAACATCATATTTCCAAAAGTACTTGGCTAGTGTTTGCTTAAAAAAAAAAACGAAACTGCTCTTTATTGCATCATCTGTTAGGGTTAAAATATCTCATCCCCTGGCTCAGAGGAGTAAAACTCATTTCCAAGTGAGTCACTTGCAGCAGAGATCCAGCCTTACAAGGCAAAGAGGCTCACTTGTTGGATTACATGATGCTGGAGAGCTGTAGTTCCCTTTTCTGCTCACATATAATGAGTAAATGTTTCCATTGTGGAAGAAATTACTTCTATATCACTATTATATACTATAACTAGTATATTATATTACTCTGCTATCTCTATGCCCCCCCCCCCCCCCCCCCCCCTATTTGTGATCCACCTTGTACCTCTGCCCTCCTATAGTGTGTTAAGACTAATCATGATTTTTGATAGTGTTAAGCTAGCCACACATGGTTCAATTGACTGTACAATCAATGTAATTCGATCAATTTTTTTAGTCGGTCGATTGAAAATTGAAGCATGTCCACATGGTACGATCGTTGAAATTCGATTTTAATTGTCATTGTGCTTGATCTAAATTTGATCGGACCAGTTGGAAAATTTAGATTGATTGTTCCCACATTGTGTCTCTTTTTTTGTACTGTTGTTTGACCTGTCCAATTGAGATTCGATTCAATCAAATTAGCATACTGTAACTTCTGGGGAGGAGGGACAGGGGAAATGCGATTACAGTCATTTAAACATGCAAAGCATGCAATTGTAATGGCTTGTGGGTCTGTTCACTGACAACACAAGCATGCCAATGGCGATCTCTGTGGAAATACATCTCCTAATGTAAGTGTGTTCCCCAGTGTCCTTTTGCCACGATATAATGCAATGGATTTACAAATGCAAAGATATGACCTATGGGTTTTGTGATCACTTCTGTGACCATCATTGTCACTTTTGCTCACTCTGTGAACATCAATGGTCCCTTTTGATCACTCTGTGACAATTGCTTTTTGATTACTCTACGTTTAGAAACGATTAAATCAATCGATAAGTCGGGCTTTGTATGCATACTCAATGTGGGTGTGTACTTCGATTCAATTACAATCGACATACGTTTAAAGATTGAAATAACTTCTGGATCATTCTAGTGAGTGATGCGATTGTCAATTGAACCATGTATGGCTAGCTTTACCCTCTCAGGGGGTGTCCTGGGGTTAGATTTCAGATTTGCGATGGCGCCTGGGCTTATCTGCACCATGCACCGTGCCTAGGTCCTGCCAGAGGAAGTAAGGAGATTACAGACTAAAAAGATTATTTAAATCTTGGCTGCCGGCTGATAGTCTGAGGGAGACTGCATTCTGGGAGATCAGAAAGTGGCTAACTGAATAATTTCCACAATCTTGGGCAAATATGATGTTTCTTATTTAATAAGGACATGGTAATCCATAAAAACATACCAGAGATCCTAACCCTACCCACATTTATTATATTCTTCAGACCGTTAGTCTTGATTTAGGCTTGATAGGGAAAGTTACAGCTAATATGACATTGAAGCTCTATGCCAGGAGTGGGTAAACTTTTTGACTTGTGGGCCACAATGGGTTCTTACATTTGACAGAGGGGCCGGACCAAGAGCCTATAATGGCTGCCTGGCAAAGGTGCTTCATTAATGATGCTGGGGGCGTACAGCAGGGACAATGTAATCCTTTTTAATTTCCTGTACACTTTCAACAAAGCAATCATACTGCTAGGAAGGTAAAAAGAAAAGAAAAAAAATTATTTCAAAATAAACGTAACTGTCATATTTAAATGAAAATACAGAGACTTTGGTGACAAGACACTCTGGCCCCTCTCTGCTATTTCACTGCATTTCATGAGCTGAGATAAGGTGGACGTTCAGACTCCTCTTGGCATTATGCACACTCATTGCAAGGAACAAGCAGAGGGGAAAGAGAGTCTTTTCATCAACGGGCCAGGTTAAAAAGCCAAGGCCTTAGTTTGCCTGTGGCTGCTCTTCAACATTGCATTTTTGTAGCCAAGTAATGATTTATTCCAAGATGGAAGATGTCACAAAAATGTCAATGCATTTCAGTGAGCAAATCTTGCTCCCTTTATCAGGGTTCAAAAATGAAAAACAAAGTAAGTATTTAAACTACATTAAAGACTTATTAAACCCAAGAAGAAAATGTTCATATTGTAGACACCTGCATTACTCTACTTTTCTTAGGATTTTCAATTATTTCTACCTGGGGATGTAGCCAGCGGCACGCTAAGGCAGCATTAACATGGGCCGTGTTTCCAGGAGCCAGATGCCCAAAAAGTGGGTGGGCATTAGATGTCTCCCAGTAGAGATAACATAAGGGATTGTATATGCCCACCGAGTGCCTGCACACTGTTTGCAGGTGCCCACACACACCTGTGAACGCTCCCAATGGGGTCCCCTCTCTCCACGGTATCTGATAAAGATGAATGATAGATGGCCTTAAAGATTTAGTTAGGAAGTCAATAAGGTTATACAAATACTGGTAAAAAATAATCCTAATAAATAAACTGAATGAATGCAGATTTTTGTAAGCACCACTGATATGGCCTTGCTGCTTTATATATATGCTCTATGTTTTTTTAGATGCGATTTGCATTTTCCAATACATTTGCACTGGACCCATAAATGCCAAAGCATCCAAAATCCATACAGCAGTGTTTATAAAAATGTATTACGCATAGGACAGCGCATGGCAGTATGTATGGTAAACCTGTGCACCACGTGCAGTGCACAATACATGCGTTGCACACAGCACAAGAGGTTTGAAAAAGACCTGACCATAGCATCAGCTACCATAACAAAAACATAATTTGGTTTTAATGACCCTATAATACAGTGTTGTCAGTCAGAAGAGTCATTATGTATATCCCTGTGCTATGTACTTGTCCTTAGATGAGGTTTTTCCATCCAGCACATGGTTCTTGTTCCATTGTGGATCCTATTGATAGATTAATAAATGCAAAATACTTCACAATTACAGCTTATATATAGTACATAGTCCGCCCTGTTCTGGAGGACGACTGGGTGTGTTTGTAGACCATGTCTGTCATCACCTATTTTCTTATATACAATACAGTCCCCTGGCCTTCATGCAGTACTTTCTTATTCACATTTTCCACATTGCACTCCATTCTCAGCAGTTTATTTTTAGCACCCATTCTAAAAAGGAATATTATACATGTAAGAATGGTTCAGCTGCCTGGGGAATGAGTAACACGGATGATGACTATAACAGTCACACATTGACTCCTACATTCCGATGATGATCTAAGGGTACATTTATAATGGAACCATCAAAACTCCACATAGTAATGGTATTCCAGGGGGGGGGGGGGGCACTGGCCCTTATTCATAACCTGTGTTTGAATGGGAAGGGGGGGGGGGGGGCTTGATAATGTTCCTAAATAGAAAAGGGGGACTGAAAGGAAAGTTTGGGAACCACTGACATAGTGTATCATGCATAGGCTGCATTGTGAGAGATCCTGCTGCGTACATGAATTCAGTTTATGATGCTGCTGAGATTAATGAGATGAATTTGTATTATTCATACTACAATTAATAGGGGTTGACAGATATTACAAGTTTATAAGGAGGAGTAAAGGACCCTCACCAATGGAGCTTACAATCTAATTTGCTGGAGAATACTGTATACCATGAAAAATCTAAAATAATTCTGTGTATAGTTTGTATATACATGCATCCGACCCCATTCCACTCCACTATGACTCCACTATGTTGTTGCATTCTTTTAACTTGTATACTAAAGGTAGCGTTGCAAATATCAACATCAGCTTTCTGGCACCTGCTCTTCTTAAAGAGACCTCTTCAGCAGACAATGTATTCCAACACAAATATTTTTATAGACTATTTGTGAAATTAATATATGCTATGCTTGTATTCTCTAGCCCATCAGGTTCGTTAACCGATAAAGCTCAAACTCGGGGCTTTAAAAGTGCCATGTTAAACTTCCCTATTTATCTCTATGGAAAAAAGTGATCTATTTTGGGGTCATGGTTCTTCAGAACTAAGGGGGCTAGAGACTCCCAATTTGGTGAAATATTATGGTATGGTAGGTATTGTCTTCAGCTACAACCATGCAATCTAGACCATCGGTTCAAAATCTGCGATCATTCTGTGTTAGGGGGGGAAATTTTTTTACAGAGCTTGGGGTCCCCTAGTGGTTGAAGGGGCCCTACATGCTTGCATAGTCTGCATAGCACAATAAGCTGCTGTCCTAGTACAGACTACAGACATATCCCCCATTTATCTCTATTATTATAATTATTATTACTCATGTCTGAGAAAATGCATTTTAATAAAGATAATTTTAAACCTGTCATAAATATAATTATATATATATGTATATAAATATGTATTTTCTTGGTTTTTGGTATCTCTTTAAACAGGGGTCCTTAAACTTTCTAAACATGAGGCCAGTTCACAGTCCCTGATACTGTTGGGGACTGGACTATAGTACTTGAAATAAAAAAGGAACCCATACACTTAACACAAACATACATACATACATACTCACACACATACAAACATATACACACACACAAATACCCCGGGGCATTAGTTTGAGGACCCCTGTCCTAAACGGACCCATGTAGGAGGACATTTCTGATCCCATACATATACTTTATTTTCTAGAATTCTACAGAGATTTATAGCTACAACTACCTGAGAACAATACTGTTAGAACGCAGTGACATGCACTGTGATTGGAGGTGCGTGGCGACTGCTCAATCCACCGCTGTGCAAACACATGAAGAAACAAAGGAGGATCTTGGGAATGAGATTATAACAAATGTTTAATTAATGCTAGCCATACACTCTGAGATAAAAATTAGGATCCATTAAAACAGACCAATGTATCCCGACGGCGGTATCGGTTTGGATTGTAATATATGGCAAAAAAGCTACCACATTGAAAATCCAATTTAGGATCGTATTTTTTTTTTTTTACGAGGATGTCATCGAAATTCATCGCCGTTTATATCGGCCATTGTGATGTATTTTTTTTTTAAAGGGGAAGCCTCGGCAGTAATTGGTCGGTAAACACTATGAAAACAGTATGAAGTTTCCTGATGTTGCCAGACCAATTAAAATTTTTGAACATGTACAATAAATTACGATCGTAAAAAAACGGCCATTACGATCGTAATATATTGGTTGTACCATGTGGACATGTGTGGATTTCAGGACGATAAAATGCATTCATTGGTCGGTTTTAATGGATCCTAATTTTTATCTCAGAGTGTATGGCCTGCTTAAGGTATAGACTGCAAATTGTAGAGGGGATGGGAGCTGAATGATAATTAAAGGGCTCTTTCACACGGTGTGAGACATGCGTTAGCGCTTTCCCATAGAATACCTGTGTTACCATTCACACTAATAACCTGATTTATTTGGAAACACAAAATCATAAAATCCAAAGCACTGTGCAGTGAGTGTGGTTGCCCTAGCTATACACAGGTTGTTTTTTCTATGTGACTGACTTCACATGGTTGAGCATTGGAAAATATGGATGGACATGAACTATAAAATGGAAAGAGTTGCGATCAGACATGTTGGAAATTTTCAGTCGATTGTTCAGGTATTTGATGGGTTTTCCAGGCATTTGGATGGATTTGTATCTGATGGTTCTATGAAGCATGCATGAAGCTTGATGCGTAAAGCTCTGTACAGATACTAGTAAACCATCATTAGGGTATGAAGCTTGGAGTTACCCGAGACCAAATTCAAATGGGTGGTCAGAAACAAGCTGGTTACTGCTTCCGACCCCCAGGAAACTGAGACCAACTGGCGAATGCGTGTGCTGGTTGTCCAAAGTGGCAATATGAGGGTGATTGGCGGGTGAGTAACAGCAAGCATTCAAAACTGGGACCAACCCTCTCCTGCTCATCATCCTTTCCCTCTCTATAAATAGTGATGAGCGTCATAGGCAATATTCAATATCTATAGGCGATATTTCACGAATAATTCTATTAATATTCAATTCGATATTAGTGAATATTCAAAATGAATGGCCACATGTGCTATTTATTGTCACATTGCAAATAAATATTCGCAATCCATGCCCACAAGCATCCTAATGGCGAATATTGCAAATTGCTGCATTGCTGGTGCTCTGTAGAAGAGTACCACAACACAGCGTGGTTAGCGTTAATGCAAGGTACACAGGTTTCAATTGGAATACTAGCCCCATACCTACCTTGCTAGTCCTGTGCTGCACGCAGCTTTGCAGGTGTATGGAAGACGCAAGCACACAGAAAATCAGAGGCTTGATGTGTAATGCATGCATTGGCGGTCAATGGACGTGTCACTCTGAAACATAACTAACGTGCCCAGGCGCATTAATCATAGGTCAGCCCATTGATTCAAAGGACCCTAACAGAGAGAACAGAGGTCCAAGCACATAGTGTAGCTCTAATTGCTACAGTACGTTACTGTCCAGAAATCTCCCTGCAGCTGCATTGGCCGCAATGTGAAAGAGCCCTAAAGACCAGAGGTAATCAATGAGATGCATGCAGACTGCAGTGACTTCAAATGGAAACATGGCAAAATTGTAGTCGTTTACACACATCTTACATTGCTCGTTTTTCAACCCTCATGCAATTTTCATGTAAATGTTTAAATGTATGCATGTCATGAACCATTGACAGGTGAACACACAAATACACACAATACACAAGGGATAGAAGCCCTCTTGTTGGTTTTGTGTGTGCGGGTTGGTGCTTTAAATTGTAGACTGTTCCTACAGATATTATAGGGTAATGAATTATCACAGGTCACAGCAAACAATAATGACAATTCAATCATATACACACTATAATGTCCTTAGTATGCGTACACATGCACATGAAATGAAGCAATAGATGTAAATAAGGGAAGTTGAGCATTTTGAACGTGAATTCCCATAGTTAAGAATGTCATAAAGCAATAAACAGTCGTACTTGTTCTATTCCTGAAATGAACACATTCCTTTCCTACAAACTCAATACAAGCATTATGTATGCAATTTATTACCAGCAACGCTGATTTAAATTGCTTAGTTTAAAAAGCAAAGATTTGTTACATTTAAGAGGCACTTTCAGCATTATTTCGGCAGTACAATTCCTGACAATTAGCAACATACTTTGTGGTATATGAAAAAATGCCCATATCTGTGTATCTGCATTGTGAGATTTCAGGCACTGCTGCCTCAAACATCTTAAATGAGAGAATTGTGTTGGGTACACCATTGTATGAAGGGGCTCTTTCACACTACGTGCACCACAGGCAATACTTCATTTGTTAATTGCACATGGTACACAGCTACAAGAATAGGAAACCTGTATACATTCACGCTGCTAGTGCAGTGAGTTATAAAGTTTGGACACCCTAGTATTTGTGGTTTCAATACACTAATACTTAAAATTGAATACAGTGTGTAGTGGGCCATGTGGAGCGCATAACGCAGTGTTTGTAGCGCTGGGTAGTGTAAAAACCACTGGAGAACATTCAGGCCACCATTCTGTGTCTGTGATAAAGACAATATATGACTGGAAATTTGAAACTGGTAAAACATTAAACATATAAGCTAGCAGAGTGTGTGAGCCTCCTAAATAAAAGATGCCACATCACAACAATAATACACTGAAATACACAATTATGTATACATATAATGATGCACACAGGTAACAGACTCGGGCACATAATCATTTTGTTTCTGTTGCAGGAAGAAGACGCTGAGACAGAAAATGATAAAGTTTTGAAGATTAGTGAAGGGGATGATGCCGGTGAGTTATCTGGTGTGGTGACCTGTGTATAGAATTGTACTTACATGAAACTTGTGACATCATCTAGGTGTGCCGTATTCAGATTATAGTCTTAAAATATATTGCGATGGTATCTTCCAGTGCTAGGCAGATCTGAGTGATAGAAAGAAATAAAGTTATGTAATTATATACATCATTAAATGCACAGAGGATTTTATAACTGTCCTCCCTGTTCCTGATTGACCCTCTGATTAGCTGTCTCCATCCACAGGTCACAGGTTTTTAAAGTCTCTCTGCGGTTATCCAAGTGACATAAAGTGCATACTTTAACAATAAAAGCAATAAAGATTGCCAAAGAACTTTGGCAATAAAAAAAAACCCCTTTACAGTAGTGTATACATGAGAAAGTGAAGTGTGGAGTTGTAATCTCAACTCAATGTGCAATATCAGCTTCAGCCACCGGATATCACTAGAGAGCACTTGTGGTCAAAGCACAACACAAGCACGGCTCCTCATACAGCAAGGAAAAAGGGGGAGGAGGGGGAAAGAAGCTCCGTGTATTTCTCCCCTGTCTGTGAAGTACGCGGATGCGCTTAGGAAAGATAATAAAGGTACACAGAGCAGGTTTTAGACCATTTTGTGTACCAGCGTACTGCGTATGTGCACCCCTGCCTAGAACCCTTAAAAAAAAGTGGGGGGGGGAATTACTTTCCCATTAATTTCCCGAAGGACTCTTTAACGGCAACAATGTCACATACGTTTAGGTAATAGTTTTATTTTAAAAGACCAAAAAGACACACATATACACATTGTGCGAGTATCGTACAGTATATAGATGTTCACAGTAGAAAACCGTATACAATTTTTCGCACATCCCAGTGCATTCCGCGTGTTTCCGCTTCATCAGGGGCTTTTAGTGGATGTCTGATCTCCATCTCGATGGAGTTGGTGCAATCCTAAAGCTAGCCACACATGGTTCAATTGACTGTACAATCAATGTAATTCGATCAATTTTTTTAGTCGATTGATTGAAAATTTAAGCATGTCCACATGGTACGATCGTTGAAATTCGATTTTAATTGTCGAATTTTGCTCGATCGAAATTTGATCGGACCAGTTGGAAAATTTTGATATACTGTAACTTCTGGGAGGAGGGAGGAGGGAAATGCAATACAGTCATTTAAACCATGCAAGCATGCATTGTAATGGCTTGTGTGTCTGTTCACTGACACACAAGCATGCAAATGGCGATCTCTGTGAATACATCTCCTAATGTCATGTGTGTCCCCCAGTGTCCTTTTGCCACGATTATAATGTACTGGATTAAAATGCCAAGATATGACCTATGGGTTTTTGATCACTCTGTGACCATCATTGGTTCCTTTTTGATCCCTCTGTGACCATCATTGGTTCCTTTTTGATCACTCTGTGAACATCAATGGTCCCTTTTTGATCATCCTGTGACAATCACTTTTTGATTACTCTACGTTTAAAAACGATTAAATTCAATTGAAGTCGGGCTTTGATTGCATACTCAATGTGGTGTGTACTTCGATTCAATTACAATCGACATACGATTTAATGATCGAAAATTTCGATCGAATTGATGATCGGTTTGATGTCAATTGAACCATGTATGGCTAGCTTTACTTTGTCAATGGTGTAGAGGTCATTTTATAATGGCAGCAACATTGGCATTTAAATTTTTCCATGATGACTAAAGCAAATGTGAACAAAAAGATAGAAAACAGGCAGCAATCTGACCTGGGAGCACTGTAAAAGACCTGCTGACCTTTATGCCCACCATAGGATTATATAGAACTCAGATAACAGACCAATTGTGTTTCGTTTGATCTGCTCTATAGATCTAAGTTGATCTAGACTAGATCTAGTTTGCATGGCCGACCATACAAACAATGGCCCAGGGCCGCTCTTCCTGTTTCTGTGTGATGTGAATCTTATCTACAAGTACAGACAGAAGTGGGAGTGACCCAAAAACTGTTATGTACTACACTTTATTTCTGGTCTGTGTAAAGTGGAACTCCAGCCCTACATTTAGTCTCGAATAGTTGAAGAGGCTCCTCTCCTGTACTGGAAATGTTATTGCTGCATGCTGTGATTTTTTCACTGTGTGTATAAGAAGCTGCAGCAAAGTGTGGCTCTCCTGATTGGAGGATGTCCAGCTTCATCCAACCGTTTCTCTCCAAGTACTCATCCTGA
This sequence comes from Ptychadena robeensis, assembly GCA_036250615.1. Classification (NCBI taxonomy): domain Eukaryota; kingdom Metazoa; phylum Chordata; class Amphibia; order Anura; family Ptychadenidae; genus Ptychadena; species Ptychadena robeensis. Next base: position 38,018,965 of record CM070042.1, on the reverse strand, counting down.
CCCTTTCATTTATTGGATTTCAGTTCATAGATCAAGGCTCAATATTCAATGATTATCATTATCCAGGATGCCTAGCAATGCCGTCCTCCAGACAGCCGGTCTGGCGTCAGTCAAGAGATTTTGATATTTGGACATCAGGTCCAGAGTGGCTGTCTTTTTCCACTTTGTGACCCCATACACCTTTAGATTTCTCTGTCAGATTTCCTTCAGATCTCCTTTTGTTTTACCCAAACCATATAATATGAGCGACTTTCTAAACCATCAAGTCTACCTATGTTCAATCGCTATGTACCATATACTACATAGATGTTTGTAGAGCTAAAGGAAATCTGACAGACAGATCAAAAAGTGTATGGCCAGCTTTAAGCTAGCAATACACGGATATTTTGCAATTTGATCGCTGATTCAATGATCCTTGATCCGATTTAAAATCAATCAATTCCTTCACAGTAATCAATTCCACTTGTGCGATCTACTAAAATTTAGCAACATGTACGATCACTTTTTTTTTTCCGATATCGATCACTTTTGGTCGATCGTACCAGGAATCTATTCCTGGGCACTAATCGATTCCAATGCAATCAACCAAAAAAAAAAACGATAGTTTTAATGGAAATATCAAACTGTGGACAGCCTTAATCTTCACTACTATATACATATAAGCAGGTCAGAGGTCCTGAGACTTCTCTAGCTGCTGCTTATTCCAGGAAAGTATGTCAGTAGGCTGATTTACACTAGCAGCTTTGGAAGGTATATATCACTGCTATGTAGTGCCTGGTCCTCCCTGATATTATACATTAGTGATGGGAGAGGGGTATAGAGCACTGCTATGTAGTGCCGGGTCCCTCCTGATAGATATTAGAATAGTGATTGGTAGGTATAGATAACTGATATGTAGTGCCGGGTCCTCCCTGATAGGAATGTAACATAGTGATTGGAGGTATAGATCATGCTATGTAGTGCGGGTCCTCCCTGATAGAACACTAGTGATGGAAGGTATAGATCACTGCTATGTAGTGGTGGTCTCCTGATAGATACATAGTGATTGGAAGGTATATATACTGCTATGGAGTCGGGGTCTCCCTGATAGACATACACGTGATTGGAAGGTAAATCTACTGCTATGTAGTGTCCGGGTCCTCCTGATAGAATACATAGTGATTGGAGGTATTATCACTGCGTAGTAGCCGGGTCCTCCTGATAAATACTAAATTGATGGAAGTTATCATTACTGCTTGTAGGGCGGTCCTCTGATAGGATACATGAGTGTGAAGGTATATCACTCTATGTAGGGCAGGGTCCTCCCTGATGAATACATAGTTGATTGGAAGGTATAGATCACTGCTTTGTAGTGCTGGGTCCTCCCTGATAGAATACACAGTGATTAGAAGGTATATATCACAGCTTTGTAGTGCAGGGTCCTCCCTGATGGAATACATAGTGATTGGAAGTTATATATCACTGCTATGTAGTTCCGGGTCCTCCCTGATAGAATACATAGTGATTGGAAGGTTTAGCCAGGTTCTCATATTGCATGGTTTCGGTAGAAGAAAAGTTGGTTGTACAGAAGTTGTATGAATAGATGTGTGGGGGGTTTAATGCTAACATGCACATTACCAATATATAAAACAATGTGTTATACTGGTGTATGTGTAAAGCTGGGCATAGACTGTTAGATTTGCGGCCAATTTCGACGCAGATTGACCACTATGCCCACTCCTGGCAGTCAATCTGCCGAAAAACGACTGCACCCACCTTCTAACAAATTACAGACGTAAATTTTAGATTGATCTTCCTACTTTGGATGGGGACCAGTGTCGGCCCAGCATTAAGATGTTTATGCCAGGCTTTATGCTTGCACTGTGGTAGAAAAATGCATATGTGATAATTGTGCACAGCATTACAGTAACGGCAATCCCCCTGGTGTGAGTAAAAACTAATGACAACAGCCCTGTGCTCCCCACTGCTCTGGTACATCTGTACCCTAATAATTGGTACTTCTAGGTATGGTGGGACATGTGAACTCCTTAATTGATTCTCAAACACAGAACTTGCACATGCCCAATGGGGCTCCAAAAATGGAGTTTATGGGTGTTTGGGGTCTATGACTTTTTGACTTTTTCGTGAATAGGCAGTGTGATATTACATTTAGTTTTTTATATATAGAGATCACAACAGTAATTAAACACCAGGCCCAATGATCTTGTCTTGTTTTTCTATCTTGGCTGGTTTGACAATGACTCTGGTATGGGCTCTGTCCCCTGGCAAGTATCCACAAAACCTCATGTCATACCACGAGACAATAACCTATCGGACACCAAAGGCTGAGGAATCTGTCTATAAAAACACAATAGTCCTATCCAGCATATGAATGATCCGCCATGTCCCTAATGGGTGTGCCTGGCTCCCTGCACCATCACCCATCCAGACGTCGGGGATATAGAGATAAAAGGGGGAGACTTGGTGTTGATATCTATGTATGGACACACGTCAGCTGCTGCATGACTGCCATGCCTGAGATTAGGGAAGGTCATGAGATGCTGACATATGTTTTCAGTCTATCATCAATATTCCAATGACAATATACAATAGGCACAGGTTTCCTGGCAAGCCTTTCTCTGGCATTCCTGGCCAGCAGCAAACAAGCGGCACTAATGAGAAAGGCCTCAGTGGAAGCTTTGTCTGTGGAATGGATTTCAGTGTAGGTGTTTGTATAGAATCAGTGACCATGGATACCCCAAACAATAGGTCTTTGTCACCCCAGTACCCTAATATGAAGACGTATGACAAATTGTATTTGATAGGATTTCTGTTCACTTAGCTGACCCTGTTCCTGTTAGGCATATGACTTGCTTATGACTATCATGCTGGCTGGGAATGTAATACAAATCAGGGCAGCCAAGGGTACAATGAATGCATTTCTATATATCTGAATAGAAGCAATTTTATGAAGGAGTTTATGAAATATATATAATTTAAGATTGTCAATGCTTAAAGTAACACTTTAAAGGTGATCCCCAGGATAAGGACACCTCCCCTTTCAATCCCCAGGATAAGGGCCCCTCACTTTTCAATCCCCAGGGTAAGCCCCCCCCCCCTTCATTCATCTCTAGCTAACGAAATCTCAACTAATCAAAGGTTGTGGCACACTGCAGAGCTTCCCATGGTGAGATCCATCCCATGGTTGGTAAAGAGGAGTAACATCAGCAATGTGGGACACTGTTAGAATGATCACCAAAAGCTTGGCTACAGCTCAGGATGAGCGTTCTCCTGCATCTGTAGATGAAGCTGGTCAGGAGGACACTGACACAGCTTGTTTTTCTGCTGTTTTTTAGTTAGTTACACTTATATTGGCTGGGTTTTGCATGTATCTGCTGTTACTTCTATGAGACTAACCAAATGATTGCACTTCTGTAGTTACGGATATGACAAGGGTTTACTCCATCATTTGATAAAGTATTATCTATACCATCTGTATTATCTTTGTATGTGTGGACAGTTTTCTTTCCTGGATCACTGTGCGATCCGACATGCAGGAGATTCCTGGTCGATCTAGCCAGGTGGGCGCACCCAACTTTAGGCTGAGCAAAAATCGGGCAGGAATGACTACATTTTTTTTTTTTAAAAGGATGGTGTCACACATCTGGTGTGTCTGGTATAGGCCAGGATACCAAGACACCTATGACTACTGTAAAATATCATACATTGCAGATTACCATCCCATTCTCAGTACAATACAGGGGATTTGCAAAAAATCAGAAAATCCTCCAAAAGTGCTAGTATTGCAGTAATTCAACTTAAAAGGTGAAACTAATATATAAAATAGACTGATTACATGCAAAGCAAGATATTTCAAGCCTGTATTTGTTATCCTTTTGGAGGTAGCTTACAGCTTATGAAAAACCCAAAATCTAAATCTCATAAAAATATTGTTGTCAAAAGGTTGAATATTCTAGGCTCAAAGTGTCAGAGTCTAATCAGCTAATTAATCCAAAACCCAGACAAAGAGTTCCTGAGCCTTTAAATTGTCTCTCAAACTGCTGACCTGACAGTTGGCAGGAAACCATCATTGACACCTTCTATGAGGAGTGAAAGCCTCAAAAGGTAATTGCAAAAGAAGTTTGATGTGCATTTGCCAAGAGAAAGATGAGAGATATGAGAGGGAACAGTGCAGAATAGCTGAATGACGCTATTGAAGCATCCTGGTTTTCCATAACACCTCAGCAGTGCCGCAGGCTGATAGCATCCATGCCACATTGCTGCATTGAGGCAGTAGTTGATACAAAAGGGGTCCAAACTAAGTACTGATTGCAAAAGCATGATTATATTTTCAAAGGCCCAACACTTTTCAAATTAAAATCTTGTTTCTTGATGTTATAGTAACATTTTCTTAGATTTTCTGAGACAGGAACGTTTAGACAATATTAAAATTTTTCACTAATCACCCATATATACCTTTTAACGTCTGCTCCGTAAATAAAGAGAAAAGGTGATGAAGGGGCAGGAAGTGGACTGCTAAGCTGCAATATGCTTCATTTTGGGGTGTTTTTTTACACAGTACATATTTTTTACATGTAGATTTTAATATTAATGCACACTTTAGAGAGTTTATGATTCCCTTAAAATCTAAACTAATAATATTTTTTTTTTATTTTACAGATGATGAAGAATTCTCATTTAAATACTTTCCAGGAAAACTGCGGGGTAGTGACTACGAGAAGATGCTGTCAAAGGATGAACTAGAAGAAGAGCAGAGGTAAGAACTTTCCTCAGTATCCCCTCAATGAATGTAGGTGAACTGCCTGACATCTGCATATTTCATATTAAAATAGTATTAATAATGTTTATTGAGAGACAATACAAAGAGAGTCCACCAATACATTTCTCATAATCAATATACTTAGTGGGCTTATGCTGTTAAAAAAGCATTCATCTTTATTTGTTTTAGGCAGTATGTTACATAGGAGCAGGATAGGGAAGCAATATATCCATGGTCTCCCAGGTCTGTCAGCTTTCTAGTTTTGCCTAAAGGGGAGGCATGCTTGTAGCCCAAGGTGTTTAGTTTGACCTGATTCCTCATTACCTTTCTCAGGTGTGGCTCAGGGTAGACTTTAGGTCCCAAGAACAGTAACTCCGAGCTAAGCTCGCTATGGCTTACATGATCTCGCAGCGTCCCCCAGCAATGCCTAGCCATCTACTGTGTCTTCTGGCCTATGTCCCCAAAAAATGTGTCCATGGTAATCAGACAACAGTGTGAACGTATCCTTGGAAAAATGAAAGGAAAGTGTAGAAATATGTAGAAATAAACACCCAAGAAATGGCCATTTCTTTTCTTCTCGACTGCTTCTTTTATCCACCCAAAACAGAGAAACCCAGTTCTCTTATGTAATGGGAAGATGTGGCCTTCCTTCTGGGTTTTTCCTGTGTGTCAGTACTTTTTGTGGAGATTCTCCTGTTTTAATACTGTTTTAATACTGGTTAATCACTATCAATGTATCATCGATATAATGAACTTGTAGTTTAAAAAGAATTATAGTAAGCCACATACAATGTAAAATGACTATAATATTAGAGTATATCCCCATATAGGTGCCACAACAGTGGTACTTTTCATCAAGGTAGATAAGATAGCAGTTAAATAAACCTGTTTGTTTGGCATACATGGGTGGCAACATTACAGGTTCATTTTGAAGTCCATTCTTTTAGAAAACAAACTTTTTCCAAGACAAAAAGTCAGTGCTTTCCTTTGCTTTGATCTTGCATTGTACCGTTAAATGTATAAAAGTGTGAGTTTAAAACTTCAGCAAAAAACATGACTTGATGTAAGGCTGCCCCTGCACTATAATGTTACAATAGTAATTTTACATTGGTGGGAATTATTTAGAATTATCACTATTCTCTTCCCTCCCCCAGGAGGCTGCTGCTGTACACTTTGGTTCGGCACTCTGGGCTATGGCAGAGTCTTCTCTTAAGGTAGCCATACACGGGTCGGATTCCCACACGATTCCAGGCCGATCGTTCACCGGGCGCGTGCACGCCGATCGATCGGCTAAGAATTGAGTGCAGCCCACCTTGCCCGATTGACCCTGCCCGATCGACATGGCCCCCTGAATCGGATCTGCTAGAGAACCAACATGCTGGTCTTTCTGATCCGATTCAGCACACATCAGGGGGAGTTGCCATTTGTGAAGTGATCGATCGGGCACAGAATCGTCCAGGAATCGGTGGCCCAAGGTGGTAGGGACAGGCTTAATTGGGCGATTGATCGGACATCCAATTCCCTCTGGCATCGCGGAATGGATCGGATGGGTGATCAATAGTCCATGGAATCGGCACATGTATGGCTAGCTTTACACTGCAGGGCTATTGGATCTGCATTGTGAGGGATGGTGTTGGAGACTGATTGGAGCCGGGGGCACCGGATCAAAGTAGCTGTGGGCACTAGTCACATAGATGGTGCAGCTGGGAGGATCAAAGTAAAAAAACAATTTCATACCCATACAATGAAAACCTAAATCTTGTAGTGAAAGCTTAACAGCAAGCCATGTTTTTTGCTATATCTATTACAATATTATTAAGGTCATTATGAACTTACAGAACGCTTTATGTATTTTGTCTATTGTGAGAATATTGACAATTTTCCCTACAAGAGCTTGCAATCTAATCTTAGCTACTGGCTGTGTTTCATGAACTTGAATGATATTCCATAGGATAAAAAATGTAAATTCTATAAATTGTGCAATTATATTGCATGCTGTGTGGCATACTTGTGGTTTACAGAATACATTGACAGGAAGATACCATAGTAGGTTCAGTATACCGTACATATACCAAACATATATAGTGCTTATAATATATCCGCCATGAATGAGATACTTAATAGTGTATATCTCAAAGGATAATTTCCCCCTACATGGACAGGTCAGTAAAATGAAGAGCCATGTCCGTAGATTTGTATACGTTTTGTCACTTCACACATTGCATCCAGTCGGAAAGCCTCTTGCTGGCTTAGAAGCCGTTTGTCTGGAGTCGCCTATAGAGTTATCCATACAGATAAAACACTTTACTGACCTTATATAACAAGAGCAACAGAGAGATGATGTGCACACTATGCTATGTATTTAAGCACTTATTAAGGAGGCTTATTAAATCTCATATTTATTTATAAGGGAGGTGCCATCATGGTAATTCGTTTAATTTGGCTCATTATTTTGTTGAAAATATATTAAACTCTTCTGCAGTTGCTTACTTACCTCCATTATAGAGATGTGGCCTTCTTTGTTACAACCTGTCCAATGAAAACCTTCTTGGCACTGGTCTTGATGGTGTCAATGACATTGTGTACCAGTACAGGCCCATGACAACATATACTGCATTTTTCCTCTATAAGACGAACCCCCCTCCCAAAATCAGAGAGAAAATATATTTGCGTCTAATAGAGTGAATACCTGGAAAATGTACTGTCTGAGCATTCGCAGAGAAAAACTGAAAGATTTCAGCAACCGGAATTTCTTTAGCTCTGTGTTAGCCTATGTCTCCACAGCGTTTTGTGATCACATACACATTACCTGCCCGGCGGATGCTCTGTTCTCACAGCACTGAGCCATTCCACTGATGCAGGGGTTAACATTGTGTGGTACGTTAACCCCTGCATCAGTGGATGTCTGAAAAGAGCATCCACCGGGCAGGTAATGTGTATGTGATCACAAAACGCTGTGGAGACATAGCCTAACTCTAATTACTCCCTGCTCCCCCTACTAAGTGATGATATATGGAACCTAGGAGGGGGAAGGAAATAATCAGAGGGAGAGACACAGAGCTGAGAACCCCTTGCTGCAATATGCTTCTCTGCTCTTATTACTCCCTGTCCTTCCCCCTCCCTTTTCCTAAGTGCCGTCTACCAACGGAAGGTGACGGGCCAATACTAAAAAGATTGTTTTGGACAAGTTTTAGGCAACAGAGGAGGCCATGGCTCTGCAATGAGAATGTTGACTCTTCGATGGAGGAATTGAGGTAAGTGAGCAGCTACGTTTTCAGTTGGGACCAGTAGAGTTTTGCTGCCCTCTCTAGTGTCTTGCACATGTATATGTTAACAAGCACACGTGTGGTAGGTCAGTCTGTTACATGAAGCTTTAGGTACAGGTACAGGTACAGGTACAAGAAGCTTTAGGTGATTGGGATCTGATTTTATATATACAGTATATATATATATATACACACACACATATATACTCACATACATACATACATACATACACACACACAAACTTTAATCAAGTTTGCAATGGTTCTACACATTTTATATGATTCCACCTTATGTGTAGATACTAGGATAACATATGGTATGTCTCTTGGATTATAATATTGTAAAAAAAATTTTTTCACATATATTCTAATTTTGTTTTTATTGTAATGAAAAAGTTTATTATGGCTGACCACAGAGAGTTTTTGCATTATATAGTGTACTGATTGTGATAAAAGTTATTTCCTCTCCCTTCCAACATGGCCCACTACATTAGGTACAAATGAATTATTCAATGCATTCTTGTAATGGGTGGCAGAGTGATAATCAGGAGCAGAGTTATACCTACAGTCAGGGTCATCCTAGAGGGTCAGATCTTTATAACTAGGCCACGGAACACAAACAAAATCTTACAAGGAATAAACTATTTTTGGTATTTTCTGGACTTTAAGATTTTATATCTCTACACACAATATCACAGAGCAAAAAATGGTTATGATGTTTCATCTATGTTTAGAAGATGCAGTTATTGCAAGCTACTGGTCCTCAGTGGCTGGTGGGAGCACCATTATGTGGACCTGGTCGTTATGAAAGTAATTGGACGCACGCCATTTTCACAAAATGGACGTCTCCCCCTCACACTGCTATCCATGTGATGTGTTACATGTACATTGTTTGTTGGTAAGCACCATGAATTTGCCTTTCAGGATAGAGTTGACCTCTGATTTCACATCCCTGTAGCACGTACAGTGCCCAGACACTGTGTGGTAAGAAGCTGCACCCAATGTGTTAGTAATTAGAATCCAGTAATACTCATTAACATGTCTGTTACATTATCCTTTATCCCTTCACATTGATCCAGTCACCCTCCATTAATCACTACAATACCTCTAGGAATCAAACGGTTAAAGGTTTTCTTCCATACATGTGTACTTTACTTTAGCCAACTTAAATCTGAATTGGTTTTGCCCTCTTATCTACCGGACAGGCTATTGGAAAAAGGACCAGACAGATTGCCTAGCCATCATAGGCTGTTGCCAATGGGGCCAGACAAATAGTAGTGACTATCAGATCAGATTGCTTGATGTCAGAACGTGCTCACCAGTGCTATGGAATCCTAATCCTATTGTTTCTGCGCATCTATGCAATGTAATTCAAGCATTTGTAGTTGCTGGTTCTCGGTGTGCAGAGCGGACAAATTGGCATTATCTACCCCTCCATCAGGACCATGGCATGATGTCAGATCTTGTGATGGTATCAGGTGACTTGATTGGAAGGGGCAACTAATCTACTGAACAGAGTTTATCCAGGGCGGTTAGAAGTATTTCTTCAGCCCTACACATTATTCTTCCAATGCTGATTTTCATTAAAAAACAAAAGATCTACATTATCAATCCAAAATCAAGGAATAATATAAATATCCTTAAATAATTATTTAAGCATAATGAGGCTCCAGAACCTCTGATTTATAACAAATAATCTTTCTAAAATTGGTCTGTAATGTATTTAAGTCTTGTAACCCCTTACATTATAACTTACAACACAGAACACAGCCCAAGTTAACAGCTACAACTTTGTGCATGACAGAAATCTGCATGGGACTCCCTCTAGTGGTCAGAATTCAGAAATGCACATTATTACTAACCCCAACTGTCAGAGAAATCAATACATTGCTTACTAGACAAGATCAGGATTTGAATTAAGTCTGCGCTAATTAATGATCCAGAAATATAAACAATATTATATTGTGAGAACATTTACCGTTTGAATTTCAGAACATTGTTTGTGAGAGGTATTGTAGTGACTCACTACAGTTAACTGAAATGTTTTGTGTAGAATAAACCCAACACAATCACAAGAATATTGTATTTTTAAAACAGCATGTAATTAATATGTGTATGTGATAATATTCAGGTTTTTTTAATTTTTACATAGCATATTATTTAAATGTTTTTTCTCCATGTGTAGAATAAGCTGAAGAGCAAAGGTGGCGGAGGTTGGGACTGACAAAGGGGTCTATACTGTAATATCATCAGTTATAATTTAATACCCAGCCAAAGGTTTACTAAGCAATTGAATATAAAGTCAGCAAACTCTTTACAAAGCAATGTTAGCAATACTGTAGTATCCCCTCTAAACAAACCAAAAGCCATAATCTTATTGTATAATTATGGCTTCAACTCAGTGATTCCGTAACTTGACCAATATGGTCACCACAGCTAATTAGAGTTTTGTAGGCCCTAATCAAAGCATGTACAACCATTACAAATAATCATAAATGATCATTAAAGGTCTTTAATACTTCATGACTTCATGACAATTTAATGAACATGAGCAACATGTACAGTGCATCCTGAAAGTATTCACAGCACTTTCCACATTTAGTTATGTTACTGCCTTATTCCAATATGGATTGCATTCATTTCAGAATTCTATACACAACACCCCATAATGGCAACATGAAAAAAGTATGGGCAGCTGTAAACTCGGCTTCAAGATCGGATAAAGAAACCTCGAGCAGCGAGGTTAAATTAGAAAGGGAAAATTTTTTTGGGATTAGGAGCGTGTTAAGGAGCAGACATACTCACAAAAAGTGAAAAAATAGAACAGATAATAGTGACTTACGCTTTGGGCTGCTGGTTTAGCCTCACCCTTTGGTGGGGGGTGTGTATAACTAATCCCCCAACCTTTTGTAGCTGTAGGCCTGTGGAGAAATTGAGCTTCACCGTCTCCACACGGTGGTGTATTGCAGGTGTCTTGGTCGCTCTCCTGGGGCCAATGGGAACCTGAAAGTAGTTTGGCTGCTGTCAGCCGACCTTCTGGTATTAGGAGATGTGGTAGTGAATGGTACCTACGTAAAAGAAGGCTCCATTTTTAAGCCTTCTTTTACGTGGGTACCATTCACTACCACATTCACTACCACAACATGTAAAAAGTGTACATGAGGTTATGGGAAATGTATTAAAAATAAATCACATGTACATAAGTATTCACAACCTTTGCTCAATGCTTTGTTGATGCCACTTTGGCAGCAATTACAGCCTCAAATCTTTTTCAATATGATGCCACAAGCTTGGCACACCTTTCCTTGGCCAGTGAATGAACTCCTATTATGCTGCAGAAACATCTCAAGGATGATCAGGGCAAACAGGATGAACCTAAGCTTGATTTTGAGCTTCAAGGCAAAGGCTGGGAGTACTTATGTACATGTGCTTTCTCAATTTTTTTTTTTTTAATACATTTGCCAAAATAAACGTAATCCATTTTGGAATAAGGCTGTAACAATACAAAATGTGGAAAAAGTGATGTGCCAGGAATACTTTCAGGATGTACATTATGAGAACGTAAATGTTAAGCAAAGTTTTACCAATTACATTTCTTCCATCTCATCTTTTTTAGTAAGCTACTAACTTGCAGTATAGGAGGGTAACTTGATATAAATAGAAAATACAGAAGGCTTTATTGAAGTATATTTGTAAATTATATGGATACACTAATCTATATATTTATCTAAAACCAGGAAAAAACACAGGTTTAAGGTATAGATACCCTGAAAGAACATTCATATATGGGTGTATCAATTCTCATTGGATTACATAAATAGCCAAGGTCAAACCATTGGGGTTTTTTTTTTGCTGTCATTCTTTTAGTTTTCTAATACAATGTCCACTTAAGCAGAGTACAGACGGTCATCGATCTGGCCCATATCTGCAGGTCTGTACCCTGCTTTACTTAACCTAAACACATATACCATGTAGAATTGTTCTCTTTATCAATGACAATTTATGAGGAAGGGGTAGGAGTTGTGCCATTATGTCATAGCTGTCAAGTGTCAAGTTTTTTTTAGATTTAACCCCTCCCTCCCACCGTCCCCCCATATTAATAATTTCCCATAAATCTCCCAGTATCCTAAATTTGACTTGACATGTATACTTCAGACTTGTTACATTAGTGTAGTCAGACTCCGCTACCTTTTGGACTTGACTTAAGCACATAGAGAACCGCTTTCACCTCAAAGTAGAATTAAGATTATGAAAATGAGGTTGTGAAGTAACTTTTACTGGAACCTTAGTCTACCTCAGTGGTTCCCAAACTGGGGGGCGCAAAGGTATTCCAGGGGGGCCCAGGCCCTCATTCGTAACCTGTGTTTGAATAGAGAGGGGGGCTCAATAATGTTCATAAATTGAAAAGGGGGGCCCTGCAGAGAAAGTTTGGGAACCACTGGTCTACCTGTACACATGGAGAGAAATGTAAATCAAATACAAAGATAGGAGTTAATATATTGAATATTATCATCATATGTATTAATCACAGTCACTTATTGGAATACAGTATTCTTTTTTACAATTGTGATCCTTTACCTGGTATTAGATGTAATGCACTGTCCAGACTAATGCATGGAGAAAAGGGACAAAGGTGCCATTGCTCAGTAACAGGCTGACAGTATTGCTCATGTACCATAAATAAGTCACATGTTTAATACTTTACATACATTACATACTGTACTTACATATAATACATTCCATAGGCAGGGGTAAGTAAATGGAACAATGTGGTTGGTTTATCCTTTTACTCCAGTGAAATGTGTTTTATATATGTTTCATACAGAGCTACACTGTGTGTTAAAGTGAAAACATTTAATCACTGTTAAAGTAAGAATACCACCTACAGTGGTTCTGATGTATGATGCAACCGCATCTAGATTTTCCATATTGGCTGTCAAGTTCCATTCAGAGATATTAATTTTACACAACCTACTTAAATATGTAATAATGATATATCAGGGTATTATAAATTCCAATTTTACAAACCAGATTTCAGCCCACACTCATTTGTGTATCTCTGCTTCTTCTGGTAACCAATCGGCTGGACAGTAGAGCACGATTGCATTGTATGTGCTAACAAACCACTTTATGGGATGGCTGATCAGATTGGCTACTAGAATAGGATATAGAAATGATAAAGGGGCACTAGTGTATTTTCTGACTGCATGGTTCTCACAGGCCAAACACCATGTTTTTGTATGTCAAACATAGGGTCCCCATACACCTTTCAATTTCTCTGTCAGATTTCCTTTAGATCTCGTTTTGTTTTACCAAAACCATGTAATATGAGGGACTTTCTAAACAATCAAGTCTACCTGTGTTCAATCGCAGAGGACCTGGCACTACATAGTTGTTGGAAGATCTAAAGGAAATCTGACAGACAGATCTAAAGGTGTATGACCAGCTTTTTTCCATACTCTTCATTGTTTGTCATGAAGAGAAAATGCTGGTAGTGACTTTCCCAACCCATAATCCTAACCTTTTAATGTAATCTTAACAATAACCCCCCTGTCTGAGCCCTAAAACAGGACAAGTTTACCTAGAAATTAGAAACGCCTAACCTGTGTGCAGCTCTCCTTGTCCATTACCTACTGGTACCTTCTTTCCCATTCTCGTCACAGCACAGCCTTTCTCCCCACCAGGTTTGTTCTTTTTATCTTGCCTTGGGCAGAACACTATATGGTAGAATAGCAAGGTGTTGCCCCAGGTGGGCTGCACTCAGGAGGATGCACTGAGACATATCTCATAGGTTTCCTTTAACCTGAACCCTTACAATATCCTAACACTAAACCTGTCCATAGCATGTGCTGTATAAAAATGATCCTAATCCTGAAACCCTACCTTTTGATTTAAAGCTGAACTCCAGAGCAATATAAGGCACTAGTTACATACTATTATAAACAGTGCGTTTTATTCTACTACCATGATTACCCGTTACCTACCCGTCCTGTTACCTACCTTCACCTACAGCAGCTCTCAGACTGCAAGGTGTGCTATTAGTCTATATATGCAGGAATGGAAAGCTAATAAATTACCTTATCAATGTGCTGTGGTTACTTTATTATTTAATATCAGGCTAGACTGGTAGATGACTAATGCCTGGCATACACATGCCGATAAGCAGTCGATTTTTCACCTGACCGACGGGCGTGCGCGCTCGCGCCGTTGGTCACCGGAGAAATCGGCCGCTTATTGCCGTGTGCCCACATGGGGCGACAGATCCCTGTCGCCCCACAGCTCAGCCAGCCAGAGGACGGACATGTCTGATATTCTCTGGCCGATGCAAGCCAATGCCATTAGCTTCAATGAAGACCGGCGTCTTCATTGAAGCTAATGGCCGGCACACAAAGGGTACCGGCCGACTGAAGCAGCCCCATAATGCACCAGGATGCAAACGTGATGATGTCATCACGTTTGCATTCCGGTGCATATCGGAGCATGTCTGTCGGCACCCATCTGTGGTATTAGATGTACTGTATTCATTGCAGTAGATAGTAAAGAGGTTACCATTGTGGGTGTACTGTCTGGTTGTCGACAAGTGCAAATAAGTAACAAGCATCTGTTGCTGTAGAGTTCAGCTTTAACCCTTAAGGCTGCCATACACGGCACGGATTCGTGCCGGATTCTGGCGCGATGGATTCCGGGCGCGTGCACGCGGATCCATCGTGCCGGAATCCCCTGCAGCCCACCTTGCCCGTCCGATCGCATCCGCTGGATCAGGGGCACAGAATCGGATCCGAGGAAGAACCAACCTGTTGGTCTTTTCGGTCCGATTCTGCTCTGATCAGGGGGCGTTGCGGTCCGGGAGGCGAGCCATCGGACACGGATCCCTCCCGGATCCGGCCATGCAAGGTGGGCTGCCACGATCGGATTCCCTAATTGGCTGATCGTTCTCACCTGTGGATGCCGGCGGAATCGCCGGAATCCATCGGGTGCTGAATCGATCAGCCAGGGAATCCGTGCCGTGTATGGCTAGCTTTAAACCTAATCTAGCACAACCTCTAAATCCTTACACCAAGGGCTTATGTTGCCTGGCAGTGGGTTTGTGTCAGTAGTGTGACATCAGCTTAGGCACTTCTGAGATCATTTAGAATTGAAGGATGAGCACATTTGATCTAGCAGTTTTGCATTCCCATAGATTTGTGACTGGTCTGTCTCTGTCTATTTTAAATGGCCTGAAAAATGACCTGAGTGTTGTTCCGCTTTAGCTATCGATAAATACAGAAAGATTTGAGTTTTAGTGATTCCCTTTATTGGCCAACTGAAGTCATTAGAGAAGCAAGCTTCAGGATGTCTCAGATCCCTTCTTCAGGCTTTCAATGGATGCATTACGTATCATTTCCGAGATGTGTTGCCTAGATATACACTACCCGGGGCCTCATGTTGTTATTTGATCATCATCAGCTATGACGTGACTTTGGGGACAGGCACATCCTACTCTTCATAGCCCACAGTAAAAAAAGGTCCATGTCTGCACCATGATGAAATAGCCTAGTTTGGGGGGAAAGGACTAACTTTGTTGGTATTGGTTCTCACTTTCCAGGGTTGAACTCCCCCCCCCCCCCACCCTACAAGTCTATAGGAATGCAAAATCATATTAAAACCTATATGTATCTAACATATTTAGAGTCAGAAGTCAACTACAGTTGAAATGTATATCACTTTGAATGATCTCAGAAGCATGTTGAACTGATATAAGAAGCAACCCTCATTTGGCCATCAGCTTAGCCCACAGCCCTGTCCATACAAAACCAATGTCTGGTCCAGAAAGATGATGAGTTGGGTTTCATGCACACCGTAAAGGAATCTCACCAGAGAATAAAGCAGAGTTAAGTTGACCTCATGCCTGCTAGTTTCTTTACCCAATAGAATGTTTGGGTATATTATTTGAACTAATAACAAGGCATGTGGCATATCTATATATAACACTCCAAATGTAGGTTGCATCTTTGAAGTACCCGCTATCCTATTCAGAGCATGAAGTCAGAAGTAAAATTGGGAAGAACACCCTGCTTACTCAGTCACAATAAAACTAGTGATCTCCTCTTGTTTTTGTCTCTCTACAGAACTGAAGATGATAAGAAGTTATCCTTACAGTCCAGCTAAAGAGATTTACTGAAAAGATCAGACCTGCCCACCCAACAATATTAAATGAGCAAAACAAAAATTTTGACCAGTTCCATAGGAGAACACCAGTCGTTTTCTGCTGTTGGATTTAAACCAGTAACTGTATTTGGAAGTTTATAGCTGGGGGTTTAGGTTGGAATGACTTGAACGATGAAGGTTATTGAACAGTCCGGTGCTGATCATGTACCACTGTTAGAGAAGTACCAACTCTACTTATCAATAGTGCAATACCCCAGTACTTGACCAAGAAATGTTAACCAAAAGTATATACAGCACTTCTGTCCTGCTTTAGCCATTTGTCACCCATCACTTGAGAATAAGATTCAGAAGCTTTGTCTTTCAGTGCAATATCCAGATATAAAACTATGCAAACAATGCCTTAAGTATTTCATACATACATTATAGATTGAAACCTATAGATCTACAATAGGAGTTTAATCATATTTCAGATGTCTCATTGACCCTGGACTGCGATTGCTGGATATAGTCTGGAATATTTAATTATAATATTTGAAGGCTGGGTAAAGTGCTTGAATGGCAGTGAATGCAATAAGTCAGAAATCAGCTGTCAATATTCTGTTCAATCACAGACTAATCTTTGAATGGTTACTATGGGTTAGCGCATGCCATTTCTTTTGCACTATGTTATTAAATAACCCTATATTTCTTTGACAGTACTGATCTGTAACTGGATTGGTTGGTCACATAGTATTATCCATAATTTAAATAATGAGTACATTGCTTTCACCAGGTGAGTCCTTTCTATCCCCTTACATTGCTGTGTACAACTTTATAATAAATATAACCATCTACCATGCAGCATTTCTGCACTCAATGATAAAGGGTTCACTAGCTATTCTAACACTAAATAGCAATAGCTATATAAAATCTAAAACCCTCTTTTGTTTGTTTTGCCTTTTATCACTTTCCTGATTTGCACTCCTCTTAAGTCCACATAATGATTGCCAAAAGATAAAATACAATATAATAAGACTAACATATTTTTTTAATAAGGACCTTATATACTTGAGTATAGGCAAACCCTTATATATGCCATGGTCCATAATTAAAAAAAAAAAACAACTTGAAAAAACGGAATCACTATAAGCCTAGGGTGGGAAATGTAGCAAATGTGCTTTTCTTTCGGGATGTCATTGTAAGGGAAGGTTGTGAAATTTCAACTATATGACTTTATGAGTAAATTGCAAAGCCCCTGAACACAAAATCATCAGCAAATGTAGAGAATGGTTATGGGCAGGGACGCACATAAGTGGTATGCTGGTACTCATATGGGTCTAAAAACCTGCTCTGTTTTGTCCTTCCGAATCGCATCTGCGGACTACACAGTCAGAGAACAGATTCAAGGATTCCGTACCCCTCCTTCCTGCTGAGTGAGATCTGCTTGTGGTGTGATCTGATGGCAAGAGCTCTGTAGTGACACCCAGTGACTGAAGCTGATATTGCAGCTTGAGTTAAGATTACAGCTCCACATAACATTTAATATAACATTTAAACACTACAGTAAATGGGTTTTTTTATTGCTAAAACTCTTTGGCAATTTTTATTGTTAAACATATACAATTTATGTCTCCTGAAAAACTGCAGGGAAGCTTTAATAACTATAAAAGGTTGAAGTTAGTGGTGTCAAATTGGGAATGAAAATTCAAAAAATTATTGGACATATAAGAGTATTAGAGATCTGGGGGAAAGTCACAGAAATATAATAGGATCTGGGGGTTCAAATGGTGTTGTACTGTGAGGGTTAAATTTGGCCTGAAGCCAGCTGGTGACCTGTGGATGGAGGCCGCTAATAGGATGCTCAATCAGAAACAGGGAGGTCCATCTGCAGCAGAATCTACCATGCAGGAGGCTGATGCACAGGACAGCGAGGAAGACCACCCTATATATGGGGCAAGTACCAAACATTATCTCCTGGTACTCATCTGAGGAGCTCACTAAAAAAGTTATGTGCACCCCTGGTTATGGGAACATTACAAAAACAGAAAGTATTGCTCTAGAACATTGAGTTTTAGCATAAATTAAGTCAAGTCACAATGTTTTAAGTTGACTTAACTTTGAATTTATTTATGCAGATAGTGTGCTATAGTATGACTGTTTTTTTTCAAATATTCCTACAACCATGTACTACATTTTCAAAAATGTTGGTGATGATGCCATGTTTAGGGGCTTTGTAATTAACTCACAAAAAAAAGCTATTTTCATTTCTCGAGTAAAAGCCGAATTTCATTTTATTGACGCATTATCAAGAATATATATATATATATTATCAAGAATATATGGTTTTACATCAATAGACGGTAACGGCATCTACCTCTGTAGACAAGCAGAGTAGCTTTGGGACCATTAGCCTGTTCTCCTTCAGTAGGCTGTGTGTAAGCAGTAGCCTCTGCTCAGAGGTCTGGCACCGGCACATCTGTACTGATACAGATACTCAGAGTCAGGCAGTGGTGAACTTCAGAATGATGTGAAGGGACCGTTCCTTACTGAGAGAATACAGTGGTCTTCTCTTCAGCCTGCTGAAGCTGGACCAGTTGATTTCCTTCCAGCATGATAAAAATGTGCTTAACCACTTACTTTCTAAGTTTAGGTTGGACTTAAAGCCAGCTAAACATGTCCACCTATTAGATTGCAAGCTCTGTAGGGTAAATTGGGATTGTGTCCTGTATGTGGCATACATTATATACATTATATAAGAGACAGATGCTTCATGTATTCTCCTTACCAGGGTACAGAGGGAACAGTTGAGTGCCATCTTTAAGATGATGGAGAACAACCAGGAGACCTTTGGGATGATGTCAGAAGGCGAATTGAAGGACCAGCTAAAACTATACAACATGTAACTGCAATTTAGGATATCTGGTTGGATCACAGACTCGATATTTGACGCATGCTTTGTAATGTAAGGTGGCGTTATATACTGGCTATTACATTATTTTCGGAATGTGTATACACAATGCTAGAACATTGTACATATAAAGGTATCTATATATCTGCCAAAGTAAATACGGAGTTTGTTGAGAAAAGACAAGAGACTATGACGGATGATAACCCAATTCAGCTACTATGGGTCTGATGTCAGCTGATGAAGGGGAAGATGTCCTTGTATGAATGGAATGACCTTCGATGATTTCATTAAGCTTACTGAATATTACAAGGACTGGGGTAGCTAAGAAAACAAATTTGTACATATTGGAAGCTAAGTGCAATACCTTCATTATTTTCTAGAGTTGTATGCCTATTCATTAGATTGAAAATAGTAATTTATAATATTACCTTTCTATTAAATCAGGATAGGGTAAGGTGGAATGCTGGATCGGGACATTAATAAGTGTTTAGATCTGCAGTTATATAATGCAACAACCTACAAATTGAAAGAGAAGGGGTCCCTCAATGGCAATTTGAAGTATGATAGAATATGACAGATAGGACTAGCAGGTTGTTAATGTACAGTTACTTTTTTATTAGTTTAGGGCATGGGTCGGAAAACTAAATCCTGTGGGCTATATATTGCCCTCCAAAGCTTTTAGTCTGGCTCCCAAAGCAGTCACCCTAATGTTTTCGAGCTATCAGAATGCTGAAGCTTAAGGAGAAAGCCACGGCTGTAAAATGCAGTGATGGTAAGGATGCACCAAGGCCATCTTGTGGCAAAAGATGGCATTGCAAGGGGTTTTTGAACACTCAACATATTCCAGTAAAAGCATGCAGGGAAATATTAATATAACTGAAAGGTTGCAGTTAGGGGGTGTAATTTGGAGGTTAAGTATTCTCAGTATCTCCCCCCCAAAAAATATTGGAATTCTAAGGGTGTCAGAGATCTGAGGGTTCAAAGTCAGAGAAGGCATACATATACAACTGTTTCAAAATCATACTTCTAAACTAAAGCACGGCATTCTCAGGAAAGGTGAACTGGCCCCTTGTTTAAAAAGTTTGAGGACCCTGGTCTAGGGGCTATAAAGGACCTTGTTGTGTATTCTAATCCTAAGAAGTGTTTCTTTTGTCTTAACAGACCACAGCTAACTCTTAAACGTAGATAAAAATGTTAAGGGGCGGTGAGGATACAATAATGAGTTTAATGGAGGAAAAATACTAGAACTATAAATGTTAAATTAAAAGGATATAAATACTGAAAGACTGAAGTAAACAATCAAATGCATAGAAAAACAAATGATAGATGAATTGAAAGATAATAAATTACACAAAACTGCACATCAAAGGGGTACATGGCTTGGCTCTTCTAATGAGTGACACATTGAGATATGGAGACAATACAGGTTTAGTAAGTCCCTACCGATCCTTCCATGTACTAAGAGTCTGCATAATCTAGATTAAATCAAACTAGCCTGGTGCTGCCTTCATTCTTCTATATTCCCCATGTAATCTATTTGTTTGGACAATCCCAGGTACCAGGTTGGCAAAACACCTAAAACACAGTCACCAAACATTTTTAAGCCTTTTCCATCATTGCCAATTGTAGTGTAGAATCACTAGGAGCTGCTGGCAACAAGATTCCCACTACCTAGCTTCTGAGTTCATGGGTATGTTGGTCAGCTCAATTGAAATAAGTATACCTGACCTGACAAGAAGGGGCCTTTCAAGCCCCTGCATAGCTCCTGAGTGGAAATCCTGGTGCTTTGCTGTACCATGCAATCGTTTCTTCATGTATTATTTGATTTACATACATACTCTGTCATTATGATGATTTGAACATTTACCTGGCATGTGATATGTATAGTCGTTTCTTTCGGTGATTTTTGTATAGGAATTTGCTAGCATGGCCTACTTTCCATGGAGAAGACAAGGTATCATAGCTGCAGGTTGTACAGTAGCCAGGCTTGTGGAAAATATATAAGCTAAGTACAGTAGAGACTCCACCAAATATACCTTCCTCCACTCTGTAATGGGAATAAAACACTTTCATGGATGTGCTGGATGCACAGATGTTTCTTCTATAACGTTTCTTATCATTTCTAATAAAACATTTTGCAAGCCTTATTGTTGTCAGTTTTTCTTGTTATTGTGTCTAGCAAAATCTAAAATTGACTTAGGGCTAAGTAGTCAAAAAGGGGTTCTTTCTCCTTGCTGTGCTTTTAACTTCCTCAGATTCAGCATCAAGAATCTGGCATGCGGTCCTTTGGGCATTCCTTGGCGGCCCCCCTGGTCTTCCACTTATGGCCCCCGAAACCTAACCGTTATTGCATAGGGCATAGGAACTCACCTGTCCTTGCCCAGGATCTTCTTCGGTAGGGAGGAGAGGGATTCGCTCTGGCTGAGGACATGAAAGCCAATTAGCAACCCAGACAGTGCCTGAGCAAGTCCCTATCCTCCGCTTCCTACTCCAAGAAAATCCTGTTCAATGAAGAGATGTGCATATGCTCCCACTATTCCACCAACGAACGGGGGACTATTGTATGTGGCACATAACCTCAGAATAGGGGCATATAACCTTTGAATCAAAGGTTATGTGCCCCATGGATATCATCAATGGCTTTGGTGATTTCGATGAGGCACATAACCTTTGATGATATACATGACACAAAATGTGCATTACCATACTACAGTGTTACCTAATGCTTGAAGTATCATTAAAAACAAGTTTTGTTATTTAAAAATGAAAAATAATGTCTTCTAGCTATACATGCTGCCATTAGAAAATGCTTATACATGTCAGTATAGATTGAAAATGTTATGTGTGGCCCTTTAGTAATGCCGAGGGCCGCCCATATCAACTCAGTTGCCCACCACTTAGGGTATCGCTCCACTACATTAGATGGAAGCGTTAAGGCCCCCACGTACCAAGTGGGGGCCGACAGAGCAGCTCAGATCAGCTCTGAAGAGCAGCGTGATTATGTCATCACGCTGCTCTCCAGAGATGACAGCATCGGCCGGCACCCTTTGTGTGCAAAATCGGCCGCCGCTCGGTGCATGTATGGCAGGCTTATGACTAGTGGTTCTCAACCTTTTTAGATCCGCAACCCCGGAAGTGTCGCCATGAAGTGTCACTTTCTATATAACGGAAGTTACACTCTGAGAGGTAACTTTCATCATAATCAGTTAAGTGTAATCAGGGTGGATAAAAATCAATGATTTAAAAAAAATTGATTTTGAAAATTGATTTATTTTAATTTAAATCAGATCTTTTAAAATCAAATGCTTTTTGAGGTCAATATATTACCATCCAATGGTTATTCCATCATGAAATAAAGATTAGTGTTTTAATTATGTAGAATAAGGTTGTGTATATTAAATTTTTGGGTAAATAAATTCAATTAATCCATTCACAATGTCATGCTCTTCCAGAGGTTTGTGTAAGATTATTGGGCAGTTTCTCTGCCTACAAGATATTATCACAGATGCTTGGTTTCATTTTGCAGTTCTCAAACTGAATTTGACTCTGCAGAGATCACATGCCTCTTCTTCACAGCAAAAATTTTATAACATGAACAGAGTTAAGAAAAAGACCATAATCCTATTGTTCTACAAACCTATGAATACAGAATCAACTCCTTCACTGCCAAGTTTCAAAAAGTTCAGTGAATAGAAACAATATTTTTCTGATGTGGAATAGATCTTCGCAAAAAGAAAGTGAAACTAAGTGTGAGGAGGGAGGGGCATTCAGTTGAAAAAATCGATTTGCATTGTTATTATTAAGGTAATAAATATTTTTCTCCTTCCTAAGTACAACAGAAAAGTTGTCCAAATATGAATAATTAACCTAAACTGGGGATAAAAAACTAATATGAAAAGTTGTTATTCTAAAAATCTTCATCTACTTGCATATTAAAGTTATACCGGCAATAATTAGTCTTCATGTAGAAAACTATGATTTAAATTAAGCTTTACTGACTAGTGATTTAAATTGTACCGTATATGCCGGCGTATAAGATGACTTTTCAGTACCTTAAAATCCTCCCCATAGTCGGGGGTCGTCTTATACGCCGGGTGCCGCAGGCTGGGGGGGTGCAGGGGACCATCTC
>CM070042.1:37979842-37995676 GCA_036250615.1 Ptychadena robeensis | reverse complement strand
ATACATTTTTTCATTTGGTGAGCGTTGGAAGAGGGGGTAGTCTTATACGGCGAGTATATAGAAAACTCTATATTTTAACTGTAAAACGTCGTCTTATACGCCCAGTCGTCTTATACGCCGGCATATATGGTATTTGTTTCAAAAACTGTAAGTGCAAGTCTAAATAACCTGTTTACAGATCTGGTCATAATTTAAACATTCTTAAAGCAATACAATCTATCTGGCAAAACAATAATAAAATAGTGGTGTTAAATATAGGAGCAAGTCTCATGGGGAGAGAGCTCCAGAAAGTAGGAGCAGCCCTAGAGAAGTCTTGAAGCCATGCATGTGCTGATGTTATGAATGGGGATGTCATTGGTAGGTCACTGGGGGAGTAGAGGGGGTTTTATTTATGTACCAGGTTGGACAGGAGTGGGACAGGGGGTGTGGAATGATATAAGCAAGGCACAGAACTTTGAAATAAATTCCCTGGATAATTGGAAGCCAGTTTAGAGATTTGCAGAGACGATACAATGGACTGAAGAGGTGATCGAGTAGTTAGAGGAAGACCAGAGAGGATGATGTTACAGTAGTCAAGGCGAGAGACTTTGGTGGTCTCTGGGGAGAGGAAGGGGCAGATTTTGGAGATGTTGCGGAGATGGAAGTGGCAGGATCTAGCTATGTTCTGTATGTGAGTAAAGTAAAGGAGAGTGAAAGGTGACACCAAGGCAGTGTGCTTATGGAGTTGGGGAGATGACGGTGTTATTAACTGTAAATGAGATGTTGGGGGGGGGGGGGGGGGGGGGGGGGGGGGGGGGGGGGGGGGGCTTGGAAGGTGATGGAGAAAAGATGATGAGTTCTGTTTTACTCAGGTTAAGTTTAAGGAATCTGTCAGCCATCCATGAAAATAATAATTACTTAAAATGCTGTATATCACTCTATGTTTAATGTTTGTAAAATACAAAGTACACTCTTTGACCTGGAAAATTGGGGAGAGCTGGTTTGGTGCAGAGATGTTTTGTTGATAGGAGTGCAGACATGGACAATAGAAGTGCAATTGTGGTTTGTGACCATCAGTGCAAAGATTATCAAGAAAGAGTTTGTATAGACATGCACTATGGGGTCCTGCAGATGATATATATATTTTATTATCCCTAGTTTATTGTGTTTTAAAGTAAGTATAAATTTTTTTGGGCTCAAAGTAAATTATAAAGCAACTCTGTTACACAGCCATTAAATTTAAAGCGGACCTACCACCTGGGAGGTCACTCAGCATTATCAGCTGCAGCTAAGCTGATAATGCTGAGATCCTTGATTGTACAATCTTCCTCTAACAGCTGTAGGGAAGCTTGTTAGGAGTGCTCCCCCTCCCAATGTCTCGCCTAGGCAGCCGAAGTGGTGTCTGGGAGATCTCTGCCAGGCAGGAAATCGTCAGCAGCAGAATCCCCCCCTTCACAAACCCCCCCCCCTCCCCTACATGTCTCTGCAGCTCTGATCGAGAAGACACAGGAGGTGGAGTGGAGAGGGGGGGGGGTCAGTGTGGGCGGAAGTCTGCAGATGCCAGGAGCCAAGATGCTAGCATGACATCTGCAAGCAAGTGAAGACCGTTTAGTGTGGGGTTTTTTTTGTGTAGCAGTTTCCCAGCATCTGAACTGCTGACAGGTGAGTATTGTGTTTAATGTATGTCTGTTTTTTTTTATTTTATATTATTTATTTGAGTGTAAAACCGCTTTAATACATACAGACCAGATATGAGCAAATTACGTCTTGTGGTCCATTACTGTCCCATTTAGTTTTTTAAACTGGCCCTCAGTCACCTTGGTATCAAGATGCTCTGGCTCCCCTCCGCTCATTCCCTGCAATGCCCTAAGGTGTCAGAATGTTGCCATGAGGACGACACAGAAATAAAATGATGTGATGACGCTACGGGCTGCCTTTAGACATTTTCATAGCTCATTGCTGGAAACATGTAGAGGGGCGCTCTACATGTCTTGTCACCTAGGTGATAAAAGGCTGAAAGTGATAAGGCAATAAACAGGAAATAACGCCAAGCTCATTAAAGCGTGACAGACCAGTCAATCCTGTGTGAAAACAGGGATATCGGACATGATCATAAACCACGGTCGATGTCCATTGCTTTGCATGGGGACAGCGGGTCTCCATGCAAAGCATCGTCGGAGCTGGGGACACAGCAGTGATTGGTCCCACTCGACAAAAGGGATGGCCGCATCAGATATGGGCCAGATAGATGCCTGTGAGCACGCACGGCGCTCGAAGCGGCCATCAATCTGGCCCATATCTATACATGTGTTCCCTGCTTTAGTGTATGGGGTGATCTGCAGCTGTATTTTAGGAAATGAAGAAGATCATAGCCATTATGATACACATTGCCTTTCTAAACAAGATCATTTTCTTAACACACTTTACAGTAAGGCAGCACATATAACAGTCCAGTAATGGACCTCTCCATTCCATGCACCCAGTAAAATCAGAGTTACATTTGGTACACATCAGGTTGTGCAATGTACAATAACTACAGTAAAGCCTGCCATACACACACCGATAAGCGGCCGACGGGCGTGCACACTCGAGCCGTCGGTCGGCGGCACAATCGGCCGCCAATCGGTGTGTGCCCACATGGGGCGACAGATCACCCCACAGCTCAGACGGCCAGAGAACGGACATGTCCGATGTTCTCTGGCTGATGCCAGCCGATGCTGTTACTTTTTTGAATGAAGACCGGCGTCATAATTGAAGGTAACAGCCGGCACACAGCCGCCGCCGACGATGCAGGCAGCTCGGCATTCCAGAGCTCATCGGGACTAGTCTGTCGGCACCCAACTCGGTGGGTGTATGGCAGGCATTAGTCATAATCAATACAGGTTTTAAACTTGGTAAACAATACTTAGAGAACAATCCTTAAGGTGCCCATACACCTTTAGATCTCTCTGTCAGATATCCTTTATATCTATCAACAACTATGTAGTATAGGGTCCTCTACTATTGAACACAGGTAGACTTGATGGTTTAAATTTCCCTCATATTACATGGTTTTGGGAAAACAAAAGGAAAACTTAAGGATATCTGACAGAGAAATCTAAAGGTGTATGGGCACCCTTACTGCTGAATAAATATAAAAAGTGTGACGGTACAAAGGTATGTACCGTAAATATACAGAGAACAAATACTCTCTGTAAATTTCTCCTGCCAATGTTGGCTAGCAGACATCTAACAACTAACTTTATTTGTAGAGTGATATTTCAAATACACAAACTTACACCTTTCTCAAGGCAGGCCCTTCAGAAACAGATCATCTACCAGGTCCAGTATATGTCAGAGTGGCCAACCTACAACCTCCATGTTTATTCAGCAAAGCAGGCAAACGCTATAAATTGGTTGATCTGCACATTTGAGTGTAATTCACGAGTGAGAACACATTGGCAGGCGGAGAAAGTATACTCCAGTACCAATCATAAAAATATAGAGAGCTAGGTGTTCTTATATGGGGGGAGGGGTGAATAATAATATCAATAGTCTGGCCATCATATACTCCAAACCTAAACTCTATAGACGGAGCCATTGTCAGGTTTCACAAGACGACTTTGGCAACCTCGAATCCCAACAACCCTGCTATACACATTGTTTTTATTAGCACAGTAAAAAGCACTTTGAACAAAGCTAATGTTATAATAAAGAGGCATTTGTTTAACAAAATAAAATGATAGACAGGGATCAATGGCGTGAAATCAGAAGAAATCAGATCACCGGACAGATATTGCATCCTATTGACATAAGATGTCAGCAACGACAAGCAGATATCAAAGACATGCAGATATTATCGGTAAGGAGAGGAGGATGAGTCTCAGAAAAAGCCACATCAGCGTACCAGCATATCATTAAAATACATCATTGTAGGCCAGGCACGGGGGTCACTTGGCCTACTTGTGACTGCTGTTTAGGAAAACCAATGGACATGACCAATATGCACCCAAAAAACAACAGGCACACACAGGGTAATTTTTCAGAGCCATCTGGGCGTCTGACAGCAACTTACTGTTTAACAGCGGATCAGTGGTGCTATATGCTATACGCACCTTTCCTCTTTTCTAAAGGCACACCTGAGAGACGTTTGACCTGAGGCTGCCCCAAATATGCCCTCTGAGAACGTCTCGGCTCAACCACTTCCGGGACAGGAGCAGGGGCTGCGAGCTCCTATTCTTGAGAAGGCTCCGCTGGTCTTTCCTCCTGGCCCCTTGGTGTAGGCCACATGCATACCAGGCTGGGCAAAAGCTCGGGGGGCGCTGGCAGCCCTGGGTTCGGGGCCGGCACTACCGAGGCGAGTTGAGGTGGTGGCCGGAAACCTGGAATAGGCTTGAGCATGTTGCAGTGTAACCGTCGGGTCCGGCCGTCCCCAGTGGTTGGTTGCACATCATACACTGGCAGTTGGCATATTGGGCATCCCACTATGACGCATGGATCGGGCTCCCAAGCTGACTGTAGCCTGCCGTACTGGTGAGCCCCCTTCCTCCGTACCAACACCTGTTACCCCACCTTCTCCTGGGGCTCTCAGGCCCCCATCCTTCTCTTGCTCCCACTGTTTACCCCTCACAAATTCCTGCACCTCCTTCAATCTCTGTCTCAATTCGGAGATCCAATGTATAGGGGTGTAACCTGGACTAGGTTCCAAAGGCTCTAAGCCTAAATCCCGGGGGCCACCCCTAGTACACCCAAACAAGACAAGGAGCGTATAGTCAGTTTGTGAACATACCGAGTCCACCTGCGTTTCTTCTCACGTTCTAGTCCCCTTAACATCTGCAGCAAAGTGTGGTTGAACCTCTCACAAGCACCAATCCTCCGGGGGTGATACGGGGTGGTGCAGGATTTCTGTATGCCCATCAACTCACACAGCACTCTGAACACCTCACCCTTGAAACACGCCCCCTTGTCAGAGTGTTTACTGAGGACACCCATAAGGCAGGCAAAAATGCTTCCATACTGCCTGGGCCGTGGTGCCGGCGGTCTGATTCTTTGTGTGGATCACCGCCGCGAATTTAGAAAAGTGATCGACCATGACCAGGGCGTAATTGTACCCATCTTCGGACATATCTAGCGTGAGATAATCCACAGTAAGCACCTTCAGCGGCTCTGTTGTCCGCCAGATGTGCGGGGCCGCCCCGTGGCTCCGCCCCTTTTACCGTGGCGCAGGTGGGACAACTCTGGCAAACCTTAGCTACGATCTCGTACATGCTCAGACAGTAGCAGTAACACCTCATCCAACTGCACGTCTTCTCTACACCCCAGTGCCCTCGACACCAAAACCTGGAATCCTGTTCCCGGGGCAGCAACACCCTCCGATATAGTACGCCATTACGTATGCCCAGGTGGTCCCACTCTTTGAGCAGCTGCATACTCTCCCTGGGCCACTGGTTCTTTTCTCTCACGGAGGGCCATACCCCTGTCCACACCGGGCCTAAGAGGGGCTGGATTACGGGGTCCCCATTCTGCGTCCCCTTCCAGTCCCGCCCACTCAAGACTAAGGAGGCGCACTGTACCGCCTCGACCAGGGGCCTAGCCGCGGGCTGTGGGCTCTGTCCTAGACTCCTCATCAGTGGTTCCCCCTGGGGTCGCTTCTGGGTAACGAGACAGGGCATCCGTGTGTTGATTGCTTTTGCCCGGGCGATAATCCACCTCTGTTTTAACACCCCTAGCTTAGCTTTCTGCAAATGCACCAAGGGGTTGTTGTCAGTCCATACCTCAAAACAAGTGTCCATCAGGTATACCGCAGACCTCTCCGTCACGGCCCACACCAAAGCCAACAGCTCCAGCTTAAAGGAGCTGTAGTTCGACTGGTTATTTTCTGACTCATGGAGGCTACCACTGGCATACGCTATGACCCTCTCCTGGCCCTGCTTTACTTGGGACAGAATAGTGCCCAGTCCTCGTATGCTGGCATCAGTCTGTAACCGGAAGGGCAGGGAGAAGTCAGCAAAAGCCAAGATGGGAGCGGAAGTCAATTGTCTCTTCAAGAAGTCAAAGGCCTGCTGTTGTTCCGGTCCCCACTGTACCCGTGCATTCTGTCCTTTCAACCCTGCTCCTTTAGCATGTGGTTAATCGGGGCTTGTCTAGGTCTTGTTCCATGTTCACTACCCTGCTCGCAGCGCCACAATGTAAGAGAGCAGACTCGGGGGGTAGCGAACAGAGGAAACAGACCAGCGTTGGTCTTTAACAGAAACTTTACTTGGGGCGTGGCTTAGCGCTGTGCGGAATGGACGCCCGAGAGAGGAGCTGCGTGCTGAGGGGCTCTCATTCTTCCTCATCTGATGCCATCCTGAGCAATTCTCACCCATAGGAGCAGCCCAGCACTCCCCGGACACCCGCAGACCAACTTGGTGAGCAGACGACCGATTTTGGTGGACCGCGCCGCGAGTACCCCTGCGCCCAGAAATCAAGGCCGCGGCTTCGGCCTACAAGCCCGATACTCTTGCCCATTAATCCCCTCCTGCTTGCACTTGAGGGCCTGCTCGACCTACACGAGACCCACATCAACTGCTATAAGCAGCCCTGCAACTTTCCCACCACATACCTGCCCGGAACGGCCGCATCCAAAAACTTAACACACGTGGACCCCCTTCATCCATGAGCGCATTTATTGCCTGGTTGGCCTAAACACAGCTCTGGAGGACTGCTACAGAGGCCAGGTACTGGAGTTCCCATATGTGAGCCTTCTAGCCCTACACTCCATCACCTGGTTCTTCCTGGCAAGCTAGGCCCCGGTTTAGGCCTATTGAGAGCCATATCCTTATTCTGCTCCCTGCCAGCACCCTGTGGAGAACAACTACCCTCCAACCAACAGTCAAGAACCCAGCAATAGACTTTATTTACAATCCACTGCTACTGTGCTGACAGATGCAGCTTTGACAAACTACACTTGCCCTATGACACCACTGGACTGTGTTATCCTGACCCCTATACAGCACCTCTTACCACCGACCTTCAAGATACCCACCTTCAAAGAACCGTCTTTGAAAGCCACATCTCTTCCTTGACTTATCCCTACTGGGCTGCTACCTACCTCCTATCCACTTGTCCTATAATAAGTGAGAAAAACCTGTACCTTTTTATGCCCTATCTCCAAGTTGCACTCGCAGTGTTCAGCTTTCATTTCTGTGGAATTGGACGTTTACACTATACTCCAAGAACCCCTTCCACGAACTTTGCTTCCAAACCAAAAAAAGAGATTGATCGCTTTTTCAGACAAAACCAGGGTTCACCGTCAAGAACCTTCTCCTCTGGTACTAAACTGAAATCTAGTCAATCTTATTCCTTAGATGCAACCGATTGACAGAGCAGAGTCCTCCGCAGAGGAGGAAGACTCGAGAGCATCAGAGCGTGGCCAAGAAGACTCTGAATTCTCTCGCTCATTCAGAAAATACTTCTCTCTCCTACCAACAAAGAGAGATATTGAAATAATGTTTCTGAAATTTGAAACTACACATAAGCAATCTGGCGGATCTGAGAGACGGTCTCACGGGTCTACATGAACTGATTGACCCAGTAGAAACCTCCACAGCTGCATTAACATCTGCGGTTCAAAGCCTGCAAGAAGTAGTGAGCTCCCACCATACCTACCTTCAGGAGGTCTGAGTTCAAGAAGACGACTCTGAGGATAGGAACAGACGTAACAATATTCGCATCCGAGGCATCCCAGAGTCGGTGGGTACACCTGAATTGAAAACTACTGTCCTCCGCCTATTTAATAACATCCTAGGCAACAACGAACCCACTGAAATAAAGTTAGACAGAATTCACAGAACTCCAGGTTCTCACAACCCGTCTATGACCAGACCCCGAGATGTCCGGTGCTGTGTCCACTTTTACCTTCAAAAAGAGAGAATCATGCACAAGGCGAAAGCAATGGGACAACTTGATCTAGATGGCTTCCCGGTATCTCTATTTCCCGACCTCTGCAGGAGAACACTTGCCAGAGGTAGATCCTTGCGACCCCTTATGAAAGTTCTAGCTGAAGCAAATATCGCCTACACCTGGGGTTACCCCTTTAAACTGCAAGTTCGACGCCAAGACAAGCTCATCGTCCTACGCTCTCCATTGGACATGCCCTCCTTCACCAGAGCCCTGGGCATTCATGAAGTGGAACTTGACCCTTGGTCAGACCCTATCCTGACGCTGATGACTGCATTACCTCCTTTCACCCCATGGCAGCACAACAAGAAAAGACGAGCTGAGAAGCAATCTAAACAACAACGCTGATTGCTACAGATGGACTCTCGTAGTTTTGCTACATATTTCCCAGGTTTTGGCATTAAGGTTTACCTACAGCGTGGACTATCCCATTATGGGAATACCATTAATATATGTTCATACCGCATACTTTACAGATTATTAACTGTATTTCTTATTGCTCAGGGTGAAGATATAGACAATCCCATAATGGTCCCTTGACCTTAACTCCTTTCTCCAGGCCTTCCCAGACCCAGGGCCGCCGTCAGGGGGGGTCAGGGGGGACTCCCGTCCTGGGCCCGGGCAGCTAGGGGGGCCCGACGGTCAGCACTTTGCCAAACAACTAAGTTATTAAATTGAAATCAATATATCCGTTTGTGTGGGCTTCAGATAGCATTAAGTACCTGGGTATCCATATTCCAAAAAAATTTCACTAAGCTCTACACTCTCAACTATGCCTCCATATTATCTCTTATACTACTATACTATAGGGCTCAGGACCTGGAAGACTGGTTTTCACTCATTCACTATGGACGCATAGCCCTTTTGAAAACGGACATATTACCAAGAATTCTATATGTGATTCAGACACTTCCCCTATCCCTTCCCCCGCTTTACTTTTCCCAACTTCGCACAGCTTTCCTTCGATACATTTGGTCCTCCTCCACAGCTCGTATTCCATATAAAACCCTAGTCCCTAAAAAATCGTAGGTCTACCAGATATTAAAACATACTATATGGCCTCACATCTTTCCCACATAGCCGATGCCATTCACAGTAAGGACAATAAAATGTGGGTTCAGCTCTTTGATCTGACTTCTCCGATACCCCTCAGTTCTCTCCCCTGGATAACACCTAAAGCGCGAACCTCTTGCCCTCCCCGCTCATTTCTAATACCACCTCTTACACGCACATGGGACCACCTTGTCTCTAGATATAGAATATCCTTTTACCTAGGGCCCTCACATCAAATTATGGGCAATGAAAATGATTTCCGTCATTGGAAGAAAGGAATCCTAACACCTTTCTCGCAAGTCCTTGCTGCACTTCCTACATCTCAGACTCGCCATGCCTCTCCTAATACCCACATCCCCTCTTTAGGAGGTAGTCTGCGTTCATTTCAACTACAGAAGTACCTCAAGATTGTACAGACTTAAGCTAGCCACACACGGTTCGATTTTGGTTCAATCGATGCTCGATTAGATGAATTTTTTCATCGATTGAACGAAAATCGAGGAATGCCCACATGGTACGATCGACGATAATTGTTCGATGAAGGCAGAAAATCGAATCGAATTTTGATCGAACATGTTGGAAAATCATCGTCGATTGTGCCAAAATCGTTTTATAATCGACGATGTTTGTGGTGTTTCTCCTGGATCGATTAGATTAGATATACATAACAGAGACCACTTCAATCGGGAATTCAAACGTTTCAATACCAAAATCGACGATTTTAGTAATCTTTTGGAATCGAAATCTCACCACAATCGCAAACTCAATGTGGGGTGTATGTTGATGCGATTAAGATCGTTTTTCGATTAGACGATTGAATTCCTCTATCTAATCGAGCATCGATTGAACCAAAATTGAACCATGTGTGGCTAGCTTAAGGGAGACCCCTCTAGAGACACCACTCCCTTTGAGGACTTCTGTGCTTTAAAACAATCACCTAACCATCACTTATCTACCAAATATGACATCCTCCTACAGGCGGTGTATTGTGGACGGCCGAGTTATGTAGCTGCATGGGAAAAAGATTTAGATTGTCAGATCTCGGACAGGGACCTCTCAAAAATGTATGCCTTATCTCACTCACTCAGCTGCTCTAGTACTGCTCAGGAGCGTAGCCTTAAGGTGCTATCTAGATGGTACAGATGCCCCGCCACACTTCACAGGTTTCTACCATCAGTATCCAATGTGTGCTGGAGATGCAACAGGGATGAATGCACCCTCCTACACCTGTGGTGGACCTGCACTCCAATTTTTCAGTTCTGGCACCTTATATTTAACCTTTATAACAAGATCACTGTGACGTACCGTGTACCCCTCGGATTGCGCTATTAACAGACATACCGGGTCCATTATCTATAGCAAAGGGCGGCCTACTTTGTTTTTTCCTAATTGCAGCGAGGCATGTCATTCCTCGTCATTGGAAATCCCCCTCCACCCCCTCAGTCAGGGAATGGGCGGACGAAATGGAAGCAATCAGGCATATTGAATCATCCATTGCTCATCTTCAGGAAAAATACTTTTCTCATAGCGAAACACGGACGGTCTGGACCCGCTTTGTGGATTCCGCTGAGTTTACACAGTGGAAGTAAATGACCTTTCTTTCTTAATGGTATCATTGACTCTAATTCTGCACCACCTTCTACTTCCTCTCTTTCCCTCTCTTCTTTCTTTTTCTTCTTCTTGTCCCCTCTCTCCTTGTCCCCCCCCTCTTTTGAATACCTTTGCTGGCTATCTCGCCTTCTCCCTCTACGTTTTTTTTCCTTTTCTCTTCCTCTTTCTTCATATACCCCTTCTTCCATGTTTATTGCCTGTTATTTGTTGTAATAAACAGACTACATACCTTTTAGTAATGGTAGATAAAGCAATAGTATTGGATGTGTACTTCTAAATGTGTCAAGATGTTCCTATGCTTCAAAACTTTAAAATGCTTGAGAATACATTGTATGTACCTTGTTTTTGTGCAAAAAAAATACTTAGCTTATCTTTAAGAGCGTAAACAGATAACAGTAAACAGTAGGCCACCTGCACGCTCCAGTCTCCCTCCTAGCTGGCCGCGGTTTCAGACTCCCCTTATCAGAGAGCAAGCCTACCTGCAGCTTCCGAAAATGCTTGCTCACCTTATCAGTTCAGGCCTGGAGCTCCCTCTAGTGGACTCCTCCAACACTTCAGGCTGTGCATCACAGCAGGGCACCCCCCTACACTTTAACCCCACAAATACATCATTGGATGTCTGTACTGAAGCTAGATTTACATTTAAGATGATCAAGAACTATTTTGTATGCTGAAAATTCAGATGAAAATTTTTTAGATGAAAATCTAGTATATTCAAGGCAACATGAAATTCAGCCTTTGGGATGATTGTAACACCAAATGGTGCTACATCTAAAGAGCCCCTAAAAGAAAACCTAAAATTAGGTACAATAATACATTAATTGTAGAAAAAGGTAAAACTGCCAATATGTGACTATTAAAGCATATGCTGTACAATTTGATAATAAAATGATTCAACAGACTTGATATTTATTTTAACACACAATAAAAACTCATTGAAAATCCCCTATCTTGTATATATTTATTTATATTCTTTGCTTTATACTCTTTGCTATGCTCTTTAGACTTCAGCCTCTGATAAAGCAGATCCCAATCTCCTACCACCATTCTCTATACAGATGATTTGGTGTTTTGTTTACCAGAAGGGTCACGTATAATGACTTGTGAAAGACGATATCTTCTAACAGCCTCCTCTTGTCAGTTATAAGCTATGCAGTCCGGCCACCAAGCCCTACGCCTTAGCCCCCCCCCCAACATAGAAACCACTAAGTGTGGGAGTAAAGACAGAAAGTAATAGAATTAGCATTTGCCACATAACTTGGGTCCTTGATGGCAACTGCTTAACTAACCTCCCTAGCGCACTGCTGAGGTACAGATTTCTGTACCAAAAGTGCACCATAGACTTGTAATGGATTTTTTTTTTGTAAAAAAAATTTACATAAAAAAATGTATTTCAAGTATAATTTTGTTTGTTTCCTGTATATAATAAAAATTGTAATCAAAACTCAATGTGTGTTGTGTTTTTTACTTTAAATTGTACCGGGTACAGTAATCACTGTACCCGGTACAATTCCCCTTTAAATTTGGTGCTTCCCCTGTGTGAAGTCACCAGGTCCTCACACCGGGAGGGAGAGGACCAAACTTGATTCTTTTGAAATTGCACTGAATACAGCTTTCTAAGCGGTCTGAATTCAAAAGTCCCGCTGCCTCCAGGTGTGACGGAAGGCGGCGGGATTTTTTTATTCAAACCGCATGGCGGTTTCCTGGGCACTGTCGGGGCTATTGGCAACCCCTCCTTGGTGAGACTGCCGGTGGACCCGAACCCTTACCATACCACAGCACCTGATGTTTCACAGCGGGTACTGTGGATAGGTCAGCAGATCGGGTCCGCCAAAAGCGAGCGGGAAACAGACAGTTGAATTGGAAAATCCCGCCACCCCGGTGTGACGTCACTACGTACGTGACAACGGGGGGGGGATCTGCTTCCACACAGGAAGCATGAAAGCCGATCGGAGCCGCTGCGGACGCTTGGACAGGTGAGTGAGCGCCGCAGGGCCAGCTCGTCCAGTGCACTTTTACCAAGTCAGCACTGGACGAGCTGGACTAGTCACAATCGCTACGGAGGTTAAACAAAAAGTTAGAGTTAGTGTGGAATATATACACCTAAGGGCAGATTTTCACCAAAGCTGCACATGCTGTCTATGAAGGATTTTTTAATTGCTCAGCCAACTTTTAGTGTCCCTGGTATTCATAAGAGATGGTCAAATTTATTCAAAAAGATTTGACCATTTTGACAATTTCGAGTTAATTGCAAAGACTGAACATGGTATCAACACCAAAATTGCTGGAGATGTAGAGAAGGGTTGGGGGAATACTACAAAAAAGAAAGTATGTCTCTAACACAAATAGTTTTTGCACAAATGAAGTTCAAACTCAAGTTTCGAAAATCTGAATTTTGACTTTCTTTTTAACTTAATTTATGCAAAAACTACATGTGCTAGAGCAAAACTTTTTTACCCCAAATATTCCCACATCTCCAGCAATTTTGGTGATGATACCATTTTCAGAGGCTTTGCAATCAGCTCACAAAGTTAGCAAATCGAAAAATTTGATCATCTGTAGCATTCATAGCAAAACAATTTACTTGTCGAGGGGCAGGGGGAGCACACACGCTTATTGTTCTCCCTTTTCTTGTCGTGAAGTGATTTTTTCACTTTGGTATATATAGTGTTGTATATATGTAATTTGTATAGTTAGGACATGACAATCATGCTATAAATGTGTGTTTATGCCTTTAAGAAAATATTACATTTCTGTAAGCAGCCATGGGATGAGATCATGGCTCTCTTTTCCCTCTCTTTTGGTTTTCAGTGTATCATCTTATTCTGCCTAGAGACTGTTCACCCCCTCCTACTAGACAGAGGTTATAAATTCCTTGTTTTCATTCATCCCTGTTCAGTGTGAGCTACTGCCAGCCAGTGTGTCTGCCGCTTACCTAGGAGCACTGTGCTCCCATCTCCTACTCAGTTTGCCTGTCTGCCATCC
Source organism: Ptychadena robeensis (assembly GCA_036250615.1). Taxonomy (NCBI): domain Eukaryota; kingdom Metazoa; phylum Chordata; class Amphibia; order Anura; family Ptychadenidae; genus Ptychadena; species Ptychadena robeensis. The sequence goes on along the minus strand of CM070042.1, from coordinate 37,982,128 downwards.
ACTTTGCAGTGCCCGGGAACTATGACAACCCATACGTTCCGAATGAAAGGGAACCTCTTTGGACTAGGGAGGTCCTTTCCTGATCTTGCCTGAGCAGATAGTTGCGGTCCTCCTACAGGTGTCTAGAGTTGGGATGAGGCACAGAATTCCTCCCCTCTCCACCATGCTTGAAACCGTTAGGCTTTTCAGACCACTGAACTGCTGCTGCTATCCCCTGAGATCCTGGGTAAGAAAGCCATCAGCCAAACCCCCTGTGCAGCTGGTATATTGTTTGACATATAGCTCCCTATGCTTTTAACCCCATCCCTGCCTTGGGTGATGGTGACAGCCTGTGTATATTCTCTCCCTTAGTAAAAAGTTAACCCCTATCAGCTGTGTGGACATTACATTTCTTGTGAGCAAGCCATGTATGACAGGAACATAGTCTTTCGAAAAAGAACCTGGTTGTTCCGGTGGTGGTCCCGGGAAACTCCTACAGGGCCCTGATATGGACGCAATTGTTCAGGTTCAGGGATTAGTCATATGACAAGTTGTGCAGTATATCCAGGGGAAGTTTCTTAACCTTTAACTGAGCTGGTGAGTATCAAGAGACAGAATGTTGGGATATCAGGGGGCATAGAGAGTAGACCTGTTTTTCAAATCCAGAAGCTAATTGTAAGAGTAACAACTAGAGTCAGGGATAACCTGGTGACAGGCAACCACTGCCTGCATGTCCACCTCTAGGAAGATTACAGTCTCTGGCACCAGGACCAACACAGATTCCACTAGAAAATAGGAAAATGGAGCAGACACAGCACCCCAGAGCCTGGAACTTGCTATAACTGGGTCTTCCATTGAATTTGTGTGCAATTCTACTCTCCAATTGCATGTACGCCAGTTTAAATGGTTGAGGGCCCAACGCTTGGCAACAGGTCTCAAGCCCAGCTACTTCTGTCTCAGAAGAGATTATGTTTTAGGAAACCCACATTTCTTTGACAGATTGGCTCACTGTGCACTACACTACACATCCACTGCCCCTTTTTATCTTCCCAGTCAGGTTCTATACCAAAGGGGGCTTTAGACTAGGGGGAATACTTTTCTTTTTTTTTTCTTTAACTGGAAAGAAGAGGAGGTGTACAAAAAGCTGCAATCGTGTAGCACAATGGTGTCTCAAAGCATATATTAGGCACTTATTAATATAGCATGGGCTCTTAAAGGCTACATTAGGGCCCTTTCACACTATGTGTGCTGCAACTAAGAATGCAGTGTTTGCCGTTAATGGACGCAGTGTTTCAGTGTAATGCCAGCTTGGTTACCAGCAAAAAAATGCAGACTTCAGGGCGTTTGCACTAATGTGCGGCATTGCGCATAAGAGTTAACGCAAATGTGGGACTAGTGTGAAAGGTACATGTTTCCTTCACACCCGCAGCCAGGCACTGGGCGAAAGGGTGCCTGACTGGGGGGAGTGGCCGGTTCCGTTTCAGACAAATGTGCCACGTTTTTTTTTTTTGGTTCGTTTCCTCTCGTTGAATGATCTATCGAGACGTCTGTGTCGTTTGAGTCCTGTTGGCCTTTCTTACATTATGAATGTCTTTGCTACGCGGTTTGTAAAGTGACATCCGACCCTTTTGACGAAGGAACAATCGCTGGAGCAAATGGACAACTCGTGGACAACATGGATCCTAGGTCGCAGGCGGCCCTCTTGGAACAGTTTTTTTATGTTACAGTCTCGCTGTTCATTGGCGTTTGATTTTTTGTTATCCTGTCTCTAGCATGTCTCGCTTCTCTTCCTCTCTGTCTGTGCCTTCCGCTTTTCTTTCTCCCCCTAGGACCCACAACGAGCAGACCCGTCTCCCCCGCCTCCTCACCCCCCCATCTCTCTCTCCCGCCCGATTCAGCAACCGCGTGAACACAAGGCTCATTCCACATAAGCCACGTGGTATGGCATGGCACCAAAACCCCCACCCACACCCCCCGCCACAGCGACCAGCTCATATCTGGGAACGCAGGCTATCCTGTGGATCAGGGGTGGGTTTGGTCCCCAGGGCAGTTTTTTTAAGGTCATCCCCTCGCCAGGCTGGGATGGTGGCGTTGCTCTGTTCTGCTTCCATTTCAGGTGCCTGCGGGTCAGGGCTGCTGCCGGGAAGGATGATCACGGGCTGCGAGTAGGGTCGAGCACAGGGGTCCGGGAATTGTGGACTGCGTTGCTGCGGCTACTCGGCTGAGACGTTTTCCATGAGTGGTGTCTCTCCACGTGAGCCTATGGGTCACATCACACACATAAACACAATTCCTGTAGTTTTCTTC
>CM070042.1:37940643-37951413 GCA_036250615.1 Ptychadena robeensis | reverse complement strand
ACATTTAAAGAACCTTATTAGGACATAAATAATCCCAATTGGAAAAGACCCCAGCCTTCCAAATAGTAGAAACACACACCAAAAAGAGATCTCTATTCATTATTTACGTAAACAAAGGACGGGTATGTCCCACAACTAGAAAATCGTACATGCTGAATAAGTAGATGAACCCTTGTATTAGTAGCCTGGTGGCTCCTCCTTGCAGCATTACTCCTGGAACGTCTCCTGTAAAAACCGTAACCAGCGCTTCACATCGCTTATTGGGATTTTTGCCCACCCTCCTTGACCAGAACTCAGGCCAGTCGAGAGAGACGGTGGAGACGCGACATCTGGCATGTACCAACTTTTTCAGAGGTCTCTCCCAACCTTTCAATTGGGTAGTTAAGGTCTTGAGCCTTTGACTGGGCCAACCAGAGTGGCAGAATCCTCTTCTCTGAAGCCTTCTTTGTACTCTTGCCCTGGAATGCTTTGAGCAGTCATTGTCTTGCTTGCATAACCATCTTCATCCCAGCTTCAACACATGAGTATGGCGGAGCGATTCTGCCAGTCGGAGAATTGTTGATAACGCCGAAGAATCATGATTGCCAGGACCAATATGGAGTCGTCCAGGCCCCGCAGCCAGACGAGAAAAGCAGCACCAGACTTTCACATTTCCACCGCCCTACTTCACGGTTGGGAGAGAGCGTTTCTTTTACTCATAGGCCAGTGTTTGTGGTATTTTTTCTGCCAAACATGTCGGTTTTGATTGTTATCGCAAATGTCATTCTCATTTTAAGAGACGAGAGGTAGAACAATTTGCACAAACAGTGACCATGTCTGGAGGGTTTACATACTTTCAAGCAGCACTGTATATAGTGTTTTATGAAGTTCACACAGAGTTAGCATCTGTACATAACAGTTGTTCTCTATAAAATGTGATCATAAAACTTTTACGAATAAATATTGGAATAAGCTGGCCACCTGCCAATACCATTTTATTTGTATTCTGTATATTAGAACCATAAATCTGCAGGTGACTAGGGATGGACCGAACTGTTCGCCGGAGAACAGTTCGGCCGCGAACTCGGCATGTTCGCCGTTCGCCTCGCCGGCGGACAGTACGGGTGTTCGACCCGTCCTGTTCGCCGGCCAGAAGAAGATCTAAATTCTTCCTCCGGCAGGATCAGAACCTGCGAGATCGTGCCGGAGGAAGAATGTCTTCACTACAAGACCGGGCATGAAGCCGGTCTTGTAGTGAAGATTCCGGCTCAGAGTAGGAAGTGACGTCAGTGACGTCACATCCGGCTCCCGCAACCAGGAACGATGCGTTCCAGGATGCGTTCCATGGACCGGATGTGACGTCACTGACGTCACATCCGGTTTTTCCGATTCAAATTCCCCGCCTAGAGGCGGGGAATTTGAATGTGTCCGCGAACAGGGCGGACGGCAGACATCTTTAAAAGTTCGACCCGCCCTGTTCGCGGACACTCCGGGCTGGTGTTCGCCCATCTCTACAGGTGACATGAAAACATTTCACTGTTTGCCTACAATCTTACATTGCTTGAACAAAAAAATGGACTTTGCTCCCAGCAGCCATCAAAAATTCTTAAAGCGGAACTTCAAGCAGGTATGAAAAAACCCCTGTAGATGTGTGGATAAATAATTGCTGGTATTTGTCGGACTATAAGACGCACCAGACCATAAGACACACCCAGTTTTTAGGGCAGGGAAACCAGAAAAAAAGGTTTAATACGTTTTTACATCAATTGGGTTAACGCAATGAATTCAATATTCAATTCAGCCAGTAGGTGTCACTAGCAGCAGTAGACAACACAACGTCATACTCCTCACTGATTGGGAGGAGGAGGGTGGCCAACAGCTGCAGAGTCTTCTCCTCTCAGCCTCTGCTCAGGAGCTGCGAGTGATTGGAAACGGAGAGAGGGAAAAATGCCATTTCATCTATCTCTCTCTTTATTGCTTATGCCAGCAGGGCTCTGACATCTATATTACTACTATAACCCTCTATATAGAAACTTTAGTAGTTGTAGCCAGTGCTTAGAGCTAAATGTTCGAAGGGAATACATACTGCCAGGAGCAGTGGTACACCTCATCGGTCTGCCACTGTTTCCTCACTGTGCAATCAGCATTCTGAGGGTTTATTCTAGACCTGGGATGTCAAACTCAAAAACACAGAGTGGGAGAAAATTAAAAACTTGGACATGGTCACAGGCCAATATTTATTTTTTAAAAAGGGCTTGAATTCAGAAAATTAAACTGTGTACTGCTTGTGTCTGCTGACGGGGGTGGAGGGGCACAGAAACGGCACTGGTAAAACAAGAAACGGGGGCCATTCTAAGAAAAGAAGAGCTGCAAGGAGAACAGAGATATGTAAAGCTGGTCATACACAGCTCAATTTTTTATTCAAACATCTTAAAATAACGATCGTTTAGAACCATAATGAACATAATGTGATTCCAAACCAACTGATTCCTTTCCTTAGGCCTGCTCCATAGTACAATCCGATATCAATTGATCGAAATACCAGGAAACCCCTTCAGAATGATCTAATGACATATACTGGCATGTCCCATCACTGCTCGACTGATTTTAGTTCTATTTGGATCATTTTGGTCAATCAATTTTAAAACGATCAACTTAAAACTATTGGGTTTTTTTCAATCGAACCCTGTATGGTCACCTTAACACTCTGCAACTGAATCCCTAGACCAGAGTGCACCAAAACTAAAAAACTTTTAACAAAGTTATGGGCTATCCTTGATATTTATTCAAAAAATGTCTACAGCTGAGGAAATGTTTCCTTCTCATCAGATAAAATGATGAAAGTAAATTTTACTTAAACACTAAATCTGAAATAAGAAAGGTGTGATACTATAAAGCAGGGTACACACATGAAGATATGGGCCAGATCAATGGCCGCTTCGAGCATCATGCGCGCTTACGGCCATCTATCTGGCCCATGTTATATGTGGCCATTCCAGTTTTCGAGTGGGACCAATCAATCCCGCTTGACAACAGGGTTATCGGACATGACCGTAAATCACGCCCGATGTCTGTTGCTTTGCATGGGGTCTCCATGCAAAGCATCGGCTGAGCTGGAGACACAGCAGCTGTAGAAGCTGTATAGGATAGAAGACTGACTTTCCACTGTGGTTAAGAATCTCATCAACTGCCGATGAACTCAGGACCAGATACACTTGAATGACCTATGTGGCAGTTGCTAGTGCCAGTCAATAAATGGAATGAGACCGACATAGATTGTCCCCAACATGTGTGCACAATCTGCAAAAAAGGAAAAAAGAAAGATTTAACACAATCTTGTAAAATCGTAACAGCTCACCATTAAATATGGAATTTACGTGGATTCCTCTACAGAATTTATATTTTACAGTTTGCTTATGGCCAGTACAAAGCATGTTTAGCTTTCATGTTATATCAGGATTTTATTTGGACAGGGGTCATGATGTAAAAAGGAGTCCCCGGCTCCCTGTGGAGGGGTTCACTATATAGCATTGCATTCTAAATGCTGGTTGCATGACCGATTACACAACTGGGCTTTCAACCTTACATGAATGGGGATCTTTGAATGTGGCCATACATGTTTAGATTCGCGATTTTGTCGCCGGTCAGCCGCTAAATTGGCCACAAATCTAATGCTTAAAAGCTAAATTCCGCCATCTATGGACATGTCCCTAATTTCTTAAGCTGGGAACACACGCATAGATATGAGCCAGATCGATGGCCGCTTTGAGCCATCTATCTGGCCCATATCTAATGCGGCCATCCCTGTTTTCGTGTGGGATCGATCAATCCTGCTCGAAAATAGGGATATCAGACATGACCGTAAATCATGGTTGATGTCCATTGCTTTGGTTGGGGGTGGCATGGATTGCTGATGGATTGCAATGCAATCTACCCATGTATGCCCAGGGACCGATGTCCCCATCCAAAATAATGGGCGGAACACAAAGGGTGCCCGGCCAAGCGATCTGCCAGCACATTGAAGAGAAAACTAACCGTCTGTGGCCAGCTTTCAAATTCCACAACAGTCGAAGTGATAATGATATTGTAAGGCATCAACATTTATATACCACAGTTGTGACTAGTTCATTTGTGAGTGAATTGAAAAGCCATTGAATAAGGTAAGATCACCAAATTTGCTGGAGATGTAGATAAGGGTTGTGGGAATATTACAAAAAAAGTAACTCTAACAATCTTGACTTGACTTTGAACTTAATTCATGCATAAAAGTTATATACTCTTTGTTCCTACAACCCTTCCCTACATCTCTAGCATTTTTGGTGATGATCCCATTTTCAGGGGCTTTGCAATTAGCTCACAAAGTCAGCTTATCAAAATAGCATGAACATTTTTTTGGCCATCTCTATCCATCATATGGCTAAAAGTTATTGGACGCCTCTCAGAATTAGTGAGTTAAAGTTTGCCAGGGCAGAGTACGTGGAAGGCGGATTGTCAGCCAGGTCTGGTTCAGCATGAGCACCCGTCATCACATTCAAATTTCATGAGCACCCGTCATCACATTCAAATTTCATGAGCACCCGTCATCACATTCAAATTTCATGAGCACCCGTCATCACATTCAAAATTACAAACGTTTACATTTTATGGAAACAAGTCTATGAAGAAAGCAGGTTGCAGAACCATAAAAAAGTGAGTCCACTACTTATTATGGTTTTGAAATCTTAAAAAAATCACCTTCCCCCCCCCCCCCCCCCCCCCCCCCCCCCCCCGCTGATCACCTGTCAATAATCCATCGATTATATAGTGGATGTGGTTGTCATACACATTCTGTATGTAAAGATGTAAAGATGTAGATAAAACTGTTGCTGAACTGTGCCCTGTGGTTTAGAGTCACATGGCATGCCAGCATTTTATTCTCTCTGCTTATAATAAAAAAAAAAACAACCATAAATGTACTGAGCGTAGCAGGCAGGAAGATAAATGTCAGAATACATTGTGAATACCATATATGCTAGGTTAGAAATCTGTATATACATTTCATTATTTTCATGGACAATTACAAAGCCATTGGTTGAATACTTCCAACCAATTCAACCAATGGCGTATACCTGCGTATCCCGGCTATGGCAGTAGAATGGAATTACTTAGTAGAAGTCGTTTACAAACCCATACCACGTTTTTTGTAAGATATCACAGTAAGCCACAGTAACCGTGCTTCATTCCTTGTACGCACCCTTTCATAAACCAGTGCCGAGTGCACTCATAAAATATATAACAAGCCGCCAGCTCGTGCTATACAATCACAGCTAACTTTATATTTTACAACTTATTTATATCTTTCTATATAGTGGTTGTTTCTGATCCACAGACATAATTTAATTAATTATGTTGCATTATTGATTACACCTAAAGCTAGGCACACACTGGTAGATATGTAAAAAGATTCGAGTACAATCAACGTGCGCACTCACAGTGATTGATTGTACTCTAATCTGTTTACAAACCTACCTGTGTGTGCTTTCCTTCGAGCGGGATCAATAGAGCCCGCTCAAAAAAACTCGATTGAACGGTGTTCAACATGTTGGAAAACCCGTTCAATAAGAAGCTTCATGCAAAGTATAGGAACAGCCGACTCTGCCTTCTTCCTACACAGCAGTCCGACTGTCAGTGTAAAGGGGGTGGAGCCAGCACTCCTCACACTGAAGCCGACGCTGCTGTGAGGAGAGAGGATGGATGGATTTCTGCCCAGCTTGTAGCTCGTGTTCTGATGCACACGCTACAAGCTGGAGAGAACGGCTCCCCGGGATCCCCAATGGAACGGGAATCGATGTGCCCATGTGATGCACATTGATTTCCATTCAATTGATCCCCGATCAATCACAGTGTGGTGACGTCACCACACTGTGATTGATAGGAGGTCGTTTGCAAGGGAATTTATGGTTCGATTTTAGCATTCAATCAACGTTTTTCGATCCAAAAAACGATCGATTGTACAAAAATCAATGTGCTGCCCACATAGTACAATCGACGATCATTGATCGATTTTTGTCAAATCGTTGATTGAAAAGTGATCGGACAGGTTGGAAATTTTTGCTCGATTGGTCGATTTTTTTTTGGCTCGATTTTTTGGCTTGATTTTTTTGGCTACTTCCCTTTAAATTCCAATTGAAACTAAATCTTAAGGAATTTAATCGACAATTTTGGATTACTTCGATTAACTTTTCAGTCAAAATTGAACAATAATCGTACTCCCCATGTGGTGTACATCGATTAAATTCAAATCGATGTTCGATTTTATTGATCGAACTACAAAATCTAATCGAACCTCGATTGAATGCTAAATTGAACCATGTGTGGCTAGCTTTAAGCTAGCCATACACGGTTCAATTGACTGTTCATTCGATGTAATTTGATCATTTCGGTCGGTCGATTGAAAATTGAATCATGTCCACATTGAATGATAGTTTCAATTCAATTTAAATTGTCAATTTCCTTGATGAAAATTTGATCGGACCAGTTGTAAAATTTTAATTGATTGCCGCTAACATTGAGTGTAAATTAAATTCTATTCCTTGTCCCAACCAATTAGCATTAGATCCAATCAATTAGCATACTGTTCTCTCTACTGGTCGGCAGAATAGGATGTTTGTATGTATGCTCTTTTGACTGTAGTCAGACCACTATGATTACTCCGCATAGGTCAGGTTATCTTGAGGTTGCTGTTGCAGCAATGGAAATGTTTAAGATCAAACACTCAATGTGGTGTGTCATTCAATTCAATTACAATCGATATACGATGCAATGGTCGAATACTTCGATCGAATTGATGATCGTTTTGTTGCAAATTGAACCATGTATGGCTAGCTTTACAGTCTTACCATACAATTTGTGAACAATCAACTTTTGTTCTGCCAAATCATGTAATATGAAGACCTTTCTAAACCTTACAATTACTTTATCTTCTATCAGGGAGGACCTGGCACTACATAGTCATTGGTAGATCTAAAGGAAATTGTATTGTGTATGATCTAAAGCTAGGAATACACGGGTCGATTTTTTCAAAGATTTTTAACAGCCGAGCGTCGTGCATGTTCCTGGCGCTCGGCTCGGCTAAAATCTGTGAAAATATCGCCCAGTGCATGACGGTCTTCTATCAATCTCGCTCGGCCAAGCAGGTTGGAAAACCCCGTTTCAATATACTATACTTTACCAAAGTATCGGCCGGGCTGCCTCCAGGCAGCAGATATGGGGGGAAGCTCAGCAGCAGCTTGATGACGTTATCGCGCTGCTGCCGACATATCTCGAACAGCTCAAATATCGAGATGTGTGTTCCCAGCTTAAAGGTGTATGGGGAGCTTTAATTCCAATTCATCTATCATAATAATCTACCGCCATCTCATATATACAGTATATATATCTTACAAACATATTTAACGATTGCTATTAATTCAAACATATTTAAACTATGATGTATGATGCCTCACGTCGCAGCTGCCGGTTGGTTGGGTTTTTTGCTTGTTTACCGGGCAGTGTAAATGAGGAAGTTATCCAACCAAACGACCCTTTGAACGTGACAGAAGGCATTCAAAAAACAAACAGAAAACGTACTGCCTGACGACAGTACATTTTCTGTTCTTTAAACAATCTAATTGACTTTTATTTTATACTGGATGCAAGGTCCATTTTGTGGTCGCTTAAAAGACTTGCAAACTACAGTGCAAATGAACCCTAGGGAAGAAACAAAATTATATATTGAAATAGAAAAGGAATACAATGAAAAGCATTATAATACTACAAACACAAGAAGGGTAGTAAGTTCTGCAAGGATAAGAGATTTGATCAACTTCACCAATTGTCTGGTCAGGATTATTAATATTTAAAATGTTATGTATAAAACACTAAAATTACACAGGGCTGTACATTAAATGAGGGTTGAATGGCAACACAAGCTAGCATACATGTACAGACTGTGTCACAGGAGGAAAAGGCGCTGGCCTTTTTTGAAAGTGTTAATAAAAGTAGGAGCAAGTCTAATGGGATGAGGGAGAGAGTTCCAGAGAGTAGGGGGAGCCCTAGAGAATAACGCAAATATTGTGATAATGCTATGATATTATTACATATTAGTGGAATGATTTAAAATAAAGTCACAGAATTTGATAATGAATGCATTTGATAATCTATAGAATTGGAAACCAGTGTAGAGATTTATAGAGAGGGGCATGGACCATGGCTTATTTTTGCTGTGGCTGAAATGTCAGTCAATCAGAACAGTACTAATCAGCTGATCGTGTCCTTTTTAATAAAGTACATCATATATACGGGTCTATTTCTTCCCGATCGACGATCGATTCCATTGTTCACAGTGAAAGAAAAATCAGCAATCGATCGGTGATTGATCGATTAACACCCCCACCTTGAGCAATTGATTTTTGGACGATCCAACTTTCCCAGATCGATTTCTAAATTTTTATACTGGGAAAAAAAGCAGGAAATGGACCTCTTTTTGAAAAAATAGGTTTGGATCAGTGCACAAGTCGATCGATGACCAATACCAACGTACTTTGAACAATCAATTCAGAAAAACTGACATATCGGATTCCTGTACGATCGATTCTCCCGACATTTGGGACGATCGTTCAAGATGGACAGTGAACAATTCTTGATTGATCGACATGCACAAGCGCGAAGATCGATCGAGCAAGAATGGAATGAGAAAATCGACCTGTGTGTGGGAACCTTTTGTTCTCTTCTAGATTAAAATGCTAATACTAAAGCTGGCCATACACGTATAGGTTCCCCTTCGATCAACAGGAAAATACAGACTTGTCAGATCCCTGTTCGATCCATTTTTTTTTTCATTTTGGACCTTTTTGGGTTGATTGTTCAAGGTGGATGCCTTTGATTCCCGAACGATCGCGGATCAATCATTCAGGATTCGACTGCAGAAACAATATGGGTATGGCTAACTTAAAATGTCTGCATGTAAAGAATAAGTTAATCATTCACATGTCCCCTCAGGCCAAAATTCCTCAGATTTAAAGACACCTCAGGTGCCCTGAGCCATTGTAACTATACCAAAAAGAGAAGTCATTCTAATTTGAGGGAAAAGTGACCTCTGCTGGTACACAATGACAACCAGCAACCTCTGCTGGTACACAATGACAACCAGCAACCTCTGCTGGTACAGAATGAAAACCAGTGACCTCTGCTCTGCTGTTACAGAATAATAACCAGTAACCTCTGCTGGTACCGAACGACAACCAGTGACCTCTGCTTGTACAGAATAATAACCAGTAACCTCTGCTGGTACAGAATGACAACCAGTGACCTCTGCTGGTGCACAATGACAACCAGCAACCTCTGCTGGTACAGAATGACAACCAGTGACCTCTGCTGGTACAGAATGACAACCAGTGACCTCTGCTGGTACAGAATGACAACTAGTGACCTCTGCTGTTACAGAATGACAACTAGTGACCTCTGCTGTTACAGAATGACAACCAAAAAACCCTGTAATGTGTTGGCCTCTATCACAGAGAACACCTTTTTAAAATTAGAGTCAGTAGAGTCAGCAGTAGTATTCTTGTACTCTGCTCTAGAGGAACACTTTCCAGAGTATAATATCAAGTCATGTAAACTTCTGGGATATTGATCTGGTCAGATAAGTAGCAGAGTCAGCACCAGTTGTGTTGGTGTTAATGAAATTACCAACAGGTGCACTGAATGGCCAACAATGAGACAACACCAAAAACAGGTGAAAGCCACAGACATGTTTAACTTTTCAACTTTTTTTTAACTCTGTAATAATTTTTGTATTTGACTAGGGTCAGTGTCACTGCTGGTAGCATGAGCCAATACTTTGACCCCGAGAGGTTGAACAGGCAATCAAACCCCATCAGGATGTCACATAAATACGTGCCATTGCCAGGTTTGCTGTGTCTCCCAGCACAAAGATTGCCAGAGACAGTTACTCTAGGAGAGCTAGTCTGGGCTGTTGAAGGTCCTTTACCCAGCAGTAGGACCGGTATCTGCTCCTTTGTGCAAAAAAACAGCATGAGTACTGCCAGAAAGTTACAAAGTGACCTCCAGCGTGCCACAGGTATAAATGTCTCTAGCCAAACCATCAGAATTCATGAGAGATGCACATACCAGTACAGAATGAACGATTGAGTAGACCCATTGTCCGGCCCTTTGCTGGTGTAGTTGTTCCTGGGATCCCTGGTGCAGGATAATGCTCACCCACAGATGGCTAATGTATGCAGGCAGTTCCTGGAGGTTAAAGGTATTGATATTTGACTGGCCACCATGGTTGCCTCCCTAAATGCAATAGAACATATCTGGAACACAACGTTTAAGCCCATTTGATGCCACTTAAGCCCACCATACACCGTTAGATCAATCCATACAATTTCCTTTAGATCTACCAACAACTATGTAGTGCCGGGTCCTCCCTGATAGAATACATAGGGATTGGAAGAATTAGAAAGGTCCTCGGGGGGCGTGGCTTGGCGATGGACGTGTGAGGACGTGTCCTGTGTGAGCTCCCGCCGGCCGCTGCTATACCGCCCGTTAAACACCAGCATACCTGCCCGGATTATCACTCACCTGCACCCCGCGACAATGTCAAAGCTTGCGGGCGGCAAGGGTAAGAAGAGGGAAGCTGCTGACCCAGCTCTTCATCCCTATTTCGGATCTCAACCGTCCAGCTCTGCGGCGCGCAACTCCGCCAACATGGCCGACGCGCGCCAAAACCAGCCGCCTAAGACGAGGGCACAGAAAGACCGGTCTCCT
>CM070042.1:37930446-37940618 GCA_036250615.1 Ptychadena robeensis | reverse complement strand
TCTCCTCCGCCTGACACGAATGTCATGGTTGTCGTCACTAGCTCCCCGGTCAGGTGGACCACATCGAGCCCGGAGTACAGCAGGCACGTCGTGATGTGATCACCCCTTCACGCCTGCCTTGCAGATTGCTGCCTGCCTGCAAACTCTCCCCCTCCAAGGCTGACATTGTGACTTCTTGGCTGCTGTACGCCGCTATTAGAAGACGACATGGATGAAGGAATCTGCAGCCTGTCCATTGCTCCGTCATCGACACAGACGAGTAGTGAGCTTCCCCCGGGCTATGGACGTCTGGTAGGACGCTGCTAGCCACGTCGACCGTGCGAGCTAAAATAAGCCAAGCTTGAGAAGCTAGACTGAATGAACACGCTCGACACCAGGCCTAGAGCTGACACCTTCTACGAGCTAGCAGCAAGAATATGGAGAGGTAGCAGAATAGGAGTAAACACCTCCGCATCAAGGTTCTCTCTCCTGATTAGCTTACCTGCCCTCGCAGATAACGAACTTAAACACATTATCTGTCGCAAGCCTCTCCTCATGTTCGGCTCCCTTTCTGGATGACAAACTCATACGCTGACGTGAGGTATACGTGCATAGATAGAGTGCACACGAGTGCGGGAGACGTCATAATCAACGCTCGCGGTGAGTCCTAAGGATGTCCTGTGCAGAGTCCACTTTTTCACAGTGCAAAGACGAGGCTACTAAGGAAGGCCGTGGCAGAAGAGACTTACCCTTGAATTTGACTGGTGCCTCCGCGCTTCAAATCATGCCGGACACTGTCTCGTAAACACTTATAACGCAGAAGGGCCATCTCAATACACCCTTTGCTTGCAACCTCTCACACCTATAAGGGGCTCATCTTAACGTATCGATGGGCTATATCCTGTTCACTAAATCATCCCTCACGGTACCAAGACCATTACGCTCTCCTCCGATCGCCTGGGGCAGGGCTAGACCGGCAACCTGTTCCACGCTCGCGTTTCCATCATCCAGCAGTTGGATGTCCAGGACTGGCTCCAATACATTTCCCTCTGAACTTCGAGAGTCCGTTTTCTAACCATCGATATCCCGTTCGCTAGCCGAGCCGAATCGAGATCGCCCCTCACTGGCAGCTAGCGCTATTGATTATGGACATCAAACCGTCCACCCGCGCCCGGGAGGACGCCCGGACGGGGTGAAACTGACCACGACCGCATTAGCCCGCTGTTAATGTTACCGTACGCGCTCAGCTTTCAATGACGGCCTTCCTACTCTTCCATAACTGTGGATACAATAAGTAGGCTTGTCAGACACTTGACCTTGAACTCTGGCTCTCCCACTCTTTCGCGGCTCCCAATAGACACTGCCGGTATTGGTTGAGATGCATGGTAGCGGCCACACGACTCCACTCCTGGCCGATATGCCCCCGGGTTACTTGCCGCATCCTCAGGACTGAGTCGCGTCACCCACCCCCCCCTACACTCTCGACGAGAACTGCTGATAAACCAAGATGCTCTCTCTCTCGAATTTGATAGCATGACTTCCAAACCTCCCGCAACGCCCGTTGCCCACCGCCCCCCCCTGCCCGCTACCCCGCCGCCCCTCCCCACCTAGAGATATACTTACCAAATGCTCTGCTCAGAGGCCTGGAGGGGGGCATGATCTATTTTTTCGCACGACCTCAACCTCATCCATTTCGGTGGTCATGAACAGATGGGTGGTCAACCATGTCCCCCAAGGTTTAGGTGTCCTCTGTCTTTTTTATTTCCCCCAGCCCGTTTAAGCTGCGTCGTGGCCAGTTCATCGGGTCATGTGCTTCAGCCTTCACCGATGTGATGTGAGTGCCCTTTCTCTTTCATTATATATGTGTGTATTGGTTCGATTCGAGCCTCCGTCGAGGCTATTGAGTTTCTTTGAAAAGGTTAATTATTATCTGTATAGGATACTCTGGCTCCTGACGGCGCTCTGGGTGCTGCTCCTCTGATTAATAGTGGTCTCGGCTTACCCTATAGTTTGATAATCCGACTAGATTTGTTTAGCTACCTCTTTCTTCTATTTTCTACCACAAAAAAGGTGTTTACTATCATGTATGTGATATGTTTGAAACTTGTCTATGATAGTGTGTTGTATGTGGTGCGGGTATCGGGATCTACCCCTTCGAGGCATGTGGTCGCTCTAATCACAAACGCCGCCCCAGTAGGTCTAGCTACACTGGACCTGACTGCAACAGTTAGGTCTCAGTAGGCTCTTGCAGTCGTGTTCTAGTGCCACTCTGACTCCGCTGCACACTCCTTTTCCGCTTCTCGCCGCGTTAGCTTATCTCCTCCTCTCTCTTTCCTACCACAACACTAACCTACCACAACCCTATGCTGACCCCCCTCCCCCCTCACACCCGTCTTCAGGGGCCAGCCATGGCCTAGCCGCCCATCCGCGCCTCTAACCCTACAGTCTGCTAAACTTAAGGCACCTTAGTGACGGCCAGAGAAAAGAATAATGAATTCTCAAGGATGGTAGTCAACCGGCTGAAGGCTCATGTTGTCCTCCTTCCAAGTGGGGGAAAATACCCCGTCTTTGTGCGGGATAAAAACGCTTTACAAGAAGCACTCGTAACCATGTGTGGAAAACAAAATAACCCAATAAAACTTTGGAATTCAAAAAAAAAAAAAGAAAGGTCCTCTTATTACCTGGTTTGGGTTGAAGAAAAGTTGATTATACAGAAGGTGTATGGGGCGCTTTCATTGCAACACAGCCTGGCCAGGAACTCAGTGATTTGGGGGGCGATACCCCAGGACATCTTATAAGGAGCATGCCCAGACGTTGACAGCAAGCAGTGGGGGTCATATAAACTACTGAGTACCATTTTTAGTTATTGCACAGACATTTAAGTAAATTGAACTAGCCTGCCACATCAGTTCTTCAGTTTATATTTCTTGGCGGCTTCCACTTATGCCCCTTATAGACTGATAATTTACACCTAATGATGCAGCATCCTATTTCAGGTCAGTATAGATATTCAGCATGCCCTTTTCCCAGTTGAGATGTATTTTTCGTGGTATAGTCTTTCGTTATGGCTGCTCCTATAAAATATATACATTGGGTTTAAGATATAATTTAAGGCCCCCATACACCTTACTATACAATTTCTGTACAACCAACTTTTCTTCTACCAAAACCATGTAATAGGAGGAACTTTCTGAACCTTCCAATCACTATCACTGAGACAGCCATCACTAAAGTTGGCAATGACTTGCTCACTGCCAAGGCCCAAAGCAACTTCTCCCTGCTTCTTCTGCTGGATCTCTCCTCTGCCTGACACTGTAGATCACCCTCTTCTTCTACACACCTTGCATATTGGCATTTGTGACTCTGCACTTTCCTGGTTCTCCCTCTTAACGACCACTCCTTTCAATGGCTCCTCTTCTCCCACCCCCCTCCCTGTTGGGGTCCCACAAAGCTCAGCCCTTGGCCTGGTCCTTTTCTCCCTCTATACCTCCTCTCTTGGCAAACTCATCTCATCCTTTGGTCTGCAATACCATTTATATGCTGATGATACCCAAATCTACCTATCCACTCCGGCCTTTACTTTCTCTGCCTTGGATAACATCTCTCACTGCCTATATTGCCCATCGCCTGGATGGCTGACGGATTCCTTAAACTCAACCTGAGCAAAACAGAATTCCTCATCTTTCCCCATCACTTTCCAACCCTCCCCCCAACATCTCAGTTACAGCTAAAAACACTCATCTTCTCCATTCCTCAAGCACGCTGCACTGTAACATCCTCCCTGGTCTTCCTCTAACTAGACTTAAGCTGGCACGGTTACAGCACCTGATGTTGCTCTAATCGGTTTCTTAATTTGAGCCATCCACGGTTCTTTCGAGCAGGATCCATTATTTGTTGGAAAATCCACTACATTGAATGGGAACCATGAGTCACCATCCAATGGAATGGGCGGGGTGACAGCTGAGCCACACACAGGATGTGTGAGTGAATGGGGCAGGCCAGCACATCTTTGCAAGGAGAGGGGGGCATACAGGCTGGCTGCTTCTCCGGCTGGGAAAAGGAGACCCGGGGGACTTGATCCCCATCGTACGTTAAGTGATGTGCATATTGTTTGATTAACCCGCCTAATTGATGGTGGGTGGATTGCACAGTAATCTATCAGTGTATGGCTAGACTTACTAACCCACTTACATTTCCAACCTGATTATAAATACTCCCCTAACAGCCCCCCTCCGCTCCTCCAGTGATCTACTAATGACATCTCCACTCAATCTCATCACATGCAGACTTCACTAGGGCTGCTCTTACTCTTTGGAACACTCTTCCTCACCCCATTAGACATGCTCTTACCGTTGGCACTTAAGTCCTAAAAAAAAAAAAAAAAACGAAAAAAAAAAACCACACCTGTTCAGCCTCTCCTACCCACCTTCTCATTCCTAACATCACAACAATACCTGTCCCATCCCCTCCCCCTTACCTATTGTATACTATGTTCTCCAACCAATTAGATTTAAGCCTGATCGGGCAGGGTCCTCTACTCCTACCTCATTACCTGTACGCATTATATTGTGTTGCATCTCATCTCTAATGTATTGTACAGCACTGCGTAATATGTTGGCACTATATAAACAATAGTAACTATGTATTCTATCAGGGAGGCCACCATACAACAACGTTGTTGATAGATCTAATGGAAATTATATGGAGGGATTTAAAGGTGTATGGCAGCTTTAAGCAAAGATCTAATTTAAATAGGAAATCGTGTCGTAGTAATTGTTATCGATACAGCCCATATAATTGAATGCACTTGCAACTTTAACTTTTTTTTTCCCCCCCATGTAGATAACCTGCAATGTCCTTTCAGCTGAAAATACCATCTTTATGTTCTAAGGGCTTGTTTACACTGTGCGTTTTTGTGCAGTTGAGTGTGTTTGTAGTCGTGCAGCCGAAACCACAGTCAACCACACCATTGGAAACCTCAATATAGTTTCCACTGGTGTGGTTGTGCGCGTTCGAATGCAGATGGATGCGGCTGCAGTTTAGGGCGCGGTTGTGAACGCTACCCTACAGCGTTTCGAACCGCATCCCCATCCCAAAAACGCACCCATAGGAAAGCATTGGATGCGGTCAAAAATGCGCAAAACGGCATGGCATGTGGTTATTTGCGTCCAAAAAATGAGCAAAAATGCATGGCATGCGCGGACGCACATACGATTTGCCCGCACGGTTACACGCACCAGTGGAAACAAGCCCTAAAACCGATCCAATAGCTACAATACCCACAGTCAGTGGTGACAGAACTCAATGGTGTAAGTTCCCTTTTCCAAAATGACACTCTTCTGCATTTGGTAACACCCATTTTATTTAATTGACTAGTTAATATTTGTGGATTGAAGTTTCAGCCATCCATATGCAGTATGAGTACAAGTCCCAGTCAAGGCAAGGTCACATGAAAATGCATTTGAACCAGAGTGTTGAAACAGAACAAACCCAACCCCAACACCACAATGGATACAAATATATACCTCTGGTGCAAGCTTTCAAAACCTAAGCTCACTTGATTTGCATAAATCTGCTAGTGATCCACAGAACCCTGAAGTTGGTCCTACTTTTCTTAACCCAACTCTTTGATCTGCGATGTTGGTAAAGTGCAGCAACCCACAATAAGTTCAGATGAAATACTCAGCCAATGGGTAGCAAAAGCAAAATGGTTCTTCAAAGTGAGGAAAAAAAAAAAAAAAAAAAAAAAAACTGCTTTCATCAAAAATATCAAATATTAAAATGGACTGGGCATTTCTCACTAAAGCAACACGACTATTTTCTAATGAAGTATTTAGTGTGAACAGGAGCCTTAAAGGCAGCATAAAGGCTGTAAGTATAAGCCAGAGACCTTAAAAACTAGTGTATCCACTATACGTACATCAATTACCCTCTTCCTTGCCCCCATACTCCCTGGATCAGGCCCTCCTATATAGTGAATGTCTTCTATTCTTGCTTCCTCATCAAACTCATGTACAATTCATCTGTGTCTGTGTAGATGGATTGAAGCGTTGTATTTTCCCCAGGCATCTTCCACTATAAATCCCATGACCTGTATGCACAGAGATCAATACTGTGCGTTTGATGTTTTAAGCTGGGCATAGATGTTCCGATTCCTGCACGACCCAATGCTGTGCACGCTCCCACATCCCTTAGGGATCGGGTCGCACAGGAATTAGACGCAACCACTAAGATTGGGCTAAAATCAGCCGTCCTGTCGGATCGCACAGTTAGCCGTCAGTGTGGTAAATTTTAGCCCGATCCCATTAGTTCAGCTGGGGATAGCTGCCCCCAGCCAAAGTAATAAGCGGCACAGAAAGAGCGCCGTCCGATTCTCGGCACTAGCGGGCAGGCGTGAGGACATCATTACACTCGCTTCTAGTGCGAGAAATTGGATCGGGAATAGACTGTAAATCTTACCGTCTATTCCCAGCTTTAGACATTTTAAGATGCAAAAAAGGGAACAGGTTTGTGGATAGGAAACAAAAAACATGCAATGAAATAAGAAATGACACTTTATTAGCAGTTTCTTAAAGTAAATTATGTTTTAATCCCAAGGGACCCCACTAAAGGGCAATTGTCCATTTTCCACACCATAGTCTAAAGACCATAATCAGCCAAGTCCTCATTTCTGTATAAAGAACACCTCGACAGCAGCTCACCTGCGGGAAAGAGAAACATGCTTAAAACCACAAATTTACTTTAGTCCAGTACCTCCTCCCCACCAAACACATTGCCCACCAGAAGGTCCCTCCTTATGGTTTCTTCCTTCTACATCTACTGTAGTATATACAACTAAAAGGTTTATTTATACCAAAATGATTATTTGAGCCATCAGTAGTAAATTGTGTCCTCACAGCTGAAATACTCAGACAGGGATAACAAGCATCATTGGCTCTTTTGATTACATTACATAAGGGACATATAAAGCACATTTACCTGACATGGATTCAGCGACCATCTCCTCTTTTGCTGGACTGACAGCTTTCAGACATCCTCCTGTAACAAGACAACACTGGTAAGAACCCCCACAACTATAAACTTCTCATAAATGCAGTTCTAGGTTATAATCAGTTCTCGCATCTGACGGCACTTCCTATTTCCTGAATCTCATCATGTGACACCACAAACAGAAGCATACATAGAGATTCTGCTTTTACAGTTTTGCTTTCTGGAGGCTTTCATGCAAGGAAGCAAAACCTGCCTCTACCAGAATGGGTGATCCACAGAACAGGCAAGGTACATAGAAGCCAAAGTACCAATTAAAAAAGGTAATGCAGGTGGATTCCATGCTTTCATAAAAACACAAGCTCACAGCTTTAATTGAAATAACTTTGGTAAGTTACCCAACACTTGCCAACGTGCTTTGGAAAAGGCTCAATTTTTTGACCTAAAAGCAGAGAATATTTAAGACCATTTCATTTAACCTCCCTAGCGCACTGCTGAGGTCCAGATTTCTGTACCAGAAGCGCACCATAGAAATTATGAAATGTATCATTTGAATGCTTAAATCGCTTGAATACTTATTTGGTATGAAAGATTTCAAAACAGTATTTATTGATTTCAAAACAGAATTTATGTTTGTTCATAATAAATTTTTATTTTGTTTTTTTTGGATGTATCCAATACAATGGCATTCTCTGAAAGGGTTAACTTCCAAGACCACATCTGCAATGACAATGGGGGTGATATTCCAGTTGTTCCATTTTGAAGATATTCCGATTTGCATATGAATGTCCCAATTTGCACATGAATGTCCCGCGCGGCGGGAGGCGCGGGACATTCATGTGCAAATTGTGATATTCATATGCAAATCGGGACATTCATTTGCAGATTAGGCTTGAAGAGAGGTGTCACAGCTGCTTGCATAACATCGCACACACAGACAGCACGCACAGCAGAGTGAGCAGCTGGAGGATCTGCTGGATGGCTCCCTCTCGTCAGCTGCGATAGTGCATTAGCAAGTGCAGGACGAGGTACTGCCGTCAGAAACGCTAGGAAGGTTAAATTGGCTAGTGAATAAAACCTATACTTATTTATTGTGGTGGGCCTTTTAGTCTTATTATGGCCCTTTGTCACCTTGGTTGCAAGATGCTCGGTTTGCCCTCATTCCCTGCAATAACTGAAGTTTGCACCTAGAGGATAACCATTTGGATCGTTTCCCTGTTTCCTTTTTTTTTGTTTTAAATATACTGTCCTAGCTATGAGGACTTAGGACCCCAATGCTGTGCGGCCCTTGCAGGCTCTTGGCGCAGCCCCTATGTCACATTTAAAAACCCATTGTGGCCCACAAGGTAGTTTGCCCACCCCTGGTATAGAATGTGTGCTCAGAAGAACCCTAATCACCACCTACAATCTGACGGTAATTCCAGCTATTTTCAGGTTAATTCATCACAGCACACAATTCATACAAGATCAAGAATCCAACACTGAAAAAGTTCACAAATCATGAAAGCAATTCTGTAGGACATGCTGGAGACCTTCCTTACTATAGTGCAGAAAAACATTATCCATCAGTAATAGGAAAAAGTGTGTTAAGTCTTACAAAATATGGGAACAGTTAATATAGCAAAAAGTGATAAAGTTGACTTATGATCTTTAAGGAGTAAGCTTACCTTATTAAGGAGCACCACAATGTGTTTCATCATTATGAAGGAATCTGATCATAGCAAGTTGCAGTCTGTGGGTAGATACAAGCATTCTCAAATCATTGCAAAGCTCAAATGTCAATGAAACATAATGCAAATCAAGACTACCATTGAAAGCATGGTAGCTGCCATCTACTATGCAAGCAAACTGCCAATATGAACATGGCTTTAGAATTATACGAGTCACCTCCTTACAGTGGAACAGCCCCAACTGTCCCCATTTATGTAGGCCTAGGAAACAGAACACACGTCAGCATATGCACTGGTAATTTAGTGAGTTGGAGCAGCATTAAATTGACATGCACCAAGTACAGACTATGTTTAAAACGTTGCATTGCAATATGGGGGCAGAAAAGATTCCATGGTGCCCACCAAACCACCATCACCTTCATTATGACAGAAGCAGGCCAAATTTCAGACTTAATATGCAAGCCCAAGTTCAACCAATCATTATGCAATACCAAACTCCACATTATCCTGGGCTTCTTATGCATTAAGGGGGTGGTGGGCAACAAAGTTGATATGGAGAGTCACAAGTGTGGGGGAGCAACTGCACGATTTAGATAACCACTTTTATAATTTTTTAAACCCCTGCAACCAACACTGGTGCCGATTATGGACAGTAGGAGAGATGAATCTGCTTTACTAGTAAAAGGGGTCTTCTGGTGTGTAAAAAAAAAAAAAAAAAAAAAAAAATGATCACTGGCAGACTACAGGGCTGGAAATTGGATAATTCAGAAATTTTATTTCTATTTCAACTTGATATTACAATTGCATTTTCTTGTGTACATTCAATTGTTTTTGAACTTGCAAAATTAACAAGAAATGGATAAGTTATTGCCAAAAGTGCAAAGCTAATGGGTGGGAATAAGGAGATGCAAACATTTCTGTACCCAAATTGCAGCCTAGCCCATCAAATTCCAGATGTTCTGCATGACTAAGGCTAAGTTTACACGGTCTCTTGTAAGGTCGTTTTCTGGTCTTTTAAGTGACCAGAAAACAACCTTGCTTTAGGTTTAAAATGAAAGTCAACAAGGTCGTTTAAAGACCAGAAAATGTTATGTCGTTAATCAAGCAGTTTCTGTTTGTTGTTTGAACGCCTTCTGTCGCGTTTAGGTGGTCGTTAAATGAGTTATATGGTGAAGCTCTGAAAGTGACTGCAGCAAGTTTGCAGAGCTTTTTTCAGTCTTTAAAAAAAAAAAAAAAAAAAAACCCTGCAGTGGCTATCTCCTTTCCAGGCACCCTGCAGGGTCAGGTGACCTCCTGTGGCTGCTTGAAGCTCACTCCCTGCCCCCCCTTGACATTTTTCAGTCTTTAAAGCTAGAGCACATTTTGTGCAAAGGCCTTTGCTTAAAAGCGTCTTTAAAGCCTTTCTGCCAGTGGAGAGCGTCTAGGAAGCTTTAAACGTGATGACAGTGTAAACTTAGCCTAACTCAATCTGCATTTGTGTTGAAATGTCAAATCTCCTGCCTTGTCTTCAAGGCATGGAGGGCAAATTAGATTTGC
>CM070042.1:37913878-37924417 GCA_036250615.1 Ptychadena robeensis | reverse complement strand
CGCGAACATGCGATGTTCGCCGCGGATAGTTCACCGGCGAACAGTTCGGGCCATCACTAAGGACAATGCCACAAAGGGATGACGTGGGCATGGCTGGAGAAGGTAAGCTACCCCAAGTGTGGCTAAGAGTTAACACTATTGGTAATAAAAATCTACCCTTAGCCACACTTAGGAATAAAAAACATACATTATATACTTCTAGGGTTTTGGAGAGATGGGGGGGTTAAATTTGAAGAGTAAAAGAAGGCACATGTTAGTGTAAATTCTAAAAGAAGGAAGCACTATCTGACAGCTGAAGTATGATTATAACGGGCCTTAGCTAGGAGTTTATGATCTGAATTTCAGGGTTGTAATAATAATGATGTATGAGGTTTGGGGGTTCCAAGTAGTATAGTGCTGTCGGGGGTGTGGGAGAATACAACATTAGTCCCACTCCTTTAGGCAGTGGCAATGGTTTATTCTATGTTACCAGGCCCTGCTAACCCCTGCTTTACATCAACCAGCAGTATCCTGTAATGGGGAAAGGTCACATTGAAAGATCAGTATTACAGGTACCTCTCTGTGTCAGGAGCTCTATTAACAAGCGTATCCTTATCCTTAAAATATTTTGTGTACTAAATGAATTTACTTAGTATACATGCATTTTTACAAATGTTGCATAACATCATATAAAATCATAGTCTTCTTTCAGCAACATTAACTGAGCATTAGAGAAAAATTAGGTTGATGATGATAGAGCTGCGTCTCTTTTTAACCTTTCCATTATTAAGGTACTAACTATGTCACGGCATGTGCTACACGCCGCTGTGTTTGTACTTGAATCAGAATAAAGGGTAATATTAATAACTCACGCCGCAGGAATTTTCTGCCACCTAAGCAAGGGATAAAAGAAACAGACAACAAACACAATTTCCCGGTGAGAAAATTGATGAAAGATTGCTGAGATGAAATAATACCGAAAGGGATATGAGATAAAGTGAGGAGTGTACTAGAGGCAGCTGTGAGCCTAAGATGACAAATGGACTTAATCAGCGGCTGGTGTAACTCAATATTTGGTCCTTTCTCTTAGCAGATTGTTTTTTCCTGTGAATGCTGAGATTGTAATGTTCTAGTTATAATGACATAACTTTTAGTTATAGGGTTTCATAGGAAAAACATATAGGTTGCTGTTTTTGACACATCCTTCTTAGTCGCCAGGTCCTAATGCTTGCCCTTTTGCCTCCATTTTAACAATGTGCACTTTTTTACTGGATTGTTCATGAAACCAATGCTGGTGAATATCCAAAACATATACCTATTCCCAACCTGAGAATATAACATAATGAGCAGCTATCTCCATGTTATTTTCATGAGAATGCCCCTACAATTTAAGGATTTGGCACCTTTTTCAAATCAACCCTCTCCTCAAGACTATTGGAGATCTCTTTTGGTTCTCATTGCCATCATAATTCACATGCTTCTATTCAGATGTAGAAGGACATATTATAAATAGATCCTTACCTAAACATCAACGCTGGCCATGGCAGGACTTAGCTGGCCATGGCAGGTATATGATGGTGGTCCTTTAACCCTGTAGCAGGGTGGGTGGTTGACAGTGGAATGCTCATAATACTGTATATAATGCATATTTATTGTGTGTGATAATAAGGCCTTCTATAAATATTATTTTACCTATTGCACCTAATTAAGTAGGAGGTGAGCTGTGACCCAACCTCTGGGGAGGTGTTGTGTACCCAGAGAGTTGATTAAAGGCCTAGGTGTGGTTCTTCCTCTGAAGTTGTGAGGAGCCGAAGTGCTGCCCTGCACTGAGGGTCCTGGGAGGAGTACAGTGGGACCCAGTTGGTTTGTTTGCAGGTTCGGAGGGACCCAGTGGAAAGGATGTGAATAGGAGAGACCCCCTTCACCCACTTCCCCTTAACAAGGGAAAGGGCAACTGATAGGCCACATAGGCAACTAGCACAGCATGAATGGGCACAGGACACAGGGCAGGACACATTAAAGACTAAACTGTTATTGCATGCAACATTACCCAAGTGACTTATCTGCTTCCTTTGCTTTGCCCTAGTTTTTGTTCAATGCAAATGTTGGGGTGGACATTGGACTTTATTTAATAATCTAGGATCTGTGAACATCCTGATCCTTCAACAGTGCAGGATAACCAGAAGAGGTGTGGACTGAGCTAACTGGGGGAGCCTTGGCTGGAGGAATACATTAATTCCCAGGCCTTAAGTATGTGATAAAGGGAATAGGATACTGAGCCAAGAATGAGTGCAATCGTCTGCAAGACAAGCAGTGTGAAGTGGTAACTTGATGTCTGGCAAAATAACAAGAGCAAGGTTTCAAAAAGACGAGGCCCCTACCTTTAGGAAAGTCAGAAGAAAATTTAGACACCAACCCTGGCCCCCCTTGTGCCTATTACAATCCCACTACCCATTCCTCAATCTTTTTGGTTTCCTTTTCTCTTCTCTCTATCCTTTTTTTACTAAGTGATAAAACATGGAGAAAAAAACTAGACCTTATTACTTCATTTGGCTCTGTTAGTATGTTACAGACTCCTTGTTGAGATTAAATAGTTAATCAATATTAGAGATGGTCACAACATTTTAAGAATTTAATTTGGAAATTTATTACAATGCCCATAAATATATCTTGTTTATGTTTGTAGAGATGAAGGGTTGTGGGAACAAAAATTTAACTTGACTTTAAACTTAATTTATGCAAAAAAAGTGCTAGAGCAATCCTTTTTTTAGGTGTTCCCTCAACCCTTCCCTATATCTCAACAATGTTAGTGATGATACCATGTTTAGGGGGTTTGCAAGTATCTCCCAAAGTTAAAAATTATCTATTTATCTCTAAACAATCTAATACATGTGACTTTGAAGACTAGTAAATGACTTTCCATGATACCGCCACCTGACCGTCCGTAAATTAGTTTACTGTAAGATTGTACTCTTTTTCTACATTTGGGCTCCTGTGGTTCTTGATATAGATAGAGAACAAAAAAGTAATTGTATGTCATTGCTTTATGGTTTTTGTTTTTTTTACAGAGGTCTCCATCCAAAGTAATGGAAATTGAACAAGTTCGAACAAGGTTTTCCAACATGTTGGAAACCTGTCCAACCAAGCTTTTTTGAGTGGGATTGGTTGATCCTGCTCAAAGGGAGCCTTGATAGCTCAAATTTTGTAATTGATTCAAGCACCTGATTGTGCTAGAATCTATTACAAGATTGAGTCATGTATGCCTAGTTTTACTCATCTGGATTAAGTTGGAACATCCGGTTTGGCCTCTGCCTTTCTTCAAGTGTGCAACTCTCCCACTAAAGGGATACCACATGTCTATAATTGACTTTTAGTCTAAAATAGATTTACATTTGAAAGCATCCCCTTGATGAAGCATGTATTTGTGAAACGCGTCGGGATAATGCTATCATGCTAGTGAGACTGAAGGAATCATGTTATGTATGAATTATGTATTCCCTATGTAATAGTCCCACAGATCCCATTGGGAGAAAAAAACTGGTGAGGAGTTCTTCCTCCAATATATGAAAAAATTATGTTTGGGATGCTGGCCAATTAAAGACTATATCGTCCCCACTCTCTAATTCTCAACATTTTATCAAACATAAAGTAAAGGAAACTCTTCAACATGGACAAAAATATAATTTTCCCTGAATATCTGTTTAAGGTGGTTGTAATTGTGGGAAAAATTCCAACAGAGTCCCACATAGAAGTTGAGCCCCAACAGGAGTTCCAAACATTCTACTTCTATCAAAGTTTAAAGGCAAATGAGAGAGAAAGACAAATATATTACAAAAGTTGCATGCTCAAATACTTAGAGAGTGAACCAAATACTTGAGCTAGAATTTCGACATCTAATACAAACAGTAAGATATCAAGATTTTCTGTTTTTTGGATATGAGTCCTGAATAGTGTAAGATTTCATGGAATTCCAAATGTAAATGGCACAGAGGAATCTGATAAAGCAATGAATTACAAGTAAAAGATTCTTTTCTTAATCCTTTTCTCAGTCAAACACTTAATCCAATTGTTTGTCATATAATACAGCAAAGACAAATTGAGCCGTTTAGTTGCACAATATTGCTGTGAATGTTTTAAAGTAGAAGGCCATCCAAATCTCTCCAACTGGGATGGAAATAGAAATTCAAAGTCTATGACTAGGTAGTCTACATGAAGGCTCCAATGTTTTACTCCAATGTCATCAGGACCAGAGAAAATCACAATCTAGCTTTATTAAATTGCATTGTTTTTAACATTAGACGTAATATTTTATTGAGCTAAATAAGTAGACACTAGACACTTTGAGTTCTTAAACCCTCAAACCCTGGAGCAACAATTATTGAGGCAAAACTGTGCTCCTACTTCATATCCATTGTTCCAATCCCATTTTCATTACTTCACTTGGGTCCTCATAGTAAGTAGACTGGGTCTAAAGCTGGCCATACACACATAGATTTATAAGTAATCGTTGTACGTATGATCGCTGTGTGCTTATGCCACGATTGACGAACAGCTCAGCAAGCGTTCGGTAAATCGATGCGCACCACTTTGGGTGCTCGATCCCTAGGCAATATTTTGGATGGGGATCGAGAGTCCATCCAACATGTTAGATCCCTGTTCGATTGGCATTTCGTTTGAGCACACAAGGTGCGCAATGTTTAATTCCAGAATGATCGATTGCCGCAAATGTGTACGATGATCGATCGTTCGGGAATCAAACGCAAAAAACTTTACTCTCTTGAATATCTCTGGCTTCACATTCAATAATATTTTGGTTGAATTACAATGTTGTTACAACATTTGAAACTATGTATTTCAATCAACTATTGCAACCAAGCCTTGTTTGGGTTGGATGGCAATTGTATAATATTTAGGGCAGGGGTGTCAAACTCAAAGTTCGTCATAAATAAAGACTTACACAAAGTCGCACGCGAACCTTGATGTTTATTGAAAAAAATGTCTACACCAAAGAAATTGGTATAACAGAGACTTTTCATATAGAAACAAATATAAGTTTTCTTTAAACACTGAATTTGGAACAAGCTAAGTGTAAAACTATAACACATGACATCAAATGTCAAATAAAACACACATCTGTTCCATTCATTTCTTTAAAATAGCCTTGAAGTCAAAACAGTATGTATCAGCAATTGCACGCGATCGTCCGCCCGCGATCGTCGTGCACAATTAAATCGCATCTGCCCCGCGGCTAAACGCCTAAGTGGGAACATAGTCTAAATGACAGCTTCACCCTTAAGCCAGTCTAGATCTATATATATATATATATATATTGTGAAAGATCAACAACTATTTGATGTGATCAGCCCTCTGCTCAGACTAAGACCATGACTGACCCCACCTACTACCACCCCCTAGTTGTTTCATAACATAAAAGTTCTGCCAAATATAGCAATGGCTTTATTTATTATTTTTAAAAAGCTACATATAACTACATTTATTCGTTTTTCATATCTACTCAAAGTTGCTCTTTAAGTGATAAATACTCATTGCTTGATTCCATATATTTGTATATCTATTGTACCTTTATCATGTTTGTAATTGACACCCCATGCATTGCTGTTTCCATTTATACAATAGCCAAGCACCCCCTGAAGAAATGACTAACAACAAAATGTCCGTTGGGGCTAATTCTGCTTTTGTCTTGATGCAATATCTGTTTGTTGACCATTATGAGTGTATATGTAAATCCACAGTTTTTAATGAAATTCACACGCCTTATATGATTAAATGCACTTTTCTCCTAAAATCCCCATGTCCCTATCCAAGGGAAACATTCTTATATGAGGGATTGTGTCCTCTCATTTCCTTTGTCTATGGTTTTCGGGATGTTGGCCAAGTAGCATTTCTGGGAGTGCAGTATAGTTTAAATAAAATATAGCAATGTTTTTGTCAATATTAAAAAACTCAATTTATTAGTATTTAATATCTGCCCACAGTTGCTCTTTAAGTGATAAATACTCATTGCTTTCAGTAGTTAAGTAGTCTTGTCTATAGAGCTGCAAATGACTGAAATCTTTTACAGGGATACACGATACGGCGTCTATGAAGATCTAAGGAGTGTGTGGTTATATGAGAAACTAGGCCTCGGCTATGTAGGGCATTGAAGGTCAGCATGCCAACGTTGGAACATATCTACCATTTTTATGCAGCAGCCACTCAGGATCTCAGAACATGTTCCAGCACTGTAGAAGACTGCAAAATGTTATCATACATGTTATTCACTTTTTTTTCTTATTTTACTGATTATTTTAAATGCTCGAGGCAGCCTCAAAGGAAAAGAGCATTTTCAGAAAACTTAAATAAAACATTATAATAACATAAATTTTTTTGCATTCAATCAATATTCATATTTTCGTGCCTTAATTTCAGTAAATTGAAATATGATTAGCTGTTACATGCCCCTCTTTGCCTGTCATTATTCACATTAGTCATACTTCATGTAATAAGTCAGACAGTATTTTATATAAGCAGATCTGCTATTAGGGTCTCAGACCCTAATAGTGTAGCTCAGGATAAAATTGTTGTACAAAACAAACTCACCCCGAGCTACTCCAAAAATGTAATGTTTAGCATTTAACCATTGGAAAGATTGTTTCCTGCGTTTGGCCTTGGGCTTGATCACCTCTAATTTTAAACCCTCCAATTTGTGAAATTAATTCACATACCTA
This sequence comes from Ptychadena robeensis, assembly GCA_036250615.1. Lineage (NCBI taxonomy): Eukaryota > Metazoa > Chordata > Amphibia > Anura > Ptychadenidae > Ptychadena > Ptychadena robeensis. Next base: position 37,917,710 of record CM070042.1, on the reverse strand, counting down.
GGGGTGCACATAACTTTTTAGTGAGCTCCTCAGATGAGTACCAGGCGATGGTGTTTGGTACTCACCCCATACTTTCCTCGCTGTCTACCTCACTATTCTCTATGTTACCTTCCTGCATGATAGATACTGCTGCAGATGGAACCCCCTGTTCCTGATGGAGCCTCCGATTAGCTGTCTCCATCCACAGGTCACCAGCTGGCTTTGGGTCAAATGTAACTCGCACAGTACAACACTGTTTGAACCCCCAGATTTTATACTTCAGTAGTACAACCCTGAAATGTTGTGTGTTAGTAACTAACCCCTGAGACTACCTGCAGTCCAAATGTCATTATTTCATAGTCACATGCCAGCTGTCACACAGTGCTTTTCTCTTATCAGCTTTTACTCTTACATATGCCTACACTGACTTTCATCCCCCAGATCTCCAACACCCTTTAGAAGTTCAGCCTCTTTGGATTATTCATTTACATTCCCAATTTCACACCCCTAACTTCAATCTTTCATAGTTATTCATATTTCCCTGCGATTATTTAAGTGACATAAATTGTATACATTTAGCTGCGTCCGCCCAGATACGGAGTCTCAAAGTTGTTAGTACGCATATGAGCTTCGTAACAATAATGCAGGTACGCATAGCTTTTGGCCTCTTTTGAGTACCAGAGTACCACTTATGTGCACCCCTGCCCTGACTGGGGTGTGTGAGTCTGTGTAGGTAGCCTGGGGCATCTTAGTAAGTACATGCTCTGTGTTGGCATACTGTGATTTTTGTATATTTTGTTATCATTAAACTTTTAAGTATGTGAAACTTTGGTGACCACTCATTAATATGATTCAAAGCAGCCATTCAAACACTCTGACTTGCTTAAATTGGGACCTGTTCCCTCCTAAGGAATCCCATATGTAAAGGGTGAAACACATTGAGGCTATCCAAGAGAGGGGTCTTACATTTTAGACCTCTCCCCAATGGTTGAAATCTTTTTTTATGTAATTTTTTACTGGTGCCTAGGAATGATTAGTATGTTGTGTACACTACTGTAGACTACAGATTTTTTGGTTGGTTAATAGGCAATAATCGTGTTCCCAAAATATTGCAAATTTTTTGCCTAATATACACAATAAATTTGTAAATTCCAGAATTCGTTATTTCATATCCTTATTACCTTCATTGTGCAAAAGATTTTTGCAATAAAAAGTGCCGATATTCACATATTTTTGCAATCTACACTATTAAAGTAGAAACCTTGAATATTTGTGATTATGAAGATATAGCACTATATTCGAGATCTGTGAATCTGTTACCTGTCTTCAGTGAGCCAATGGTAATGCTCTCCATTGGTGAACTTGACAATTGTTCTGGGATTGCCATTGCCCTGCAAAGTCGCTCTTCTTTCACCCCCCGCCATTGTTCATGCCGGGGATGGGAAGGGGGAGGAGGGAGGGCAGGAAATCAGAGTAGGCTACTCTGTAATCTACTTTGATGGCCTGACCACCAGGTAGGTAACAAAATGAAATATAGATATAAAGCATTTACCACTAACAGCTTTCAGATATATATATAGGAAAACCATGAAGCATAAAAAAAACCTTTGCAAACAGTAGTTTTAAGGACTAGAAGTTTCTAGTATATCAATGCTTGTTCTTGGGTTTAGATACAACTTAAAGACATGTGTCCACTGCGGATTACCTGCGCAAAATCATGGCGCACTAGCACATTACTCAAACAGATTCCCCGCTGCTCTCAGGCAGTTTGCCCACGACTTAGGCCTATACATGCAGCAGAGGAAAGATACAGAAAATCAGCGCCCTTTTGCTGCGTCTTGGAGACACCACCATTGATCTTTAATGGAGCTGTCTCCGGCGGAACTGCTTTGAAGAGGTGGCAGCCCTCAGCTTCAAAACAGCACCGCAGATGTGCAGCTAAGAATACACAGTGTGGACACTGTCCCATTCATTCGAATGGGAAACGTCCTCTCTGCGTTTTTCCCCACACTGCGGAAGCACATCCGCAGCGGGGAAAAAGACATAGAGACACAAGCTCTTAAACTTAGAGATGCCTTCTTAAATATGAACAAGCACTGATATTTTTTTTCCTTTGACTTTCAGACATGCACAGTTGCCAGGTATATTTGTAGTCAAAGTCAACAGCTGTTTTGTACCAATGTGCCTACCAATCACTCCTATGTGACAGCCTGTACAGAGCGAGCAAACTGCTATGTCCCATGCAGATGCCATGAGAAAGATAATTGATGATATAGATTAAAGAGTTGTGCTTGGTGTCTCCAGTTTTTCCGTGAATGGTTGTTCACTTAGTACAACCCTGGCTATATAGGTTCGCCAGTATGTGAATGGGTCCTTTATTCACATAAAATAGAAATTAATTAATAGAACTTGTTGCATTTCAATGTAATCCAAGACCAAAAAAATCATCTCCAAATGATCCAAAATACATCTGTCACTGTCCATTGTTCCCACTAAGCAAAGGAAACATACGCTTCACATAACAAAAGAGAGAGGGGTCTGGAAAACAGAAGTCAGCACAATGTAGGAATTGCTGAGAGGTGGTACTAAATATTGCATAGGGGTTAACAGACCTAATGAGATGTTTTAACTTTACCAAATGGCCACAAATAATGGAGGTGTTACTTTAAGAGGCACTAGACTAGCCCCACCATGTTTTCAATGGTGCCTTGGAAATCAGTGCAAAAAGGTAGATATTACTGCAATGAAACAATCAATCAAACAATAAAAAATAGCAAACTTCATCCATAAAGTGAGGAAGTCAAGGTTCTTTGCAGGGCATCCTCTGAATGTACTCATCTACCTGTCTTCTAAGGAGTTGGTTTTGTGGATTGCAATTTTAGTGATGATCGCATATTCTGGACCCTTGACATTTACATGGATGCACACACACCCTTTCCACCTTCCATTGTCACCATGCAATACGGCCGGCCAACCAGGTGAATTGACCCAACATAACGTGTTGTAACTGCAGCCTGTGGGGGAGTTGGAAATAGAGTCCGTAAGTCTCACCAGCACCAAAACACCCTGCCTGGGAAATGACCAGAGGTGTTTTCCCGAGTGAAGGGGGTGGGAGTTGTGGATCAGAGGGATCGTTCGCCCAGGGAACCAATCTCCCTAGAACCGCCCCTGACTTTAGGTTAGGAGTGTGGTGGAGATTGGGGGATTGACACCTGAGCTATATTGAAATAGGGCCATGAACGAAAATACTGTATAGTCCACAAAGATTGGACATGTCAATCCACGCTCTGACCCATTCACAGGATGTTGCCCCTCGTTGCTATGAACAGGACCAGTAATGTTAAACAAAGCGATAGTTAAAAAATGTACATCCCAAAACCAAATAAAAAACGGTTAGATAATTTTTAATCAATATCTTAAAATAGATGCACAATAGCTTTTATACAGGGAGTGCAGAATTATTAGGCAAATGAGTATTTTGACCACATCATCCTCTTTATGCATGTTGTCTTACTCCAAGCTGTATAGGCTCGAAAGCCTACTACCAATTAAGCATATTAGGTGATGTGCATCTCTGTAATGAGAAGGGGTGTGGTCTAATCACATCAACACCCTATATTAGGTGTGCATAATTTATTAGGCAACTTCCTTTCCTTTGGCAAAATGGGTCAAAAGAAGGACTTGACAGGCTTAGAAAAGTCAAAAATAGTGAGATATCTTGCAGAGGGATGCAGCACTCTTAAAATTGCAAAGCTTCTGAATCATGATCATCGAACAATCAAGCGTTTCATTGAAAATAGTCAACAGGGTGGCAAGAAGCATGTGGAACAACAAAGGCGCAAAATAACTGCCC
>CM070042.1:37889143-37902188 GCA_036250615.1 Ptychadena robeensis | reverse complement strand
GATCGGTCGGGAGGGCTAAAAACGGCCGAAAAATCGGCACGTGTATGGTCACCTTTAGAGCAGACCTACAACCAGAAGTACATCTTTGCATGAATGGCACCAGAAGTGCCAATAATAGGGAGGAAAGCATTAAAAAAAACTATAATGAGTAATGAGTAATTTAAGAAAATCCCTCGCATCCCATCCTCTCTCTCTGGCTCTAATGACCTGCAGCAGTGGCGGCACATCATAAAAGTGCTGTGATTGCCAGGTGATTCTGTGATTGAAAGTACTCTGCCGAAAACTCCCATAGAAATCCATTATAAATGCCCCCAGTGGCCACTCGCGATATTGTGCCCTAAATTAACCCCTGGAAGCCTAGTGAATAAAGATGGAATCTCTCCTGCGATTACAGGAAACAGCAGGTAAATATATTTTTTGGGATCCTGGAGCCTTAAGCCAGCATCATACCAGCTCAGAAGTAAGTCAAACTTTACTTTATATATTGAGTATACGTCTGCTTTAACCACTCTCTTCTCACTCCCTATGCATATCATCCTATCTCCAGCTAGAGTCCTGAGCAGGTGAACTATATTGAGAGAAGATTGGGACTAGGTAGTTCTAACATCTGTTGGTTAGAATAGTGTATACCATACATGAAGACGAATGATCAAAACCTATTTTTGAGTAGTCATTAACTCATGGAATCCTCTTCGCTTTTCCTTTAGACAACCAGTATCCAGAACTCGACAAACGTATTTGTGCTGTGGCATAACATCTTTGTGTATACAATAGTCGTTATATAAAACAATCGCCCTAGCAAATTAAGACATAAGGTTAGCAAATTATGGATTAAGGGCCCTTTCACACTATATGGTTTGCTTTTTGAAAACAAGTGTTTTTTTTTTACCACCCAAATTTTTTTACTGCACATGTTCTTACATAGACAACAAATGTTACCATTCACACTGCATGTGTTGCATTTTTTAAAACGCAGCGTTTCCGCATGTGTTTTTTGAATGCCCTGCTGTATGCATTTTTGGATGCATATGCAATGTGAAAAACGTATGCGTTTTTGTATAAATGCAGAAATGCATGCCTTTAAAAAACGCATATAGTGTGAAAGGGCCCTGAGGCAATTACTGCTATTTTCAAGTATTTCTGAATGTGTGGAAAATAGCCATGCCTAAGGGCTTTTCCCTACAGAAAAATTTGGTGGTGCGCTGCGGCCGCGGGCAGCCACCTCAATTGTTTTCAATGGGGCTGTCCCCACTTCTGCTGGAACCCTCGTTTTGGCCACGAGCCGCAGCCAGCTGTTAGCGGCTTCATTAACATGTAGTTACCTGCTAGAGGCGGCTGCTCGTGATCTTTGTCAGCCGCGAGCTTACTTACAGCATCTGAGGTATGATATAGGCTTTCAGAGCCTTTTCTTAAATTTGATAAAGGACCTGTAATGGCCGACCCACCATAGGTGTGCCAATTCCATGGAACGTGGCATCACTAATGATGGTGGTGATGCACTGATGTGCAATAGACATTGTGTGATATATTAATTTCAGTGAGCAGAGATAATTTCTAGAGACTTCCTGTTGTTGTCATAAGGATGCGCCCACAGTGTCCTGATCACACCATTGTATCGGCCCAAGGCAAGGTTTTGACACCTTTAGGCATTTTGTGCACTCATTGCAGAGAAAAAGCGGATGGGAGCATCTTTTCAACCAGATGACAAAGGGCCGAAATAGAATGCTAAAAGGCCAGATCCGGCCCCAGGGCTTTAGTTTGCCCACCCCTAGTCTACATAATTATAATTTACCGTATGTTCTATGATTCAATAATCCTATCTCACCATTTACTCTACAAAAGTTTTTTTCTCCAGTGTACTGCTTTGTGGGAAGATGGTATGTCCGGAGATGAAAATATAAATAAATATTACCCTAACAATGTTGAGTAAATGCCAAAGGAAAAAGGAATGGTTAGTATAAAGAGTCCTTGATCATTTCAAGTAATTGTATGTGACAGTGGAATTAAATCTGCTTATCATCTTCTAAAAACACGCATCTAAAGCTTAAATCAAATTATAATTATGCAATTTGGACAAAATAAAGAAAAACTAACAGACACACATTTCATATTTGCATTAAAAATATATGCAATCTACAAAATTTACTCAATATTGAAATTACACACAAATGTTTAATATACAGTTTGAGATATTGGGGAAATGATGAAAAAATGTCATTGGGTTAACACAATTATTATTTTCATCTTTGGTAACACTCAAGAAATCAGACCCCATTTTCAGCAGGAAGACTTCTAAGGCAAAATTCGCTTGGAAAAAATGTCTGAGGTGATTGTGAGGACACTGAAGTTGTGGTGAACCAAACGACGGCCTCGGTTACCCATAGTTTAAAGACTGTAAACAGAAAAGTTCAGATAAAGCAGCATCCAAAACTAAAATCAGGGAGCCCATGTTGTAATTAGGTAGGACCAGGATATCCAATTGTAAAGCCCCCCAAACACCTTAAGGCTGCCATACACATGCCGGTAAGCGGCCGATTTTTAACCTGACCGACGGGCGTGCGCGCTCGCGCCATCGGTCAGGTTAAAAATCGGGCACTTATCGGCATGTGCCCACATGGGGCGACAGATCCCTGTCGCCCTACAGGTCGGCCGGCCAGAGAACAGACATGTCTGATATTCTCTGGCCGATGCAAGCCGATGCCATAAGCTTCAATGAAGACCGGCATCTTCATTGAAGCTTATGGCCGGCACACAAAGGGTGCCGGCCGACTGAAGGGGCCCCATAATGCACCAGGGTTCAAACGTGATGACGTCATCACGTTTGCACTCCGGTGCATATCGGAGTAGGTCTGTCTGACCTACTCGGGCTGTGTATGGCAGCCTTTAAGATCGATCCATACAATCTCCATTAGATCTACCAACAACTGTGTAATATAGTGGCCTCCCTGATAGAATACATAGTGATTGGATGGATTAGAAAGCTCCATATATTACATGGTTTTGGTAGAACAAAATTTGATTGTACAGAAATTGGATGTAAGATTGTAAGGTGTATGGGGGCCTTAAGAATGGATTTGTAACCCATACCGAATAACCCTGAGGCTATTGTATTAAAGCAGAGTCCTTTTTTATTGTAATAGTGTTACAATCTTATATATTGGTTACAGAAAAGTAGGCTATATCAAATATGATTGTATCGTGCAGAGGGCTAGTTAGACCTTATATACCTGCCATATTGTAATGGAATTACCCAGGATAACTGGCATGAGTAATAGACATTAAAAAAACACTCCAGCATTACAACCTACACCATACCACTCAGATATTTTGGATGGGTAAACACTGAAGGTAAAAGGTCATTCTATAAGCCAGGAGCGGCTCTTGGTAACCATCTCCACACTCAAACTATGAAGAGTAACCAAGGGGAGCATCATATTGGACGCCACCCTCACCTCCACCGTAACAGTACTAACCAAGTCCACTCCACCTTACCTTACTTTACTTTTTATTTTTACTGTTACCTATTATGTTAAATGTTTTATTTAAATTAAATTTTTTTATTATGAAATAAAGTTTCTGTCTAAATATGACAGTGAGTTATAAAGACATTTGTTAAAGGTCAGCATCGCGGCAGCAACTGATGTCAATGCGATTTAGTTAAGATGCATTTTGGTGGTTAATGAGCATCTTTGGGAGGGGTAACTATTTGTTTACCTGTCCAATTGCTGGACTGTTGGCCAGCAAACTTAAATCACATTGTGAAAGTTTTTTTTTGTTTTGTCCTACTTGTGTATATAGCTATGTTTAAAGAACAATTCTTATTAAAGTATGTACTATGTATAGGGCAGCGGTAAGCAAACCTTTGCTGATGGGTGTTTTTGGTGGACCCTCGTTGCCTTGTCCTTTCTCCGGAGCTGATTTTGCCTCTTGGATGATCTTGGTATCTCCCTTTTTTCTTTCCTTCCAGCCTGTAGGAGCTGGTGGCAGGGAAAGAGGAGGCATGTGAGCTGAGCCACCAGTAGCTGACCCCTGGTTTAGGGTAATGAGACACAGCACATGTTATAAATAGGTGTAACCATCAAAGATTGTGATAATTTATGGGCACATGGCCCATAAATGATATGTTTTGGCATAAGTTATAGATCTACAATCCTGGATTCACATGTCTTTATTGTGAGGTCTTGTGTCATCCTGGAACAGTAACAACCAGTAATTGTAATGGAAAATAAAAAGGACTCGTATAGTTAAGGTTATTTTGGCAGACTATTCATATGTGATCCATATATTGTTTTGGCTTACTGCTAAAGCCTCCCATACACATATAGATCTGTGGGTGATTGTGTAGCCGATCAATCGATTGTCGTGCATCACCCGCACATCACAGCTACCTGGAGCGACCGATCCATGTCGCCCAAAATCAGGCGAAGGCGAAGGCGAATAGCACACACAAATGGTGCGCTCTGATTCTCTGAACAACTAGCCGCTTGTGGACATGCCATTGGCTGAGGATCGCGCTGGGATCTATGTCTGTATGGGGGCTTAAGCTTTCAAACTTATATGTACAACCTGTGCAGGGCATGGGGAGCCATGATTATGATGTGGAAAATTTTCAGTTCATACTCAGAACATAACAAACAACTCCATATAAGCAAATCACATGCTTTAAAGCAGAACTAAACTCCAACCAGTAGGATATTATGACAGACAGGACAGACAGGACTAAAATCTATTCAGTCTAAAGGCTCCCATATACGGGCCGATTTTTCACTTGCTTTTCGCCCAATTGATCACCACGCGTGGTTATGGTGATCGATTTGCGATCAATCAAGTGCTGCCCACCCTGAATGATCGACCAAATCAAAATCTAAATCAACAAAAAATCGGATCGGATATAGATCTGACATATTTTGGGGGTCAATTGTTTGGCAATCGAAGTACGTTGATGGACCCATAGCTCCCTATGCAGCAGCCTTTCCGATCGATGAATTTTTGTGGAATAGGACATTTTGGCAATTGGCTCCTGTCAAAATCGACCATGAATCAAATTCCCAAGGTGGTGTTCCATCGACTCCAAAAAAAAAAAAAAAATTGTGTGCCGGACATTATATTGGATGGGGAACATACTTTTTAAAAGCACTTTAACTTTTACCTGTATCCATCTAAAGGTGACCATGCATGGATTCGTTTTTCTGTTCAATAGCACAAAAGTGATGGAAATGGAGCATAAAATTATAAGAGCTGTCAGGTTGAAAGATTTCAGTCAATTGTAAAATGATCTAATAGCTTTTTAGGTGTTTTTCTATCGAATTGTATCCAATTGGATTTTGGAGCATGCACACACCTTAATTTTTATAACTGGAAAGGGAATTGAATTTGAGGAACCAGCTTTTTTTTATCAATTACAAGGTATACTACAGTAGTACAATCAATCAATTTTAGATTGACAGTAGACCATTTGAAGAAATAATGGATAAAATAAGGTGTTGTCACTCTGCTAAAAGATGCTGAAAATCAATAGATCGACTAGCAGGGTGCTAACCTTGTAAGACTGCTATGGTGATATCGGACAAGGACAAGTGTATGGGAGACGCTTGCACTGTCCCTTCAAAAATGTGTGCTGCAGGGTGTTTCCTATGGAAACCTGTGTACCTTGTGTAAACCCTAGCTGTGTTGCGTTGTGGTACTGTACCGTATCGCAGCTGCAGTGCGGCTACTGTGAACATTGGATGGGTTAATTTCTATGGCCTGCCAATTAAATCCTGTAGACACAGCACACGGGTCCTGTTTGTTCCGAAACAAAATCTGACTACGTTTGTAACCAGATTAGCAGACCTTGAAAGAAACACAACAAGTCGGCAAATGTAGAAAAGGAATTTGGATTCGCTGCATACACACATACTGTACATGGTAAATGTAAATATCATATTGCATGCCGTAGTATCTTTAGTAAGCAGTTCTTTCCTTTTTCATACAGAAGCCACTGTATGTTGTACTGGATCAAGGCATGAAATAGCTTATATGCTTCATATTGGGCGAAAGAAAACCTAAACTCTAAAGCCCTCCCGTTCACGTTTAGATTCCTTGTCAATTTCCCTGACAGATGATGTCATCAAGCGTGGTTGGTCTTGCCGAGAACCAGCAGCGCACCATGTGTGCCAGCATTAACTTTGGATGGGGACCAAAGAAAAGGTGATCCATCTAAAATTACAGACATGTCCGTAATGTCTTTTGTGGGATGATTTATGGCTTGATTTAAGGAGGATGCTTTCAATTTGTGGCCAATTTCGCTTGCAACTTTGATCGCTGCAAGTGCGGATCGAAGCATGTATGGTGGGTTTAAGCCGTTGCATGAGTTTAAGGCTAGATTTACACAACAGAAAAAGACTGGGCACTCCTGGGGGCTGGTGTCTGCACTCTGTACAGGTGTTTGAGGGTCATTTATAAATAACCCTTGTTAAGCCCTATGGAAAAAATGAAAACTGACAGCGAATGCCTCTTGTCGCATTTGCTGGGCAGTTACGCTAATTGTTTGTGTAAAGCCCTTAAAGCGGATGTAATTTAAAAAAAATTACATTTTTGAAAATGAAACTTTGACCTACTTATGAGCCGTCACAAGGGTAGCATAGTGCTCAACAACATACTTACCTGCTGTTCACTGGAATCACATGAGACTATCTAATCCTATTTAATCATTTCAATCTGCAACATTTATCAAATGATAACTAGTGATCCTGAAATTAGGTTATTGTTATGTTATACTATCCTACTACAGTTAGCTGCGTCAATCTGATTATGCATACAATATTAACTACATTAATACTAAACAGCATTCACAGAAAAAAAGTCTTCTGCTCCATTATTTTTAAATATGCTGCCTCAATGGGACACATGACTAGCGTGCTAACCAATTGCATGCTGAACCAAAAAGTAGAATGGATCCTAAAGGCTAGATGAAGTTAAGTGCACACCTGTGTATCAGTGTGTAATTTTAGAAAAAAGGGGCAGGAGGAGATGGCTACAAAATAGGCTAAATTAGGTACAACAGTTTTTTTGTACCTTGTTGTTATACTGAAGCAACAAGGACATTCTATTTGGCTAAGCAACGGATGGAAGCTCAAGAGCATGGAGATGCTGGAGGAAGCCAGGTCCCATATGGCGATAGATGACCCGTTCCAATGCCATGTGGTGACCTCACAATGACGTCATTATGTTCCACTTGGACGCCAAGTCCATCACTAGGAATCAATGCGTACCACTTTAAGTGCCCGATTTCCGGTCAATCCTTTGGGTGGAGACCCTGGTCCCCATCTAAAGGAATGACTTTAAAGCTAGCTTTACAGACATGTCCGTTACCTGCTCGATAGACCTCTCTTCAGACAAGATCGGTTTATCCCGCTCAAAGAAAGGCATCCACAGTTTGTTTATAGATTAGAGCACAATCAAGCACGGTGAGCATGCACATTGCTCAATTGTGCTCTAATCTATTATAAATTGAGCCGTGGATGGACACCTTTAGATACATCAGACAGCTGATGTTTATAACTGGTGAAAAATTAGGTGCCTATAGAGAAGGTGAAATGAGGATAAAGAGCAGCCAAGTGGCACCAAGCATCCAAAATCATCTATCATAACAGACTATGCAGCAAAGATGCAGGGAGTAGTTAATTGAGCCCCAAAGCCAACACTGGGTGTGAATCAGGGCTGTTTCTCCCACTATGTCAAATGTGCGTGAGCATAGAGCCCTGGGGCCCCCCAGTACCTCGCATGGATATGAATGAGAAAGAGGAAAAGCATGAGAAAACGGATCAGTGTAAAAAGGGAGAGTTTTGCTGATGAAAAAAGCAAGTGTTGCCAAATACTTTTTGCCTCTGCAGCGTGTAGGGACATGTCTATTGTAATTTATAAATCCAGCTATGGCTAATGTGGGATTTATTTTACTGTTGTATCATTCAGACATTCCAGAGAACTTACCATACATGTTAGCATGTATTTAAAAAGAACAATTTGCCGCAGATTGTAACTAAGCAGCAATAGGTCTCCAGGGCAAGCTGTTCCTGGTAGGTCCATCACATTTAGTATGATACTGGCAGCTTTCCCTTGTTTTTCTTCCCCTTTCTCATATCTGTGGTGGCCTCACTATAAATACTAGTGACATCTATTACCTTTTATGACTGCTCATAATTCTTTCTGCCTCAGTGTCCAGCTGCCTCTTATGTCTTACATCCTCTTGTTTGCATTGGGATAAACATACTCCGCAAATCCGTGTCCCCCCATACTTCTCTGGACCCAAAAAGGGTTATCAGAATGGGCTCCCCAAATATAACCTCTCTCTGGGAGTAGAGAAAATCACTTTGCACCTCTCCAGAGACAAACTGAACTTATTTCTGGCAACATTTTTGTGAGCGCAGTGAAAATCACTGTTTTAAATAAACAACCTTTATAAATTAAACTCATAAGATAGTATGAGAATCTGAGAACTAACAAGGAACAGCTGGACAGTGGTGCTACATGTGGGGTAGTGAATGTTAAAATAGGCCACAAGAAAGAGATTTAAGCAGTCCATTGCTAAAATGTTAACCTAAAGCTCTAGTCAGTGGCGTCACCAGGTTTCCGCTGCTGGAAACGTATGATTAGTGTGTAGTGTCGTGCGAGTGCAATCTGTATAAGAACTCACGACACCAGGTTCTTTGAGGTATATGTCCGCTTGTCCGGCCACCAAAAACCTTCTACACACCAATAAGCCAAGGTCCACGCACGCTGATAGGGGCTATTTACAGTTTAATTGAGGATTATGTACAGCAGCTACCAGAAGGGGTTCAGTCGTAGGGATAATCGTTTCAAAAGCTGTTACCAAGGTGCTGGAATCTTAAGGCTGGGTGCAGTGGGTCGCTCTGCTGGGTCCAGTGCTGAGGCTGTGGTACTCCAGGGAGAATCAACAGAAGAAGCCCAGAACAGTCTTAGGACTGCCTATATATGCCTCAGACAGGGCATAAACTGGGCAGCAATAGCTAATTTTTGGAGGGAAAAGTAAACACCCAGCCGGCATCTTGTCAACAACAGGTGCAACCCTTAAGAGGATACACACACAAATATAAGCACTATACAGCACATATTATACAGCGCATATAAATACAGTTTGCGGCCCTATGTCTGGTCAATACAAGAGATGTCATTTTGTGTGGCAAAGTTGTACATACATATATATAGCAGCAGCACAGGGCTGAAGTGTCATCTTTAACTTAATAATTTACTTAGCCCTGAGAACATGGCAAAAATGTATCCCACACGACTAAAGGGATGCCAAGGATGCACTGATATGTATAACCAGAAATTTTAGGAGCTGTAGGGCACAGAAGAGTGTCATGAAAAGTGTCTGGCTGACCTAAGGCAGGACTGCCACGGATATCTCTACAATATGAAGGGGAGAAGCACTGCTTTCCTGAACTAGACCTATGCCAGTATACAGCATGCACATCCAAAGGGAATTTGAGATTTCATTGTCTTTTGCGATTTAAATATCGATTGTCAGTCTAACATCAATCAGTTGTAACACCACACAGTGTGATTAATTTAAACATGCTCCATAGTACGATCACATACAAATAGGTCAAAATATAGAAAATAAAAGAATAACCATCATGTACTTGTACAAATGACTAAAGTTACCAATATATCCAATATATGCTTTTTGATAGTTTTTTATGTTTGCTTTCAATCACTTTTGATAGATCATACCAGGTGCACCAGGGAAATGATTTCAGTGCAATCAACTTAAAAATCTATCATTTTAAGTGGATCAAATGGAAATATGGGCACGTGTATGGCCACCTTAAGTCTGCTGTAGCTGTCATGCTGACATTGCAGTTCTGGTTCTTGAGGCAGGTTGCTATCCTTAAAGTCTTTGTATACTAAAGGGGTTGTAAAATTTTGTGTCACGGTGAGCTTATTGAGGTAGATAAAACGTGTTAATACAGTGGATATAAAACGTCTAAACACCCCTGGTAAAATGTCAGGTTCCTTTGCTGTACAAAAATAGATTTTTCCACCTTGTGCCCTATAAATTGTACCACTCAAATGAAAAACAAACTGAAATCTTTTAGGTTGAGGGAAGAAAAAATATAAAAATAAAATAGTATGGTTGCATGAGTGCAAAAACACATCTGAAGTCTCCCAAAAGCATGTGGGAAAAGGTGTTATGGTCTGATGAACCAAGGTTGAACTTTTTGGCCATAATTCCAAAAGATATGTTTGGCGCAAAAACAATACTGCACATCACCCAAATAACACCATACCCACAGTGAAGCATGGTGGTGGCAGCATCATGCTTTGGGGCTGTTTTTCTTCAGCTGGAACTGGGACCTTGGCTAAGATAGAGAATATTAAGAACACTTCCAAATACCAGTCAATATTGGCACAAAACCTTCCGGCTTCTGCTAGAAAGCTGAGCATGATAATGACCCAAAGCATACATCCAAATCAACAAAGGCTTCACCAGAAGTAGATAAGTAGATAAGTTTTGGAATGGCCCAGCCAGAGCCTAGACCTGAAGAAGATATGCCCAGGAGATGCCCTCACAATCTGACAGATTTGGAGTGTTTCTCCACAGAAGAGTGGGCAAATCTTTCCAAGTCAAAATGTGCCATGCTAGGCCCGGACGGGTTCACCCCCATATTTTACAAGGTGTTCAACGCCCAAATCTCACCCTTCCTCGTGACCGTCTTTAACTCTATCGACCTGGACTCCCCTTTTCCCGCAGAGCTTTGAGGCACACATCCCTGTTATACCGAAACCGAACAAAGATCCCTCCCTCTGCACTAACTACTGTCCCATTTCCCTTATTAACTTGGACATTAAACTTTTCTCCAAACTCATTGCTAACTGACTACAACACCTCTTCCATCTCTTGTGCATTTGGACCAGACGGAATTTGTTCAGGGACGTGAGGCTTGTGACAATGTTATTAAATCTGTTCTGTTGCACAGTGCCGCCCACCGTTTCAGAATTCCCCTGTGTGCCCTTTCCATGGACGCGGAGAAGGCCTTCCATAGAGTCAGCTGGCCCTTCCTGGATGCTTCCCTGTGTCAGATCAGCATTGGGCCGATCCTACTCCAGCGTATCATGGCCCTTTATAGCGGCCCCACAGCCAGGGTGCGGGTTAACGGTAGGCTTTCAGACTGCTTTCCCATCCGTAATGGAACCTGACAGGGATGCCCGCTGTCACCTCTGCTTTTTGCAATTGTGGTGGAGCATCTGGCGGTGGCTGTTAGGGCGAACCCTGATATACGGGGTATTGCCATCTCTCCCCCAGCCCACTTCCTTCGTAACCTTAACAGTTTATTTAGCTGCTTTGTGTGGCAGGGGAAACCAGCTAGGGTGGCTGCTCGCACCCTATACCTACCTAAGGCACGAGGGGGTGCGGGTCTCCCTGATGTCCTGTCCTACCACTCTGCGGCAGTACTCGTGCGCCTGGTGGACTGGTTCCACAACTGCGACATTAAACTTTGGGTCGGCCTGGAATGAGACCTGAGTGATCTCGATTTCCGCGCTCTCCCCTGGATAGACAAGACACATAGACCGCCTGACTCCCTACCTCCCTTGACATCGGACTTACTGCTCAAATGGGACTCGCAACTCCGCGCATCACCCTGTCTCTCCAGTCGACCAGGTCCTCTCACCCCGATTTTTTCGAATCCTTTGTTTCCTTCAACCCTCCAACGCCCTTCCTTCCTGGGTTGGACGCAAGGCGACAAACTACACGTTCACCAGATTCTTCTCCAGGGGGGTGTCCCCCCCCCCCCCGTTCATCCTTTGCTCCTGACGTGGCCTCCTCCCCAGGCTTTTGGCTTCACCACTCACAGCTCTCCTCCTTTCTCCACTCGTTTCCAGACCTCTGTTGTTTGGCCCGCGACCTCACTTCGTTCTAACATATTCTCGTGGGGACTGTCAGACCTCTACATAATGTATCCGCTATTTATGCATTGCTTATTGTGGGCTCTCCACGGTGGGTTCACCCCTCATACATTGCACGATGGAAGGTGGAATTGGCCTCCTCCTTCTCTGCTGTTGAATGGGATAAGTCCTTTTTATTTACCCACAAGTCCTCCACCTCCAGCAGAGCACAAGAGACCAGTTTAAAAATGTTTACAAGGTGGTACAGATGCCCAGCCACCCTGGCCAGGTTTGTACCATCTTCCTCGGACCGATGTTGGAGGTGTGGTCAACGAGGTGGGGATATGACACACATCTGGTGGGGGTGTCCTGACCTCCAAAACTTTTAGGATGTCATATTCACCATCTACAACACCATGCATTCCCTTTCAGTGGCCAAATCTCCCGCCATTGCCTTACTATCTATGATACCTGGTTCCTATAAATCCATTAAGCGGGACACGCTCCGCTTTTTCCTATTGGCTGCGCGTTCAGTAGCATTGGCTAGGTGGACAAAGTTCTGAAATGATTGCTCTTTGCCTCATTTTTGTACAGCAATTGACATATTATCAGGGGTGTGCAGACTTTTTAAATCAACCGTACATGAACTATGTTTTTAATTTTGTGTATTGTTTTTGTAAAATATAATAAATTTGAGCTTTTTAATCTATTTAAAATGTGTGGCCATTAAAGTCCCATATAGATTCTGAGGTGTCTTCCTCAAATATATTTGATATACAGCTAACTGGGATGTACAGTGGCTTGCAAAAGTATTCTTAGCAGCTGTATTTGTACTGACATAAGATTACACAAGTGCACTCTATTTGGTCATTAGCACTCATCAGGCAACTGACTGCACTTAGACCAAAGGGGGCTGAATAATTATGCACACCTGTCAGGATCCCGGACCATCTGGGCTTGTAAGTCCTGCGACCCCCGCCTTATCCTCCCCCGACCCTGTACCTGTGGCTGACGTTCCTGGGGTCACTCGGGGTACGCGGGCTGCCTCTCCTGTTGTCACCATGCGGGACCCGCGGGCGAGCTCAGTGAGCGTGCCCGTGCGCGTTGCCGCGCATGCGCGTAGGCGCGCGAGCCCTCTCCTGAGTTTTAAGGGCTG
>CM070042.1:37860848-37889043 GCA_036250615.1 Ptychadena robeensis | reverse complement strand
TTCTCACGTGTACACCACTTTGTATTGGTCTTTCACATGGAATTCCAATAAAATTTATTCCTGTTTGTGGCTGTAATGTGACAAAATGTGTCATATCGCTTCATGGTATACATACACAAAGTGACGTCACTGGGTCTAAATAAGTTCCATATTGAAATGGAAACGTTTCATTTGATCGGCTCCCTTTAGAGGTTTCCTTTGATAGTCTAGAGGCATCTTTCAATAAGCATGGAAGCCATTCACAATTTCCCAGTTTAAAGTACATAAAGAGAAATTTCGTTTTTAAACCTTCTAAAATTGTGACAGATTTATTGGAACTCCTAAATCTAGAACTTGCAAGATTCATGATGGATCCTGACTCAAACCTCCCTGTTAATGAATGTGACCAGACTGAATTCTATTCCATAATTCTCCATTCATGTGTTTTATGCGTAAAATAGATAAGAAATATGATTGAATATGATAAGCTGTATTTCTCTGTGCTGGCCCCAACAGCAAAGCATTGAAAGGAGACTGGGATAGTCACGGAAAAATGAGGATGAATCGTGATTATACAGTACAAAGCTCTCCATAGACTTGGATATATAACTGAAACTGGAAGATAAAAGGAAGAAGGCTGCAGCAGAAGGATAAAAGGTAAAGTGTTTTAGAAAGGAGAGAAGACTGAAATTATGAAAGGCAGAATATGATGTTTGATGTGCAGATGTAACATAGAGCACTTGGACAAATAAAATCTATGGCTGCAGCTGTTCATGTCTGGCTTCTGACTATAAGATTTTATTCCCAGAAAAACTGTGATGTAATGCTCTGCAGAATATAACTCCAGGTGCGATGTGCTGCTGAGGAATTTCCTACCAATCCTCCATTAATGATCTCTTTATCCTCAGTTCTCCATGGAGAACCTATAGATCTGTTCTATAATGCCTGATTAATATTCTGGATACAAACACTAGATACTACAAAACCCTCTGAGGTCACATTGGCCCTCGGGACAGGATACAATCATTGCTTGACATGGAGAAAAGCTGATCGATCTACACACTAGCTAGTTTGCAAATTGGACATGAGTAAAAGGTACCATTACTAAATCTAATGCCTTTAACTTCATTCAATAACGGCAGAGGACAAGGTGCTATGGCCAAGTACTAACCCATTCAAAATGTAAAAGTACCTTAAATTATAAAAATAACACACGCTGTTTTAGATGTTGGAATTGTTAAGGCCACAGCTTTAATATTTCTTACATTACAATACATATTTATAATTTTTTTCACATTACAACTGGGGGGCATGCCAATGTCTTATGCGATAAGCCCAGCCAGGGAGGCTGGGTGGATCTTTATCTGTAGTGTATTGTTTTTGTCAGTGGAGCCCACTGTATTGTTTATGTCAAGTGGCAGGGCATTATTGTAATATGAGCCAGTTCAGCTGATTAAATTAAACTATGTAGTGTAGGACCAAACAGTGTTTACTTGAAGTTTATTTGAACTTTCACAGTAGACTTCTCCTATTTTTTCCTTTCTGGTCTGTGACATGTACAACTGAAAGCAGTTTCTCTAATCAGTGCTTGCCAATAAGGGTTCCCATACACCTTTAGATTTCTCTGTCAGATTCTCTTTAGATCTCCTTTTGTTTTACCAAAACCATGTAATGTTTTTGTTTATTAAGGTAAAGCTGGCCATACACCTTTAGATCTCTCTGTGAGATATCCTTTAGATCTACCAACAACTATGTAGTGCCGGGTCCTCTTTGACTGAACACAGGTAGACTTGATGGTTTAGAAAGTGCCTCATATTACATGTTTTTGGTAAAACAAAAAGAAAGGAAATCTGATAACGGTTTATGGGGGCCCTTAGCAATATGTTTAAAATGTTTTAATATAAAGTATATTATAAACATAAACTATATATATATATATATATATATATATATATATATTGTGACCATTTGTCTGTCACAATGTAAATGGACCATCAGGTGGTGTATCCTGGAAACAGTCCAGGAAAGTGTTGGACAGCAACAATAGGTAGTTTTTTTTTTTTGTTTTTGTTTCTGGGTCCTGGACTCTGGAATGGGAGGGAAGGAAATGGGTGAACCTTCCCATTCCATTCCAGGTACACCTGAGTTTACACTTGATGGAAGTCAGCAAGGAAGCTGGGTGTGTCTCCACAAAAGGAACTGAGTCCACTCAGTCAGGGCTTCCTGATGAAGTTGGAGACACAGTGCTGTCGCAGCAAGTACAGAGGGCACATAGAGAGTGTGTGGCCCAGGCCTGTAACTATTAGGAGTCAAGCACGAAAGGCTAAAGAGAAGAGCCTTTACTGAATGTGTGCAAGACAGAAGGCTAGGCATTTTTCATTGAGTTTTGTTGCTATGAACTCTGCAAGGGTAAACCAGTTGGGACTGTGTGCTGTGTGGTGCAAATAAATATGGGCAGGAGCCCTATAAAGAATCCTGTTTTTGTGTGTGTACCTCAGTAACATTCGCCATTTGAAGCTGAACCCCCACAATATATATATTTATTTATTTATTTATTTATTTATTTTGATTGCATAAATAAAATAAATATAAAGTGGACTAAAAATGCATTTGTAAACCAGATAGCTGTACGCAACCTAGAAATGATTGATTCTAGGAAACCTATTCAAGTCACATATACAATAAAGTTTACAATTAGTATTGCTATTCTAAAATTTGCTGCAGACCAGCACATATTGTACTGGCTGTGCAGGACATTGCATGGTTTGCATTGGGTTGTGCAATGCTCTGCAGGTCTCTAAGGGTCCCAGGCTTCCTCTCAGCTGTTCCATAGCCGGCTCCCTGCTCTTCCATGCGTGCGGGAGGGAGGGTGAATCCTGTTTAGTGACCTCTTCTCTCTGGTGCTGGGGATGTGACAGCTCCTACAGATGCTGCTTGTCACCTCTGGGTCTTCATGGTTCCACCAACTGTCACCCACGCACACATCACACAGGATGACGCCTTAACCCTTCCATGCCTCCTTCTCTGGGAGTAAATGAGTTAACACATAAATTACAAAACAAGTAAAGCACTCCAATGAGAAAAAGAAATACCACAAATAACAAAAAAAAAATACATTCCTTTATTAAATGCCTAATTATTCGTTTCCTCGTCTAATCAAAATACATCCTGTGTATCCCACATGGACCAGCTGTTTTTCCTGCTAGGTTATAGTGCTAGGTTTGTCTCTGACCTTATGAGTACAAATTATCAACCATCTAATGAACAATAACATCTTGGCTGTGCATTGCTATGGAATCAGATTGTGTTGTGCATTTGTTTTATATATGGTAGTCAGGGCCAGCTAGAAAACCATGATCCTCGTTATAAACTTTGCAGGATTTTCTCCCACGTTTGAAAAAATACATGACAAATGTTGAATTTGTAACCCCCTTAGGCCACATATTATCAGGAGAAGCTCAGACAGTGGTAGGTCTGTGCTTAATACACTGAGATAAATATGCCTTATTACTTGGAGAAGAATTGTTATCTGCTTGCCAGAAATTGGATCCTCGCCCCTAACAGAGAATGAAAATGCTGGCTTTCTCATTGCCATTATAAATGTATTACTAATGATCAGCTTATTATTTCTGGTTCTATTGCATCAGACTATGCTGTGTTGGAACTAGTGATGACATGTATATAGAAAACAACACAAATAACATGGCCACATTTCTGTTCTTTTGGATAACTTCATTGCTTGACCCCAAATAATGGAATTTTTTGCATAGTTTGGCAACGGAAAATGTTCCTTCAAAACCTCATTTCTTGTCGGGGAAGGGGATTGGTGTTCTAATAGACCACATACAATTTATTCTATAACTCTTGAGCTACATGGCTGAAGTCCGACCTGCAAATAGCTTGCAGGTTGGATCACACGGCGACCGGTCTGCCTGGATTTTTGTGGCTGATCCTGTTGTAGTCAGTTACTTTGGAGGGGGAGTCTTCCTGTGTTAAGCTAGGCACACACGGGTAGATTTGTAAAACGATTCGAGTACAATCAATCAACGTGCGCGGTCACGGTGATTGATTGTACTCGAATCTGCTTACAATCCTTCCTGTGTGTGCTGTCCTTCGAGGAGGTTCAATAGAGTCCCCTCGAAGTACCTCGATTGAACGGGTTTCCAACATGTTGGAAAACCACATTCAATCACCAACACTCAACATGAAAAAGAATTTTCATGTAGAGTACAGGGAAAGCCGACATCTTCACACAGAACTGACAGCCAGCCAGCGCAGCGGAGTCTGTGTAAAGGGGGCGGAGTCAGCATTCTTCACTCCAGCCGGGGAGAAGCAGGCTGGATTTCTCTTCAGCTTTCAGCATGTTTCGGCTTCACATGCTGAAACCCAGACAGAACTCTAGCTAGCCAGAGGTCTTCATTGAACGGTAATCGATGCGCCCATGTGGTGCACATTGATTTCCGTTCAATTGATCCCCGATCAATCACAGCGTGGTAACGGGAATTTACCCATGTATGGCTAGCTTTAGTGAAGCACACAGGATTTCAGACAGTTCTGTAGACCACTAATCACAGTATGGTGACATCAACACACTGTCTGTTACAAGCTGGCCATGGATCGAGTGCCTGATAAACGACTGACTGAAAAACGAAATTCTTGGGACTGGAATAAAAAATTTCTAGATCTCTGTAATTCATACAAATAAAAAAGGTAGCACATTTTAAATGGACTCGGCAGGCAATGTTAAAGACATTGATAGCCTATCCAAACTACTTGAGTTCTATAACTACCGGTATACTCCAAACATTACAGAGCTCTTGTAGAATGTGCTCTGCTTGGGGTGCCTTGTGTTTAAATAAGACACCAGGAATAGGATGTAAAACAGGTTGATTCTACATGCCAAAATCTGCCTTGAAACATTTCATGGTGCTGTGTGGACATCACTTGTAGGGTTTATTCCTAAAACGCAATCTCGCATAAGCTATAAATTATCTACAACATCACCTATGTTTCAGATGGGCATCAGGTTCAGGTGCCTAGAAATACCTGGAAAACATTTTTAGTGGTCTCCCACCCTTGGTCCAGATTCAAGGCACTTCCGATGAAGTGACATTTGCTGGTTGTATTAGTGCTTGATGGCACTCTCAGCTCTCTGTACAATTGGCCAATTGGTATGCAATTTTTGGGAACCAGGAAGGGTAGGTTGGAGGGGCTAAATTCTTCACAAATCTAGTTCTTCAATGGAGATTACAAGAGGCGAAACCTCTTTGAGATTTGAAAAAGGACCTTCAGAGCTAGATCATCAAGTATGTTTTAATAAAAATTGCAGATTATATTTATATTTTAGTGATCTGCTTTACAATGGTTAAATTTAAGTCACATAGAGGACAAATAAAGTTGGATTTAGAATCTGAGATAAAATGGTTTAGGAATGAAATAAATCTAAAGCTAAAATAAGGATCTAATTAAACATTAATAAAAAGTCTGCAGTTTGGCTAGTAGAGGAGTAGAGGAGAGCAGAGGAGAGCTAAAACTACCGTAAATTAGTGACTATACCCTTACTTGAAAGAAAGAGGGACATTTTTGTAAGACTCCCCTCTATTTCTGTTCTAGTGGCACCTCAAAATCTTTGATTTACATCTGTTTGTTATTTCAAGTGACATTGATGATCAGAGAAAATTTAATTCCCTAATGGTTACATAGACAACAATAAAAAAAACAACAGTACCTTTCTTTAAGCCCCCCATACACCTTACAATTTTACCATACAATTTCTGTGCAATCAACTTTTTTTCTACCAAAACCATGGGATATGAGGACCTTCTAACCCTTCCAATCACTATGTGTTCTATCAGAGAGGCCACTATACTACATACATGTTGGTAGATCTAATGGAAATTGTATGGAGATATCTAAAGGTGTATGGGGGGCTTTAGGCATTTTACAGTTCTCTATTAAATAATTGAACCAGGACTAGACTGTGTGCTGGGTGGATTTATTATTGTGTGGAGGAGTAATGTGATTAGTCCTAAGCCCCCCATACACCTTACAATCTTACCACACAATTTCTGTACAATCAACTTTTGTTCTACAAAAACCCTGTAATATAAGGACCATTCTATAAGGGAGGACCCTGCCCTACATAGTTGTTGGCAGATCTAAAGGAAATTGTATGTGATCTAAAGGTGTATGGGGAGCTTAAGTGATATTGCGTTGAAATCTGCTAATTTTTTAGCATAACAAATGCATATTGTAGATAAAGTATTTCGAAATCTGTAGACCTAGATTGTAAAACATCTGGATTTAAATTCCTTATTATAAAGTGCTCTTTATTCAACTCAATGAACTAGTAGAAATTCCAAGCCTTTGCATCACATGTGAAAAATGGTTTATGTCAAAAATAACTAAATAAAGTAAATCACTATATAAGAAAAATATATTTATAGAACAGATGGTAAGCGTATACATATGTCAGATTGGCTCTTGACTTTTGAGCCAGGGACAAATAGTCCTTTAGATGGCATCGCAGACAGCTGAGAAATACTATTTGAAGTTACAGGAGTACAGTTTATATATTGATTTAACTTATGCTATGTCTTTATCTCAATATTTGTATTTTAGACGTTTTCATTGTTGCGGTCAGACAAAATTCTTCCATTAACATGTTTGTTGCAATATACATTTACACTTCCCTGATATAAACTTGAATTCAGATATATTTGCATTAACAAATATATTTGGAATTCTCCATTTTTTTGAGTTTTGGGTTGGATTGGGTCCAGTTTTGGAGCGGGCAATGTTGGAACCAGAAAATTCATTGGCTGTCCTTTTGGAAGATCATGGTTAATTGGAAGAGGACACTACTACTGTACAGAGGTAGCAGGGGGGGGAATTTTACATTCTCAGCAAAAACATTGTGTACTCCAAAGTCATTTAAAAAATGAAGGGTTGAATCAATTAAATTGGAAATACAGAACATACATTGGTTGATATAGTTTAAATTTTATACCTGTTAAAGGAATATGTCTTAACAGGGGTATCACAAGCTGGTAAAGCCCCCCATACACCTTACGAATGATCCATACACTTTCCATTAGATCTACCAACAATTGTGTAGTAAACTGGCCTCCCTGATAGAATGCATAGTGATTGGAATGTTTAGAAAGGTCCTCATATTACATGGTTTTGGTAGAAGAAAAGTACCAGAAATTGCCTGGTAATTGTACGTGATGTATGGGGGGCTTTACACCTAAAAGATCACCAATAATGTTGGGTTATGGGTTGGATGATCAGTGTCATTTATACAAAAGCTGAATTGCTGCCTACTAGAATACAATCAACTCCATTAATAATGCATCTATGCAATCTATCGATTAATTCAATTAATGTGATTAATGCAATTGCATCTAAAGGGAAGGAGAGTGGACATAAAGGGCAGGAGTTGCAGTCTATCTTTCTGAAGGGGATTGATTGTGATTTTTGCTTCATTTGCAAGCAGGACATTGTTTTGGCACCGCTGCTGGAACTTCAAATCAATTTGTCTAGTAAATGCTAGGAAGGTGTATCTTGACTATGAGTTTTTTTTACCTATGGGGAAAGTGACACCATAGAGCCCCCCATACTCCTTCAGATTCCTCCATACAACTTCCATGAGACCTACCAACAACTATGTAGTATAGTGACCTCCCTGATAGAATACATAGTGATTGGAAGGTGTAGAAAGGTCCTCATATTACATGGTTTTGGTAGAAGAAAAGTTTGTTGTACAGAAATTGCATGGTAACTGTATGTGGGGTATGGGGGGCTTTAGTTACCACACTGGGTATTTTGTCTTCCCTGGAACCTCCATTTCCTTTCCATCAATATGTGAACCAATTACAGTTTCTGGTTTAATGATGTTTATTATTGTTTAAATGAAGTACCGGTACTTACTTTAGCTCATCACATTGTTTTTATGCTTCTCCATGCAATGCAGGTAGACTTAATAAAGGTGCAATGGCGTACATTGCTTCCAGAAAACTTTTTCTGAATTGGGTGGATGTAAAGCTAGGCATACATGGTTCAATTTTAGCGTTCAATCAACTTAATATGATCAAAGTTTACATCGATCAAACTTAACACACATGGTTCAATCGATGAAAATTGTTCAATAACGATCAAAATGTCGATCAAAAGTGATTGGACGTGTAAAGCCCCCCATACACCTTCAGATTCCTCCATACAATTTCCATGAGACCTACCAACAACTATGTAGTATAGGGACCTCCCTGATAGAATACATAGTGATTGGAAGGTGTAGAAAGGTCCTCATATTACATGGCTTTGGTAGAAGAAAAGTTGGTTGTACAGAAATTGCATGGTAATTGTATGTGGTGTATGGGGGGCTTTAGGAAATTATTGTCGATTGTACAAGGATCTAAAATTGTAGCATTTTGTTTGTTGGTCGAGCTGATTGTATATGATGAAAACATTTATATATGACTTTCCTGTGTTTTTTGATCGAAACTAAAATTATTGATTTTAGTCTTATTCCTATCAAACCTTCTATTTGGTACTACTTTGGATTCGATTGCGATCAATGTTCGATGAAAAGATCAAAATTGAATCGAAGAGCAATTATGCTAAATCGAACCGTGTATGCCTAGCTATAGTCTTGAGGAGCTAGCTGGCATATGGAGAGAACTTTGTCATGCAGACTCAGTGGTAGATACTACAGTCTCTGTACTTTAGTAATTAATGTCAATAATACAGTACTTTTTCTTGAAATATATATCCTATTCCAAAGAATGGTTGTTATTATTATATAAGTAGCCCTTGTTCTCTACCTTAGGGGGCTTCTAGCTGTCTACATTAAGGATGCACTTATATCTATTGGCACATAAGCAGCACAACGTGACAAAGGAACAGTAGACAAATATGGCCTGGTCTAATAATGTCATCTTTTAGAACATATGGAAAGCTGGATTCCTGAGTGTGGTTCACAAGCCTAATCTATGGCTTCAATTTGCAAACATTTAACTTTCTGCTGCTAAGTGCCAGATACCACACCACCCAACACCTCTAGTCTCAGCCTAAACAAGTCAGAGCTGTTTTGGTGGTAAAAGGAATGACCTTCTCTTATTTTGACAGGTAATG
Source organism: Ptychadena robeensis (assembly GCA_036250615.1). Taxonomy (NCBI): domain Eukaryota; kingdom Metazoa; phylum Chordata; class Amphibia; order Anura; family Ptychadenidae; genus Ptychadena; species Ptychadena robeensis. The sequence goes on along the minus strand of CM070042.1, from coordinate 37,879,929 downwards.
TTATGGTTGAAAAAAGCACCATTTAATTATTTTATGATATCACAGAAACATATTCAACCTGAAGGAAGGGGCATTGTTCGCTTTATCAGATGACTCAGATATGACCTCCTTCCGTGTCGCTCCAATCTAGTCTACAGTGCTTCTACACTGGCTGGCTTTTTTCCAGGTGTATACAGAGCTATAATAAGATCATTGAATTTATCTTGCAGTTATAATCATTGCTATACGTTTCTGTATATACAGTATTTATGGTGTATCTGTAAAGAATAATCAGTCATTCAAGGTTGGATTAAAAAAAACAGCAAACAATGGCAGCCATTTATATAAATTTATATCTAGCACAGGAAAGGTATCCATGGGCAGGGCAGAACACCGAACAATGCAAAAAATTTCCCAATGCTGAGCCATGTACAACAATACATACAAACTTCCACCAAACCTCATCTTACTTACTGTATCATTAAAATGAACAAAGGCTCTAATTTGTTTTACTAGAAACATAACCCGCATTCATTACCCCTTCCTGAAAGGTAACCCTAGGGGGGTAACCTCATTATATTTAGCACCTTTGTGTACCCAGTCTGTAGATGTTCTCCAGGAAAGAGTTAACCTCTTTCTAATTACACACCAAGAGAGTCTGTTCATGATTTGCATCCCACAGCTCATTAACTTCCATGGGAGAGCTGAGGGTTGTTTGATGTCTCAACTCTTATCATTGATCAGCTGTTCTCAGAAGACTGATTATTAGTGGAAGTGCTTCTAAAAATACTCATAGAACTGAATAGGTAGCCTCTTTGAAGGAAACATATATATCCTTCCAATTTTTTTTTCAGGTATAATGCATCTGTACAGATCAGCTTGATATGTGATACTTCAGTATACTAATGTTTTGAAAACCTTATGTCAGTGCATATTTTGTAATTATATATTAAATGGGAGCCTAGTAGCCTCCGTCATCCATAAGTGGAAGAAGTTCAAAACCACCAAAACTCCTTCTAGAGCTGGTCCGACATCTAAACCGAGCGATCACTGGAGAAGGGCCTTAGTCAGGGAGGTGACCAAGAACCTGATGGTCACTCTGTCAGAGCTCCTCAGTGGACAGATGACAATCATCTCTGTAGCAACCCCCAATCAGGCCTGCATGGTAGAGGAAGTGGCCAGAGAAAAGCCATTCCTTAGTGAAAGGCACATGGCAGCATGCCTGGAGTTTGCGAAAAGGCACCTGAAGGGCTCTCAGACCATAAGAGACAAAGATTAAACACTTTAATGTGAATGCCAGGCATTACCTTAGGAAGAAACCATGATGAGATGCGTTCTTTGTTTGATACAGGCTGACAAGCCCTAGGAGAGTGACACATTCCGGGGGTTACATATATTTCTCCTCCTGCTCTCCTCGACCGCAAACGCACCCATAACCGTTGAATATATTGCTTTTACTGTTGGTAATACTAAACCCTGACATGGCTAAGATCCAATCAATAAATGCGCACAAAGACCCCTGAAGAAGCGGATACCCACGAAACGCAAGCGTCGGGCTAGTGCAATGTTTTGTAAAGAATTGTAAATTTTATCCATGCTTGGAATTATATGTATACACCGTATTTTGGCTTTGTACTTGATAATTTGCAAATTTTTGTTTTTGACTTCACGATTTCACTGTGAATAAATAAATCTAATCTATTTTCTGATATCACTGCCTTAAAAGTCCCCTTGCTCCCTAGGGAGGATCATTGAAAACGTTTAGTTTTCCCTTACTGCTTGGGAAGAAACCAGGCAGCCCTCATCACCAGGCCAATACAATCAATACTATGATTTTCGGTGACAGTGCACGATGCATTTTATCCAACCTGATGGAGTTTGAGAGGTGCTGCAAAGAGGAATTATATTCAAAAAGATTTGAGGCTGTAACTGCTGCCAAAGGTGAATTGACAAAGTATCTAGCAAAAAGGTGTGAATACTTATGTACATGTCTCGTGTACATGTTTATATTTAATAAATGTGCCAAAACCTCAAGTAAACTCATTGTCATTATGGGGGGTTGTGTGTAGAATTCTGAGGAAAAAATGGATTTAAAAAATGTGGAAAAAATTATGGGCTGTGAATATGTTCCGGATGCCCTGTATGTAGGGTCTGGTTCTTGCTGCATGGGGGTCCTGTATATTGCCTCTACTAAATGTGGTTATATGCTGGTTGATATTTTCAATATATTAAATGTTAGATGTAAGATTAGGTAAAACGTTTGATTTTGTATTGATAACAAGGAGATCCTCAATTGAAGTTTGATTCATTATCGGTGAAACATTGCATTTCATTGGCCTATAATTTGACTCACATATTGTTTAAGGGATTTGGTGCCCATTCTCTAGCAACTGAGTGTCACTTTTGCTTTCAATAACACCAAAGAGATGCATTTCATCTATAGCTTCCATGGCCAACATGATCAAAAGCTATGGAGGTATCATATCTATAAGCAAACAGTAGAATAGAGACTGCTGCATAAAGTGCTGTGCACATTAAATGGATCCAGAAAGGACATTTTCCACCAAACCTCTGTTCCTCCAGATGGTCAACTATGTGGTAGGTTTCCTTGTTCCCAGTAATACATGGAGTGTTCCAAATATAAGAAACCTTTTTCTTTCTAAAAGCCAAGTCAAACTGAGTGCACATCTGGAATGAGAAAAAACCAAAACAGACTACTACAGGATTTTCCTAAAGGCAGCCAGAAGGTAAAACCAGTTGGGAGATGTAGAGCAATTCTTTGAGATGTAAGCTGTAAATCCTTTACAGGATATGAGTGAATTTAATATTTTATTAAACATCCAGTAGTTTTGTACAATTGGATTGTTATTTATTTAAAACAGGCACTTAGTTTTCGCTTGCTTATACAATGGATCCAATTTCCTCCTAAATATTCAGCAGACTATAAGAAAAGAGAAATACCATGTAGCTGTGTCAATATACCCAGGGGTGCACATAACTGGTCCGCTGGTACGCATCCAGGTCTAAAAACCTGCTCTGCGTAACCTGTGGTGTCCCTGTAAATCGATGTGCGGAACAGATGGACAGATTGACAGAGCTGACTGATTGACTGCAAAAGCAAGCAGGCCGGGGGTCAGTAGGAGGAAGCCTTGATCCTTGCTCTCACGCCCAATGGTCCCGAGGTGAGATGCTTCTGCTTCGTGACGTGTGTTGTTGGGGAATGATTAAGGGAAGGGGGGGGGAGTGGGGGGGATGTTTTAGGGGGTATGATCAGGGGCATAGTCGTCTGGGGAATCATTAAGGGGGGGGGGATGTGTGTTAGGGAAATCAGGGGCAGTCTGTCTGGGGGATATTAGAGGGGGGGGGGTGTGGTTTGGGGGAATATTCAGGGGCTAGTCTTTGAGGAATGATCAGGGGGGAGGGGGTGATTATTGGGGGAAGCTGTGGAATAAAGGAGGTATGTGTGTGCCTGTGGGGGAGTAATTAAGGGTAGTCTGGGGAGGGGGATGATTAAGGTAGGGTGTGTTCTTGTGTGGGGGGTGGAGAATGATAAGGAGGTACGTGTGGCCTATGGGGGGGGGGGGTAATAAGGGGTAGTCTGTTGGGAGGGGGAGATTATTAAGGGGTAGGGTGTGTTTCCTTTGTGTGGGGGTGGGAGGAATGATGGGGGGGGGGGGGTAGTTTTAAACACTCGTAAATGGGTTTTTTTTAATTGCCAAACGTTTTTGCCATTTTAATGTTCAACAAAGAATTAGTCACCTGAAAAAACGCAGGGAAATTTAGCTAAGTTACACTGCGGTTTTTTACTCAAGGTAAAGGACGTTTACGTGACCGATCGGCGACGCCACATTAGGCGTTCGCCGTCAGTTTTTTCGGATTCATTAGACCTCTATGGGGTCCTAGACACCTATAATTGCCTAGCACTGTTTGTAGCAACCTCCAGGAAATCGTTATTCCCAGACAAGATGAGCGGGAGCGCAACTGGCGGTTTCCGAGCTGAAGCAGTCAGAACCTCCAGTGTAAACTTAGCCTAAATAACCTATAAAGGTGCAGTTAGGGTGTCAATTGGGAATGCAAATTACTAATTCAAACACAGGTCAAACCTATAGAGGGGACAGCTAATGGAGGATAAGAAAAGAGGATGCCAGAATCACCATGCAGGAGCTGACACAGAGACAGTGATAGACCAGCTACATAGGGGGAGTACCAAACATTTCTCCTGAGTCTCATCTGAGGAACTCACTAAAAAAGGTATGTGCACCCGAATAACCTACTAATTTTCAAAATATTCTTTTGAGTTATAATACATATTTGAAAGAAACTGTATGTTAAAGGTAATGAACTACTGCATATCATTCGAGATATGGAACATGTAAACCTTCACAGGCAACTCATAAAAGTGTGTATTGGTAGTATGTAGTAGTATTCAAACATATTCTTACAGCTCTCATCATTAATTACATTGATTCGTTTATTACAACATCCAAATGTATAAACCAAGCGTTGGTTATGGTAAGCATGGAAGAGTGGAGTTAACATACTGCCAACTGGGTAGTGGAAATATGTTTGGAGTGACAAGAACACTCCTGTTCACAGTTTATTGTAAGAGTCTAGGTGTAGAAGGTACCTAACGGACTTCTATGACCCATGAAAGGATAGAAGGATAACACATATGATAATGAAAAGGTACTGGTAAAAGTCTTTTTCAAAAAGTAAAAAAAATACGGGTGGTAAGTTCACTGGCTGGCACAAGCTCTAACATTAACCCCCCCCCCCCAAAAATATTGGAAGAAAAGAAATAAATGAAAGAGTGCCTTCTTGTCAACATCTGTGTCTGACCTGGAGGAATGAGATGCCATTTCCAAAACGGAGTGAGAATTATTAGTCAAGTGGTATTTTGAGAATAATTTTATTATTAACAACAACCATGTCTCAATGAACCAAAAAACTCATTAATATCAAAGCGAATATTTTGGAAATAGTTTTTATTTGTTTTTGTTTAGCTATTTAGGGGATATCTGTGAGGTGACTTTACTGTGCATAATATTAGGCAAACTCAACAAAAAACAAATTTATACCATTTCAATATTTATTTTACCAGGAAAAACAATATAAAATCTCAACATTCACAAATATACATTTCTGAATTCAAAACAAAAACAAAAAACAAATCAGGACCAATTAGCACTTTCTTGAAAGGACACTCAAAAGCCGCAATCCATGATTCTTCAGTTTGATTGTTCACCATCAAATGCGTGAAGCAGCAACCACACTCCCAGATGTCAAGAGGTGTAATGTTTTCCTTGTAAACAACAATTGATGATGGACCAAGGTTCTCAATGGGGTTCAGATCAGGTGAACAGGAGGCCATCATAGTTTTTATTCTTTTATACCCTTCTTCCAGCCATCCTGTGGAGACTTGGACGCGTGTGATGAGCATTGTCCTGCATGAAATCATGTTTTTCTTGAGGAATGCAGACTTCCTGTATCACTGCTTGAAGAAGGTGTCTCCAGAAATGGGCAGTAGGACTGGGAGTTGAGCTTGATCCTCCTCAAACGAAGGGCCCCACAAGCTCATCTTTGATGATACCAGCCCAAACCAGTACTCCACCTCCGACCTTGTGGATTCTGAGTCGAACTGGAGCTAGTTGGCCATTTACCAATTCAGCCACGTGCCACCATTGGGCCCCATCCCCAGACTCACTCTCATGTCATCAGTCCATAAAACCTTAGAAAAATCAGGCTTGAGATTATGTCTTGGCCCAGTCTTGACGTTTCAGCTTGGTGTGTCTTGTTCAGTGTTGTTCGTCTTCAGCCTGTTCTGTCTCTGAGTATTGCACCCCTTGGTGCTTTTGGCACTTCAGTGGATGGTGTGTCGAAATTATGGCCAAACTGGTGGCAAGTGGCATTCTTGGCAGCTTTGATGCTTGACTTTTCTAAGTTCATGGGCAGTTATTTTGCGCCTTGTTTTTCCACAGCTTCTTGCGACCCTGTTGATCTATTTGAATGAAACGCTTGATTGTCTGTATGATCACGCTTCGAAGCTTTGCTTTTACGAGGGCGATCCCTCTGCCAAGATATCTCACAATTTTTTACTTTTCTAAGCCGGTCAAGTCCTTCTTTTGCCCCATTGCCAACAGGAAAGGGAAGTGCCTAATAATATTGCACACCTAATATAGGGTGTTGATGTCATCAGACCACACCCCTTCTATTACCGAGATTGCACTGCACTAATATGCTTATGGTGTCGGCTTCGAGCCGTATACAAGCTTGGCGTATAAGACAACATGCAAAGAGGATGATGTGGTCAAAATACTAATTTGCCTAATAATTCTGCACTCCCTGTAAGGTAAAGCTGTTATGGCTGCAAAGAGAAAAGCTTATAAAAAAGTTTTGATGCCCATGGATTCAGAATTTGATGTATACTTTTATCCACATTAGACAAGTAAAGTTACTGGTGGTTTCTATACTAGACAGTAGGCTGAGTATTCAAGTTGACAGTAAGCACTGACAGCATGACACAATCAGATAAGAAAAAAAATATTCCAGTACAGATCCAATAGTATGTTTTTATTTCTATATCACAGTAAAACAGTATATTGTATGGACAGACACATTTTGACACAAAAGTTCAGGAGCATATATATCTCTATTCCACAATACAACTCAAAAAATCATCCAAAATATTCTGCCTCTGTGTCTTTTAAGTTTTGTGGCCCGTAAGCCTGCTGACTCCCTGGCCAGGGAAAAGTTTCCCAACTGATATACTGTAATGTTAAGTAGATACTCTCTTTATATCATATAATCTATAATCATTACTATCTTCTTATATTTGGTCCCATAGAATTTTCTGATAATCAGGCATAAAATGAAATGGCGGGCAAAGTTGACTGAACTCTTTACATGCTGGTCTCATGACAGCATTTCATCATCAAAGGAGAACCAGCCAAGCTAATGATTATGGGAAATGAAGAAGGATCACCATATACAAGTGCATGCCAAGCAAAACTGTTGGGTTTAGGGTGGGGTTGTTTTTGAGTCATAAAATCTTGTTAACCCCTTCACTCATTGGGGTCTGCATTTGTACTAAGAAGTGTCCAAGAACCATCTGTTTCTCATGCCTGATAGTACTTAGAACACGTGGAAAATATGGGATAGAGAAGAACAGGGCAAGGACAATCTCAAAATAGCCTGGCTTACAATACTAGATTTTTCCACTGGTATAAAACTACACGGATGATGTACAGAGCAGCCACAGAGTACAATGTTAGCTCCTCTGTCTGATATGTCTCTGCTACCTTCCTGTTCCTCATGCTGTAATATAACCTGCATTTTAGAAGGAGTTTGCGGATAGTTCAAATGCACCATACTTTACTGCCATATAAGAAAGCCCATCCCACCCTGGTAGTAGTGACCCTGTAGTAATAACCGCATGCCCACCCTTTTACCCACCCCCGTATTCCCAACACCCGTACTCCCTCGCTGCCCCAGGTTCAGGAGGCCTGAGACAGCCAGGAGCTGAAGTTCTTGGCTAGGCCCTTACTGGGAGATGGATGGGCTCACACTGAGTTACTGGGGTATTGTGTCCAGCCCACCTCGTTGTATGTTGCTTGTATGTGACTGTATATGAGGCTCCGTACTTTGCTCCAAGCTAGCTGTACTTCTGGGGTGAAATCTTTGGCGAATGCTTCTGCAATGATTTCCAGTATCACCCCAGTCAAAATCTAAACATAATCAAAACAAAACAAATTAATAGCAGACAGCCATCTTTAAAACCATTAGGCAATCATGCAAAGTAAATGTACAAAGACAAATCTATTTACAGATCTCTTTTATGCTATTCACATCAAAGGTCATTCTATAAATATACATGTTCTCATCCATGCAGATGGGCATGTTTGACTATAGAGGAGGCAGAGGAGCCACAAGGGTGCAGGCTTAGCTTCTGGGAGAACAATAGTTTAATAACCCAGCGGGTCACTTTGTGACCTGAGAGCGCTTAGCCAAGAGATGTCCGCCAGGGTAGAAATCAACAGCATGTGGCCAATGTTCTGTTATTTCTGTTGGCACATTCATTGACGCTGGTGTTAAGAAAACACTATAAAACACATGTCTTCTTTTAGGTGGCACAAGGGTTAGTTGGTCTCTAATGAAGAGCATATATCCAGTTTACCATTTACCAAAACATGCACTCTATATCAGTTAAATAACAGCTAGATAACAGTTAACAACAGATGAGCTGTGGAGAGCAACGTGATGACATCATCATGCTGCTCTCCTTTGCTCACAGTATCAGGGGGCACCCTTTGTGTGGCGGCCAATTTTGCTGCCGCAGCTTGTTGCGTGTGTGGAGACCCTTAGATAACAGTTAAAATAAGAACACATACACTAAAAGGCACTAGAGCAACCATTCTAAATAAAAGATAAAAAATACACCAGAAATAGACACATTTGACCATTTGCCTTTGTTCACCTAACACCTAAACAGAGGCAATGTACAGCAAAAAAAATTGCCAAAGAACAGGAGTGCCACATTGTCTGTCATCTGCTATCAAGCATCTATCAAGTTGCTTCTGGTCTCCCTTCATCAGGGCTTGTAGTGGCAAAGTATAGAAATTGTGTGTACAGCTTGACAAATACAAATATACATTGGTTGTCCAGGTAAATATTTAGATTTTTAATGGTTCAGTTAAACAAAATACCAAATATCTCTTCTTCAAGTCCCAATAAAGATGGACCAGTGCTTTACCGAAATGTGATGTGTATTGTAGTAGTAGAGTGTGATTAGACCCACTTAAGACAGTGGACACTTCTGTTCTTTGACAGCTCTAGATATTTACACTGGTGGACCACTTGATTGTATGAGCTGCCTTTCCCCTTATATTTAAATGCTTGACCAACTAGAAATCCAATCCAAACAGGCCATAAAGCCAACCACTGTGAAGATTTAATATTTTTTTTTTATTTGAATTTTTTTAAATTAGTTTTAAAAGTTCACAACACTGTGCCTATGGCTACAACTCCACTAGTGCCTTGAGCATGCGTCAAACGTGTACCAAACGCAGGCATTGATTTCTATAGGCCAGACTCCACTGACACACTGAGCGTGCACCCCAAAAGAAAATGCCCATAGAGAGTGAATGGATGCAACAACAAAACACACCCAAACGCGTCCAAACAAATTCACAATTTTCCAGAAAATGAGAAAGGCGTATGCATTTTTTAGACACATGTGGAGAGATGGCCTATCCCTGCCTAATTCCTTTGTTGGATGATATCTAAATATCTCAGTATTATTGCCGAAACATTTATTTTTTTTTTTATACAAAATACTGTACGCACACCCAAGACGCACATATGTGAGCAGTGATAGGAATAGGGTTAATACTAATGACAAGTTTTAGGATTAACTTTTAACTAATGAGCTGGTTAGGTTGTCAGTTTTGGACAACTTTGAGAATAGTTTTTTTGGCACACACACCTTTAACATCTACAAATCTATTTACTAAACTCTAAGTCTAAGGTCTACATTGATCTATTGGCATGGTATGTATTTTTTCCCAAAAAATATGGGTTTAAAAGTTGCAAACATTTTTTGCAATAAAAATTTTGCAATGGACAATCTTTTTCTACAGATTTTGGGCTTTTTATACTGTGTGGTCTAAAAAAATATTATGGTCATATGGTCAAAAATGTACTATGAACTCTAATTCAAAGAACTAAAGCCCCCCATACACCTTAAGATCGATCCATACAATTTCCATCAGATCTACCAACAACTGTGTAGTATAGTGGCCTCCCTGATAGAATACATGGTGATTGGAAAGATTAGAAAGGTCCTCATGTTACATGGTTTTGGTAGAATAAAATTTGATTGTACAGAAATTGTATGGAAAGATTGTAAGGGGTATGGGGCCCTTCACTGCATGGGTTAATACCATTTTATACTGGAGTTTAGCTTAAATAACGTTTTACTTTATTTTGGACCATAGAATATGATGACGGACCGAATTCGAATCTACTTATATGCATCAATGTCATTTAATAAGTGATTCATACATTTACATTACTGTAGCAGTATTTGAATGTGTAACTTAGCATTTCTACTGCCTATATATAGCCTATGGGTGCCAATGTAGTTCAGATGGTATAATACATTTTAATCAGCCATTATAAAAACACACACCTTAAAGAATACAGGGTCCACTTTGTGTTTCACCGCATGGCTTTTCCCCACAATTCCCAGGACAGTTGCCACCTTTTCAGGGTCCCCAAGATTTTCCACCACACTGTTTATGGCACCCATTACCCTTCGGCCGTGCTTGCGTAACTGCACACTTTGTTCCATTTCCAGGGGATCCTCCATGTTCTTAAACTGGCTGAAGTACTGCTTGGCCGTTGGGAAATTTACAAAGAACCTTTTAGCAAAGAAGAAGGGTAAAAGGAAAAACATTTTGTTTAGTGCAACGCGTACATAAATTATGATATACAGTGTAATAAGTGGTTAAAGACAGTTCAAGTTTAGCAGATTACCATTTAAAGACATTGTAGAAAGTTTAAAATGCTTGGGATATGGGTTATTGAAATTTGAAGTCTAATTTATTATTTTGAAGAAAAAATTGCTACAAAAAAATTAAGAGAAAAAAATGCTAAAAAAAAATTTGAAGTGATTGGATATGTATCATGATAACAAGAGGGCTTCACAGTTTTAAAATAGAATACATTTGCACCACTACCAACAAGTGACCATAATGTACAGTGTCCTTTAATATAAAAGGACCGTAGGCTGTGAGGGATCACTCATGGTTACTGTGTTAGGGCTTGTTTCCACATTGTTTCCACATACCTCTCATACGGGGGTCCCGACTTAGCAGATAGACTTATTTGCTTGGCAGAGGATTTGTCTTCATGGTGCTGAGCCCCGCTGCAAGGCTCAACCTAGTCGAATACGTTGAGCCTCTGCATCAGCAGATGTGTAAACAGACCATCCGCCGAGCAGGCAATGTCAATTTGCTACATCGGCGTATGTGGAAACTAACTCTTCAGGTTAAGGCCGGAGGTTTCTAGGGCTCCAAAATGAGTGAATCAGTAGGTACTTTTAGTAGACAGAATTTTAAAACAGCAGGCTTTCAAAGTTTGTTGGTAAACATTCAACAGTACCATATCCCTTACACAACACAAGCACAAAAAAAGGTACCACAATTTTATATGTAAGTATAACACTCAAAGCCACTTACACAAGTGTGGGCCTGAATAAAAGAAGTACATGGTTTCATAAAACAAAAGAATTCCTATGTCTCCACGCGTTTTACCCTACAAAAGAGCTCCCTTGAAGTTCTCTACCTTATTATTTATATAAGATTATTTTACCATGTTCAGATCTAGATCCAATTAACGGGAGGACCACATTCCTGGTCGCATTTGAAAGGACTTAGAGAGGGAAAGCGGTTGCTTACAAGCCAATGTAAAGACAGTTAGTTTATTACTTTCCAGGAGTTTCAGAAGTCACATTATCATTTCAATATCTTCCCAATCATATCATCAATTTTGGCTATTTGCTTAGACTAAACAAATAGTTCGGAAAGGTTGAAACTCTTTTCTGGTTTCTGGCCTCAACTATCCCTTTGGTACCTGGGGACACACCTAGCCTAACACCAGCTGACTATTTACTGCTGCAAGGAAGATTTATATTGAACATGGATCCAAAGGGAACAGGGCCTGGAAGTAAATGTTACCCTAGTTCATAGCAACCTGCAGTTTGGTCCAGAGCTCCTATATATACATTAATATGCAGGTCAATGGCGCAGGTCCCCAACTCCTTGGCATCATTGATGGCGATGATCTAGGAAACCACTTGTGTGAATGCTCCCTAAAGGTCACAATACATGTGACAATATTACTTTATAATTTTTTTCAACTTTTGTTTCACCAAAACTATGTAATATGAAGACCTTTCTAAAATATCAAATGAATCTGTATCCGATCAAGAAGGCTCTAACACTATACAGTTGTTGGTAAATCTAAGGGAAATTGTAAGAGAGATTAAAAGGTATGTCTACATAACCCGCTAAAGTAGTGATTCCCATAATGCAGAGCTTCCAGCTTCTTGCATACAGAAAAACTAAAGGAAGGGTATGTTTCCACATTCGTCCGGTCCCCCTACGCTAAGCGTATTGCTTGGAGGGAGGTCCTGATGGAGTACATACACTTTAGCTGCTCGGCGGATGTTGTGTTCTCACAGCGCTGAGCTGTTCCTCTGATGCGGGGGTTAACGTAGTCTAGTACGTAAACCCCTGCATCGGCGGATGTCTGAACACAGCATCCGCTGGCCAGCTAAAGTATATGTGATCCATCTGGATCCCGCCAAGCACTGCGCTTAACATAGTGGTCCAGACGGATCACAAAACATTGTGGAAACCCCCTTAACACAAGACTATAAACGTGGAATCCACCATCACAGGGTTAAATTGTAGCACTGTGTCTAGTCACTGTATAAACATAGGTCCTGGAGCAGGGTCTTCTGAGAGCATCATATATTGATGCTCGTTAGCACCTCCTATAACTTTTGAGACACTTGGCACTGTGGGCCCCTCCACACCACTGCCTGCTTCTCTATGTACTCTATTAAATATTGGTCTGTACAAATTAAACTTCTTCTTTATTGTCATCCCTTTCAACTAACTCAGGGGTGTCCAAACTTTTTACAAAGAGGGCCAGGTTTGGTGAGGTGAAAATGTGTGGGGGCCATCCCAGCCAGGCACCACACATGACACAACATAGCATTCCGGTATGTGTTCAGAAGTCACACTGACATTACAGCTGTAACTAATGAAGGCGATGGGAGTCGTCTTTTTGCCCTTGAAGCAATAGCTTTCACCTTGCCTACGAAAAACTGTTTGGTTTGGTGTTCCTTCCTCTGGGAGTGAAATGGTGTAACTTCAGTACCTAACTCCATCTCGATCAGTGGTAAATTGTAATCTTTCTTATTGTACATTGGTGATCAGCTGAAAGTTATTGAGGTACTGGTGGCAACTTACAAAAAATGAGGATCTACATGTTTGTTTTTTTAAAAAGGACGCCACAATCTATGTTCAAAGCATTTGTATCATTGTTAAAGATGAATGAGTTGTCTGTTGACCTCGTTTGCAGTTCTAACATGAATGAATCTCTCGGGAGTCGCATAACAAGCGTACACTTTTACGCACATGATAACTATGGGAGACTTGAACATTGAAGATAAACACTTCTCCTGAACTTTGCTCTGCAAAGCAGAAACTGGATAGCTCAATGAGGACCTTTAAGCAAATAGGAATTGAAAGATGAGAAGTGGAGGTCTAAGGTAATGGGTAAATGGTCACTGTCCCCCTAAAATTCAAAGGAATTTTTAAGAAATATAAACATAGACTCCTACGGCAATCGTCTGGAGTCTTTGGGGTAGCCATGCTCCCAAAACACGAGGATTTAGCGTGACCCTAAACGGAGATACCAACCATAAGGAACAACACAGACTGGGTAGAAAAAGAATTACAATTTTATTTTTTACATATTAATACAATAGCGGCTAAAAACTGGATCACTGGTTTTGCCAGCCAGTAAGAGGTCCAGTGACCTCCAAATGAATCATCCATGCACAATGTAATATTGTCCAATAAGGTTCAACAATGACAATCATTGGCCCCTCAACGCGTTTCAGCTCCTTTTGGCCTCATCAGGAGGGGATAATGTGCAAACATACAGGGAATTGATGATCTTATATAGGTCTTGCCTAGATAGACAAAGGTAACCTATTACAAGTCCAACTTTGATAACAGTCTTACAGGTGATCAGTATATATTCAACAGGTGTCATAGGTCATATCTCACTTTATAGCCTTAATTGTAACACATCATTTATCTATATTTCTATTGTTGTATGTCCTTTAAGCAATGTCATATAAATAAACCCTTAAATGTCACACTATACAGTGATGGTAAAACCCCCCATACACTCCATACAATTTCCATTAGATCTACCAACAACTATGTAATTTATTGGCCTCCCTGATAGAATACATAGTGATTGGAAGGTTTAGAAAGGTCCTCATATCACATGGTTTTGGTAGAAGAAAAGTGGATTGTAGAGAAATTGTATGGTAAGATTGTAAGGTGTATGGGGGGCTTTACATTTTACACCAAAGTATTGTTTGTCATCTCAAAGCCGATCTTGAGTTCCAGGCAAGTTAATTATTACGTAAAGGCCCCCATACACCTTAAGCTACGGTAGCATACACGGTTCGATTATAGCATTCAATCGACCTAAAACTATCAAAGTTTACATCGACCAAGCTTAAATTGTATACTGCACACATGGTTTGATCGGCGAAAATTGTTCAATAACAATCAAAATATCAAAACGTGATCGAACATGTTGGAAAATTTTCGTAGATTATACAAGGATCTAACTAAAATTGTAGCATTTTGTTTTTGATTGCATGCCACAATCGGAAAAAAAACCCATCCTGAGGAAATCGAGATGTCTATGGCCAGCTTAAGAAATTGTCTTAGAAAAATGTTCCCTAGTTCTGGTATACATTAAAGCTGGACGTTGGGTTCACCATCACGGAGTTGGGCCTTAAAGGTGAATGGAGCAAATGTTCTCATTTTATCCTTAGAAAGTTTTATTCTTCGGTATCATGAGTTAATTAGTATGATGCACTCATTGGTCAATTGGATAACATAACATTCATGATCTGGCATGTCTATACATGAGATCATAAACAAATCCAAAGTCGGATATTACAAATATTTTTTTCTCGGTGTGAGACTTGTAAAACACATGGAACTAGTTTAATGTCAACGGGAACATCCTCTATCTGTGAACAGGATTTGGGGGGAGTCCATAATGTCCAATCTCTCAAAGATCCCAATGTCTACTGTCACGGAGCCAGAAGACAGAACAAAAACATTAAAGTCTTTCCAGCCTAGCCGGGGGAAAGGAAGAATTATTTCCTGACTCCTCCAAATTAGCCATGAGAATGCACGATGTATCAATCAATAGGGAACTGGAGGTGAAATGCTACCGTTTTTTCGAGTTCACAGTATTTTTATATAAATGATGGAATAAAAACCAATATGGGCGTTGGACATGCACTGCCAATAAATGGGTTCACATTCATGCCGGCACATAATCCCCTACCCCTCAGTGCCTTTTGCTGTTTGGTAGCATATTTGCGAGGCATGGAGTAAGCGAGTATTGTCTGCGCGTTATTATGGGCCCAGGGCCCCTATACACCTGCATATTTTGCATACCTGGAGAAAAAGCTTCCGGATAAGGAAAGCATGTGACTAACCCCCCTTCCTTCAATGTTTATGATTGGTTGCTCAGATGTACACGGCACTCGATTGTCCTCGAATCCATTAAAAATCTGAGCCACCCAGAGCTTCTTCAATTGATCCCGCTTGGACAAACAGGGTTCCAACATATTGGAAAACAAGGGTCCCCATCCAAAGTATCCACCGGGCTTCCAGCTGGCTCCTGATATCGGAGCAGCTGGGGAGCAGTTCAATGACGTCATTGCGCTGCTGCAGGGCTTACTCGATCAGTGCAATAATTGAACTGTATAAAGACTGACCCCAGCCTGCTGATTGGACAATGACCTAGTAGCAGACCACTGATGCAGTCATCCCTATATCCTTTAGCAGCATTCGACTAACAGTAATGCAAAACAGTAAATCTTCATTGTTTAGGGGCAGTAATCCTTCCTACATATATTCATACCTTAAGTATTTACAAATACATTCAATAATAAAAGTGAATTCAATTATTTTGCATTACAGCGCCTGGAGTCTACTTTATTGGTATCAATTACCATACATTCTGTCATACATCACAATTGCCTTCAAGGATGTACTGTGGTGCTAAATGTAAATGGGAAAAATAATAGAAGGTTCAATAATGATTATTTATTTGCTCTCCCTACTGAGACTCCTATATATCTAATGTAGTACATAAGAAACAGATATTGTGAGAATGAGCTGCAATCATAAATCTGATTTTCTCCTGAAAGAAACACAATAAAAAAGAATAGACTTTCCTTTTAGCAGCATAATTCCCCACCGTCTCACTGCTTGTTTTCAAATTACTTTGAATACCCTGTAATCACAGAACGGCAGACCGGCAATCATGTACAAGGCGCAATACATTTACTCATTTTAAAGTCCACTGGGATATTCCCAGGAAGCCTATAAATGTAAGTATTAGAGGATGAGATAAAAAGTAAAGATTTAAAAAATAGCACTTAGAATTAAAATACTAATACAACATACACAGCAGCCACACAAACATTGTTCTGATGTAATATTAGTGTCAACTCCTGGTTCAACAATCTCCCCTCCAATCACCACATCATCGCACCACAGCATCGCCCCCCATTGCAATGTTTGTTTCTCTGCTCATTGCAGGAACAATCAGAGGGGAGTCTTGCCGCTGAGGGGACAACAGGTCAGATTAAAAAATAAAATGGGCCAAATATTGCAAGCAAACCGTAGTTTGCCCATGTCTGATTTTTTTTTGTATGTAATTTTTTTTGGGTTTTTCATTGAACAAAACATAAATACAGAAAAAAATAAAATAAAATGTATTATGCTCATGTGGCCGGCCCATGACTGATTTAACCATTTTGTTCGCTGTTTGGGTTCGTCCCAAGCGCTAGGTGAGCGGGGATCAGGAAAACCTCATATACCCCCAGAAAGCTTGAGCAATTTAGAGCATTTCCATGTGGGTGGGAGGGCGGGAATTTTAAGCAGTTAAAAATGGGGTGGTAAAGGCCAGGTTAATGTTTAGAGCATACCTGTCAACCCTCCCGTTTTGGCCAGGAAAGTCTTGTTTTTTTATGTGACTTTCCCGGCTAAATCCCAATTGCACAAAATGACGGATTTTTCCCAGGATTTCGGCAGAGGTAGGAGGGAGGGGGCTACACTCTCCCTTCTATGTTTCCACCCCGCTTGTGCAGATGATGTGCGGGGTGGGACATTACTAGGGATAGTAATACCCTCTCCCTCCTAAGTCAGGCAAGAGCTGAATAGGAGGGAGGGGACTTTAATCTCCTTATACAGGAAGTGACGTTAATGACGTCACTTCCAGTATCTGGAATGCATGAAGTGATATCACGTCACGTATTCCCGGTCAGTGATAGTGACAGCTATGGTCTAGGGATGATCAATTTAAACATCAGGATGCAAATATAGGTATGCAGACTGTAACTGAGCCAAATACAACAGCTCCTGTGTTACATATAATTAGCATATGACTGTTGAAGTTTCAGCATCTCATGACCATCTCCTTTTGTAACATTTCATTTCAGTCTGCAGTCAGCTCAGATTTCCTATATCTAAACAAAAATTTATAACAGCCACAGAATCCAATGGCTCACTGAAGGCCCCCATGCACGTTTCGATTTTCCCATTCGATCTACTTAAACCGATCGATTTTTAAGTTGACTGGAAATCGATGCCTGTCTACATGGTTCAGTCAACCTAGATCAATTGAAATTGACCAATATATTGATTGAAGAGTGATCAAACCAAAATCATAAATTACGATCAAATCTGATATAGATCATAGGGAAATCGAAACATGTATGGGGGCATTTAGACTGGTTAGATGACTGTAACAGGCACCTTAGGCCACTGATTCCTGGACGATTCTGTTACCAGTTGATCGATTCACAAATGTCAACGCTCCTTGATGTGTGCCCGAGGTGGGCTGCACTCCTCGTATTCCTCGTAGATCGATTGGCGTGCACGCGCCTGGTGATCGATCGGCCATGAATCGAGTGTGAAATCGACCAGTGTATGGCTACCTTAAGGATCTATAGAGGAAGGAAATAATTTGCAATGGTCTAAGCTTAATGCCTGGTTCACACCTATCCCCTTGTAATTCCTTTTTATGTGGACTTTTTGGACTGAACATGCTTTGTCCAACGTGTGTAAAAATGGATAGGTGTGCACCAGGCCAAAATCTTTTTTACAGATCTGTAAAGTTTTTTTCTACTGCAAAAGTTGAGTAGTAAGGGGCTCGCTCAGGCTGTGAGTGAGCATGCTGATTGGCAGCAATCCAGAGGGTGCCTGAGCAAGTCAGTGGGGATTGGCAGACAGGCGAGTGCCTATGACCCTCTATCCCACCAACAAATGGGGGATGATTGTATAATATATATTGTTGCACATAACCTCAGAATAGTGGCACAATGATATCTATGAAGCATATAACATTTGATTATATATATATGTGGGAATATATATTAAAACAAGTTTTTCTATTTAAAAAAATAACGTGTAGCTATGCCTGATGTCATTTTTACATTTTAAAAAATGCGAATACAAGTCAGTAGATACATAAAAATTTTATGTGCGACCCTTTAGAGGTGACAAGGGCCACACTTGTGGCACCCCATACCAATTCAGTTGCCCACCACTGCTTTAGATCTACCACTAACTATGTAGTGCCGGGTCCTCCCTGATAGAAAACATAGTGATTGGAAGGTTTAGAAAGGTCCTCATATTACATGGTGTTGGTAGAACAAAAGTTGATTGTACAGACATTGTATGGTAAGATTTTATGGTGTATGGGGGCCTTAAGGCATTGTAGATTAGAGTACAATGCACAATGAAGCATCAGTGATACTTTTGCAGTGGCTCTGGAAGCCCATTGGTAAGGCAAACCACAATAACATCCGACATAATGCATATTACCCAATTTACTAGTAACAATCCATCCATTAACAATACCTTTTGATTGCCCCCTGTGATCCAGAGTAAAACAGGGTACAGACGTGAAGATATGGCCAGTAGATGGCCGTTTTGAGCACCATGTGTGCTCACGGCCATCTATCTGGCACATATAATATGCCCCCATCGCTGTTTTCGAGCGGGACCAATCAATCCCGTTCAAAAACAGACATATCGCACATGACCGTTAATACGGCCGATGTCCGTTGCTTTGCCTAGAGACCGCGGGTCTCCAGGCAAAGCATCAGTTGAGCTGGGAAGAGAGCAGAGCTGTCTCTCCAGCTCCGCCAATATCTGACAGCAGCGTGATGACGTCATCAGGCTGCTGCAGGGTACAT
>CM070042.1:37837532-37855633 GCA_036250615.1 Ptychadena robeensis | reverse complement strand
TATATATATGTATATATACCATATTGGCACACAATTTGACACCCTTATTACTCACGTCACTCCATATATGCCACTATAGAGTGACACCATGAATTTCTGGCACCAGGTGACACCAAACCTAGTGATTCCATTGTGTACATGATTGGCTTAGTTTCTGTCTAAATACAATTCACAATTTACATTTAAATACAAAATGTCAGCATTCCATCCATTGACCATTTCTAGAAATCAATAAAGCTGGCACTATTGTATTGTAATTTGTATAATATTCAATATTGAAATACCTATAAAAATGTGCCAATTAAAACAGCTAATTGTTAGGGTTTATTTACTAAAGAAGAGCATTTTCACCTAGTGAAGTGAACTATCGTTTTTTAATGGGTATTCTACGGGCCCATGGGCTAACCATATTGGAAAAGAACTCCAAAAAAGACACTGGCTTGTCATTGTGTCATTAGATTCAATTTTTTTGTTGTTTACCGTGTTCATAAAATTGCACTTCTATGGGACACGCACACATTGCAGGAGGCGCATGCAGGTGAATGGGGCGCATACAGAAGACACGGCCACTATGATTTTATGATTTAAGTTCCGCCCTAAAAGATATGGTATATTTGTACAAAAAGTTTTTACAGCCTTTGCCATGAATCTCCAAATTGAGCCCAGGTGCATACTGTTTCTCCTGATCATCCTTGAGATTTTTCTGCACGTCAATTGGAGCCCATCAGTTTGATTGGACAGGATTTGGAAAGACACACACCTGTCTATATAGGGTCCCACAGTTGACAGTTCATGTCAGAGCATAAACCAAGCATGAAGTCAAAGGAATTGTCTGTAGACCTTTGAGTGAGGATTGTCCCAAGGCACAAATCTTGAGAAGTTTACAAAAAAATTTCTGCAACTTTGAAGGTCCCAATGAGCACAATGACCTCCATCATCCCTAAGTGGAAAAAGTCCAAAACCACAGGACTCTTCCTAGAACTGGCCAGCTATCTGTCTGGGGATTGGGGCCTTAGTCATTTCGGTGACCAAGAACCTGATGGTCACTCTGTCACAGCTCCAGAGTTCCTCTATGGAGAGAGGAGAACCTTCTAGAAGGACAACCATCTCTGCAGCAATCCACCCATCAGGCCTGAATTTTAGAGTGGCCAGGCAGAAGCCACTCCTTAGTAAAAGGCACATGGCAGCCCATCTGGACTTTGCCAAAAGTCACCTGAAGGACTCTCAGATCATGAGAAACACAATGCTTTGGTGTGAATGCCGTTTTTTGGAGTAAACCAGGCCAACACCATCCCTACAATGAAGCATGGTAATTTGGAGGTTTTTCAGTGGCAGGAACTGGGTGACAAGTCAGGATAAAGCGAAAGATGACTGCAGCGATGTACAGAGACATCCAGGATAAAAACCTGCTCCAGAGCTCTCTTAAACTGCGACAGGGGCGACGGTTCATCTTTCAGGAGGACAACAACTCTAAGAGCACAGCCAAGATATCAAAGGAGTAGCTTTAGGACAACTCTGTGAATGTCCTTGAGTTTAGCCCAGACTTGAATCTGATTGAACATCTCTGGAGAGAACTTAATATACTGCATACATGTACTCGGGGGGTTCAGATAATGCCTACATGTTAAACCCTCTGCTGTGTGTGTCACTTTGATTACGGGTACTTTTGCTTTCCCTTACTAGGCAGAGAGATAGGATTGATTGAGGAGCAGTCAGCTTTTGTCAGCATTCTCAGGTTCCTTCTCTTTGCCCAGCAGGGGAAAGCAAAAGCACTAGTAGTCAAAACTGACACATGGTGGAGGTTTGTCTCTGTTGTGTGTGTCAGCTTCCCCACCTCCATCTCCTGGAACTCCCGCTCAACCCATCACACACCAACTCCAGCACCTGCTGGCCAGACAATTTCAGAGAAGGGACACCCCAAGAGTATCCCCTCTTACTAAAACATCTCTTTATGTAGTATAAATCAAAGAGAAAGAAACCAAGAGCAAAAAGCTGCTGCTGGACTTTTAACCAGAAGACCTATTTTTTGTGCTGTTCATGGAAGCCCAGTATTTAATACTTTTTCTTCATCAAACTTTTTAGAATCAATAGTACTAAGAAAGGTCATTATAGATTTCATTAGCAAACATTTAATCCATTTGAATAGATTGGATAGGCTCAAAGATATAGATCTTCAATTGCGAGGCAGAGGAAATGACATGTGACTGAAAAGCAGTATCCAAATACTGCTTTTAACCTAAAGAAACACAGCCCTGTCTGGATGTATGATGCTCAGTGATCTTTCTTAGAACTGGCAAACATTAGATCGTTCATAGTTCTGGAAACAATTGCACTTGACATAGTAGGATTTTCACACATGCACATGTGACAAAGGAACAAAGGCTGTCTTTTTATTTGTCTCTTAAATAAATATTGTCTGGTTAGATTTGGTAGATAAACTATTTACAAGTCTATGTTCATGTTGAACATTGGCTTTGACGAGCAGCTGGTGTATTGGCCATACCCTACCACCCCAATTTTTTCTTAAACAGCCATAGCCAAGACACATATTACATTTGTGATAGTGTTCCCTATCAACTGAATGGGTTGTTTAATCACCAAACATGCAAAAAAGGTACAAGGGCTATTTTGATGGTGGTAGAGCATGTGTCCATGAAACCCAAGTTGGGTAATGATTTCCTGGTTCTTCAGTGGTCTATCATATCCTAGTTCAGACATGGACAAACTACGGCCCACTGGCCAAACCTGATGTTCTATGCTTGGCTCCTGCAATGAGTAATGATAATGCTTAGTGGCGGACCATGAGTCAAAATGTCTACCCCCCCCAAGTTGAATGGTAATGACCAAGTTGTGCTGGCAGGTCCCTATACTTAGTGTGCTTAGTGTTTGTGGAAATGGTTAAACTTTGGACTGAATTAACAGAAGTTCAGAAACTTAGGCAAAAAATAATATGCCATATTTGCATTTCCATTGTGTACTTAGTTGTTTGCCTGAAGACTTTATTATTTATAAAAGAGAAAGGCTGGGCAATGTTTAATCAGCTAGTGTAATGTGACCCATCTATGATCTTGTGAGAGTTTTATCCAACTTATGTCTTACAGTTAAAATGTAGCAGATTGCTTTACTCATTTATTAGTTCAAATATTCATGTTCAAAGAAACATTTTAAAAACAGCACATGATTGCATTATTTAAATTAGCATGCCTTACCCGATCAACATAATTTGCAAGACGTTAATTGACTGGGTGCATGATGGCGCTAGCTCTATGGCTTATGACGATTATACTTAGTTAGAAAGAATATAGATGGTAGGCCACAAATTGGAAACCCCATACCTTTATCAAGTTTTTTTTTAACAAGTTAGAAACACATGACAATAAAATGTAAACCTTCAATGTTGGGGAACACCAGACACCCATGCTTATCTTTATCCTGTCCTGATTTTAGTATGGGCTGAAACAAAAGTAGCTCTTTTCTGTAACATGAAGGTTTGAATACAGGGCCGCCGTCAGAAATCATGGGGCCCCATACTGACAAATTTTCCGGGCCCCCCTAGCCCTAATGTGTGGAGTCACCTCATTGGGAGCCCCATTTGCAGCATGGATGTAGTCTGTGGGGTTAATTGGTAACCCCCCACAAAATTTCAAAGTTCTACTATGAAGGGTTTTAAAGATCTGTGTGTAGGTGAGTGAAATGATTCATGTAGTAGAGTAGGCCTTTATGGTAATTTTTTGATGGGCTTCCTAGTAAGAAGGGTTGGAGCCTGGGAAATTTTGCATAGATGTAGTTTCCGGGGTTAACTAGTAACCCACCAAATGCCATGGTTCTTATATATAGGGTTTCAAAGATTAGGATAAGTAAAAGGATGCATGTAGCAGAGTAGGCCATTATGGTCTTATGGAAGCATAATTTCATAGCGGACTCCTAATAGGAAGGGTTGGAGCTAGGGGCATGAAATTTTGCATAGATGTAGTCTCAGGGTAACCCCCAAAATGTCACTGGTAACCCCTAAAATTTCAAGGTTCTACCATGCAGGGTTTTAAAGATCTATAAGTTCAAAGTAGGTGAGTGAAAGCATATATGCAGCAGAGTAGTGCTTTATGCTCATAGGGAAGCAATATTTGATAGGGGGGGTTTAGTATGAAAGATTGTGCTCAGGGACCTGAAAATTTGCATTGATGCAGTCTTAGGGATAAACTGGTAACCTACCATGCAGGGTTTCAAAGATCTATGTGTTCACAGTAGGCAAGTGAAATGTTGCATATAGGAGTATATCACTCTGGCAACAAAGAAGCATTATCTGATTAAATTTAACTTAGAAGTGTTGTAGCTAGAGGGTGTAAGTAGTAGTAGGGGGAGCATTACTGACCCTGAAAGTTTCATGATTATACTATACATGGTTTTCGTGATATGAAAGTTACAGTGTCACACAGGTTTTTTTGGTTTCGTTTTTAGAGCACAACTGGAGAGGGGGAGAGGGTGTGTCCTGTCCTGCGTTTCTATTGGCTGGGAGGATGTATTTACGGGAGGAGCTACAGGAAGCATTATCTGACAGAACACCGGCAGTCAGGAAAAAACACAGTGAGGAGAGGCTTTGTACCGATCGGGCAGCTAGCCGGGCCACCTAGCTGCTCGGGCCCGGGACGGGAGTCCCCTCTGTCCCCTCCTGCTGGCGGTCCTGCTTGAATAGATAGTAGTGTTCTCCATGGAGAAACTGATTTTTCAAAAGTTAAGAATTTAGTTACAAAACAAAAGGTTCAAATTGCCCATTTAACAAACAGCTACTGCAATCTGGGAATTCAGGTCACAATGAGAGTGTTGATATCTATATCATTGCCACAACTTATTTCCTCTAATAGAATGATTTTTCAAGGTGTGGGGAGGCATGTGACAGTGCTTGGGTATAAGTGGCTAGCCACACTGTGCTTCCATTAACTGTGTACATTATCGGCACAAAAACCCCAACTTTGTAGTTCTCTGCGCTTGTGTCTCTCATACAAATGTATAGGAGATGCTTGCACTGCACCTGCAAAAATGGCACATGTTACCAGAAACGCAAGTGCAGGGCTAGTATGATCTAGCATATTATGGAAACCGTTGTACCTTGCATTTCCCTGAGCCATACAGTGCTGTGGTATTATACCGCAGCACAGCTAGTATGTTTTATTACTGCTAAATATTTTATTACTATCTGGCAAGAAATTGCACTTTTTCCCCCAGCCATTAGCCAAGCCCAAGTATGAAAAATAGATTTTTCGTGCCAGCAGACAGACCGACCATAACATTTTAGGTGAAAATCGGGTGACACGATCGGACGTATACCTCGGGTGTGGTTATAAGATGGTACCATTACTACACTTTGATTGGCCAGGTGATTTCAGGTGTAATATAATGGTAAAGGCCATATTAAGTTCTACCTCTTCACTAGTGTGTGTTCATCTCACCTCTCCTTTTTGTAAAACACCAAATGTAACCAACAACACAGAAGACAGTTATATTTCTGACAGGATCTAATTATGTAATTAAAGTACTGTACTGGATTGTTATTTACTTTTTATGTTTTCCTGTTGCTCCTTAACTCAAAGCAAACCTAGGTACAAAAATGTTCTATTAAAAGTATAACCCTGTTAAACAACGACACATATGAATAAAATAAATATGCTTAGTGTTTTACCTGTCTTTGTCCACCCAGTTCTTGCCTTTATACAGCTGTGGCACACATAGAAAAAAACCTAGCTGCCTACCACCTGCAGTTAAGTAAGCCTTATGGGTCTTGAAGGCTCCATTAACGTGGTCTGTTTCAGGGCAGCTGCCTGTCATGCCTATGGGCTTATGCCCGGAGACCGCCACACCAGTGTGAATGAATCCACGATTAGCAGTGATGCCTCTTCCTCTACTTGAATGCTAGTGTACAGAGAACACAAAAGGCTGACCCTAAGGCTAGCCATACACGGGTCGTTTATTTTAAATAAAATTTTCTTTCAACCATTGCTCTGATTGAAAAATAAATCGAATAATTTAAAGCAATCAATTCATTGAAAAGAATTGATTAATGTGGAACATGCCCGATCACTTTTCAATTGATTTTATGTTTGATATTGATCACTTTTGGTCGATCGCACCAGGTGGGCAAGAATCAATTTCCATTCAATCGACTTAAAAATTGAACCGTGTATAGTCACCTTTATTCAAATTCAGGTACTTAAGCTTGCATGCTTAATAATACATTCATTTATGTATTATTGAAAACAGAGTTTCCTTAATATTTGCTATCTGCAGATAAGAATGGGGTGTATTTAGAAACACAGTTGTGTTTGCAAATATGTGCAAATCATTTACACTTCATTTTTTTCATGTGTATGCAATTCAAAGTGTTCTACTTCCTGTTCTGGAAGTATCCTCCTCGTGGAATGTCTACAGGCCTGCTTTGTACATTTGTCACAAGTGTCACATAGCATCATTAACACACGAGCAATGTGGACCACCTTTTATACAGACAAAGCCCCCTAGAACCATTGCATTAAATGCCATTAAAACATTGCCTAAGGGATGCACCTTCATTGATTAATGTTCCCAAATTTTTACATGTTATCACTACCAGGCTACAAACGAACTATAAGACATTTATTTCTAATTGATTGTTTGATTCATGATTGTGAGTACTTTCAGGCAAATCATTTCCTTATGTGTCTGGAACAGCAATGTATCCAGAAACACTTCTCCAACCCACAATTACAGAGTCATGTACTACAGCTTGCATACAGCTGTTCCATATTTACTTTCTAATCTTCAGTTCAAGGTATGGAAAACATGGGTTTATGAGAAAGGTCGAAAGGTAACTGAAAAATACACAGTACAGGATGAATTATTAGTAACAGAATGTGATTATTCTGCTGAATAATAAAGTTCAGAGATACTCCTTGTAGTAAGGAGTTTATGACGACCTATATGGCCACATAAGGGTACTGCTAACACCACCTGAAGTATATGCAAGGATAGTACAATGTCTTCATGTTTCCCCATATTTATATCTAAAACAAAACAAAAAATGCAGCTGTATTTCCCAAAATTCAGTTTCAAACTAAATGCCTATACCTATGTCTCCTTTATACTTAAGGAACCCATACACGCATCGATAAAACGAACAGTTACAATGCGGTGACACAAAAATCAATGAACACCATTTAGGTGCTTGATAATTTGGATGGAGAACGATCGCCAAAAGCGCTCAAGACAATCAACCATAAAATCAATCCGTCTATGGGTACCTTGATAGAGGCAACCATAGCTTCCATATAGAAAGTAAGCCTTGAAATCTGCCTTTGTTTATCTCCTTTGTAAATCCCCCCATACACCTAACAATCTTACCATACAATTTCTGTTCAAACAACTTTTGTTCTACCAAAACCATGGGATATGAGGACCTTTCTAAAGCTAGGAACACACGGCTCGATTTAAGCGTACAATCGATGTAAATCAATGAAAATTTACATCGATTGTACCAAAATCGTAGCGCGGACACATGGTACAATCGACGATTTTAGTTCGATGAAGAGCATTACATCGATTGAAAAGTGATTGGACTAGTTGGAAAATTATCGTCGAATTGTACCATGATCGTACTACTTTTTCATTTTCATCGTACAATTGTATTCGATGAAGTGATAGTTTACTGTTTGTAGGGCATCAATGGCATCGACGATTTTAGTCAATAATCGATGTTTTCTACATCGATATTGTACTATGATTGTATGACACTATAGCGCACACGGTACAATCGATAAAATACCAAAATCGAGGTTCTTCATCTAATCTTACATCGATTGTATGCTTAAATCGAGCCGTGTGTTCCTAGCTTAATCCTTCCAATCACTATGTATTCTATCAGGGAGGACCCAGCACTACATAGTTGTTGGTAGATCTAAAGGAAATTGTATGAAGTGATCTAAAGGTGTATGGGGGGCTTAAGGTAGATCAATAAGATAAGTAATCTATACATGTATTGTTCACAGGCAGTAAGCATGGCTAGCAAACACAGACTCCACCTACATTGACCGAAAACTGCATGGAGAACGCCTTGCTGTCCCTGGGTGCTCTAATTGGGTGTCTAACTATACTTTCTAGCCATATTTTCTATATAACCATGCAAATGCCTTACTGACCTCTGTAGTTTCAGGCACTAAAGAGATCTGTCCTCAAGGTTAAAAACAGTCATCCCTTCAGAACCAAGTTTGTCTTGGTTCTTATCAAATCAGGGACTCTGCAGCCTGTCAGCCTTCTAATACAATCAAAGAGGTCTGGAAGGGGGACAGCTGGAATTGAGCTGCTGTGAGAATAGACGAAACAACATGTAATTCAAAGCTCATTTTCATGTTAAAAATATTTAGATACTGCCCACTAGTCAATGTCTCCACTAAAATAATAGATGTAGAGAGTGCACCTTTTTTGTCTGTAATTTATCACTAAAATCCTTACATTTATCTCTTCCCTATGCTAGTATAATAATTTGTTCAATAATATTTAATTGAAAATTGGATAATAGATGAATGGATGACACTTAACATCCCTGTAGCTGTAACATTTTTTTCATTTGTGCTGTTTTGTCTATATGAGACATATAACTTCCTCCCCTTCGTCCTCCGTCGCCTCAAACTTTGTACAGAAGTAGATTTCGTGAAGATTTCAAGTTTAGAAGTCTGTGATACATCAGATAATGAGCTTCCTTTTTCACTAGCTAAGCTTAAAGAAGACATTTCTTATGCATTATCTACTGCCTTATAAACTATATTGCAAGGAATAGTTATCAGGAAAACAACAACTATTGTACATGGTTCTAAGTTAAAAGGTTCCTGCGTGAGTCCTACTTCAACAATCAATAAAGTGTATCTACAAGGCATCATAGTGCAGCTTACCAGTCCTTAGTTGTGTTGGTGTATCAGTTACAGTTATTATTATATACAAAACCACTCTTTTCCCCTTCCTAAGCCACTGCCAAAGATGACAATGCTAGTACATTGAGAATAACGTCTTCATTACATTGGGGTTAATGTATTCTAGAGCTAATTCCTTTATGTGTATATGAATGGTGGTGGACTACTTATCATGTATCATAGGTGTGGTCTACTTTTGATGTGGTTATTGTAGCAAGCCTGCCTATTACTTTGGTAAGCCATAAGAGTCCTTGTGAGATTTCTTGACTTTTGTCCTTAAAAATATCCTGGATTTGTCCTTCCGTTAGACACAGTCCAGACACTCCCTTGTTTTAGTTCTAAGAGCTCCTGAATTGCATTTTGTAGTGTTTCCGTACTGAAAACAAATATTATGTTATGTGCCGCAGACAGCCTCGGGGTGTGTATGACATTACTCTGTTGCCTATTTTTTTTTATTTGTACAATTGAACCAAGGAAACATAATTTTTGTGAGCTCATGATAAATCTCCAGTTCACAGTACAGTGCTTGTACTGATATATTATAGATTACCTGATCAATTTGTGTAGTTATTACATCATTCTATTCAATTCTTAACTCTCACTCACTTATTGTCAGCACCTACTTATAAGGGTGTCCGTAGGTATAGTAAAATAGAAAAAGGCCATTGGTCCAGTATAGAAATGGTCATAGGTTTACTGTGGTGTAGAACTTTGTTATTGGGACACCTACTGCATATTGTGAACCTCCGTGCCAGGTCTAGTCACAATGGAAAATGGACATAGGTCTGAAGTCTACAAGTTTTAATGTATGGCAGCACATGGATCATGGAAGGAAGGAATGAATGGTCAAGTATAGAATAGATAGATCTACTATTGTGTAAAACGTGTTTTTTGTGACACTAACTGCACGTTTACTAATAGTAGAGTGTTGTACTGTGTTAGCCATTGATTAATACAGAGAGTTTGGAGTTCAAGTGATACTGTTTATTGGCTAACTATAGTCAATGAAAAATCAAATCAAATATAGGAATGACACCCACGTGATACTGTGAACCATAGGTCATAGGTCAGAAGTCTAGAATTTTGAATGCATCAAAGATGTTGTCGTGTATAGAAAAGACCATATGTCTACTGTTGTGACTAGTGTTGTTTGCGAATATTATAATTGCAAATTTTTATTGCGAATACCGCCACTTTGAGAATTCACAGAAAATCGTGAATATAGTGCTATAGCTTCATAATCGCAAATATATCGTTTTACATCAGTACCCAGAACTACCATGCATTGCGCATGTGCATGTGCCGATTTGTGCAATAAGGGTAATAATGACTGGAGATCATGAATTCACTAATTTATTGTGAATATTAGGTGAAAAATTTGTGATCTTTTGTGAATCGAATATTGTTGTTGCTGCTCATCACTATTTATGACCCCTTTTGCTTGTTTTCTAATCAAATATAGAAAATTTTGAATCTTGAGGGGCACCACTTTTAAAACCCATATCTGCCTAGTGGTGGCTTTTATTGTTCTAACTATTCTGTAATTTTGTACTTCTTTTATTGACAGTATTCAAATTCATCATAAAAGATTATCTGCAGGCACCCCATGTTTGATCCAGTGGGGAAATCATCATAGGACCGTCTCAGAACGTTACAAGCATGGTAAACCTAGGTCTACCAGGAATATACAATGCCCAAAGACACCCTGAAGCATGGTCAAACTTAGAAATGACCATTGATCTATTGGGAAAGCCTATAGACCGAATCTAAAACCTGATGCATGGTCAAGCAAAACAATGACCTTAGGTTGATCATTTTTTATAGCTCTTCATTGAGTTTGCTCAAAGACTAGTATATACTGCCTCCTATTAATTTTAGGGTGGCATCGGAATTGTCTCTTCAAGGGTTAAATATATAATCAGCTTGTACAAGCATGCATGTTCATGTTGGAATTATTACATGGAACAAGCACTATGTAGTTAAATATTTTGGTTTCCATCTCATGTTTATGGCCACCTTTATTTTTTATCTTTCTCTTTTTAATCCTAAACAGTATATAACCCTTCCAGAAGTTAGAATCTAGATGCTACATATTATATTAAGAAAAGTTCAAACATTATTATGTGTTATATATACGGTAATTATGATTGCAAAAAGCAAACTAAATGTTATTCAGTTAAAGGATAACATATTTAAGTCAATATTCCACTCTGATGCTATAAATATCAACCAGTCATTGCTCTATATAACCACTTTAAACACATATGCTTTCTACCGTAGCATGCAGCCAGTGGGTGTTTGTATGTATGACCATGGATGGACAAGAAAACCATCCCAGAATGCTCTTCTCTGTTTTAGCACTAATAGCATTATAATTAGAATGTTAACATTGAGTTAACATATATGAAATCTATTTTTAACATCAAAACATGAAGGGCAATACTAGTGCAATAAGCTCCCTCATCCAATCAAAATCATTCAGCAGCTAAAAGAAGGCAGGTTTCTACTTAGGGTCGATAGATGGTTAGACATCATTGTTTACACCTATTTACCAGGCCCTTAAGGTCTTCCTAACTTTCTGGTGGCTATTAATCCCTTGTGGGTCTTCTCTTGTATTTAACAGCATCTAAACAATTTTTTCAAACAATTTGATTTAATGCAACTAATTTGGTTTATTTTACAAACCTTTGGATTAGGATACTGATTGTCATCTACGATTCCACTGGAACAGAAATAAACACCTTTTAAAAATAAGTATGGTGTGTGGCCAAACTAATGGCCATAGGTCAATCACAAGCCTAGAACTTGTCAAACCATGGTCAAGCAAGAGAATGTAAAAGTATCTTTGTGTAAAATCTTTGCCAGTTGATTTTATTTAATGGTAAACATAAACAAGCAGGTGATTCTTTTTCATCACAAAATTAAAATAAAGAATATAAGAACGTATGTCAGTCAATGAAAGGAATGATGTTGCCATTGAGTGTTCTCACTGCCCCTACACCTTAGGGGAGAAGTGGCACACACTTGTCAGAATCCCTCTGCTGTAACATGCCATTCAAGTCTGCATATTAACCCTATTACTGCTTTCTGATTGTGGTAAACACAAGGGGAGGGGGTGGCATAAATCCTTTAAGGAAATCAGGACAGATTGGCAGGGAAATCCTCTTTTTATCCCTGGCACAGAACAATTCTGTGAAGATGGCATGTAGATAGACCCTTGTCATGTATGTGATGAGAGGAAGTCCTCTGGCTGTGCATGGTGTCAGGTAGAGAGTGTCCTTGCTCTGGGCATGTGCTGCCACCAAGTCACTCTCCATGTGCCAATGCCAGCTACAGGGGTGACACCATAGATGTGCTATGACAGATGAGGAGAATGGCATTACCTGATCAGTATAGAGACCCCGACGTCCTCACAGTTTGCATACAGACGATCCCAGGTCTCCTTGATGATCCCTTTCTCGGTGTCTGTTATCTCCTCCGGTCTCTCCCACCGCTCCGTGTCATTCTCCTCTTGGACTTTCTCCATGGACCCGTCAGGATGGAATGACAGACAGGAATCAGAGCCCCCCTGCAGAGATCGGGATGTCGGGGTGAGTCTATAGACAGAGCTTGTCTAGTTGTCGGAGCTCAGACTCTGTCCATTCCTTGTGGATGTCAGCCCAGAAATCAACTGATCAAAAGTAAGATATATTCAAGGCATTGTCAGAATGCTGAGGCAGAGAGCAAATCTCCCGTCCCACCTCTTCCCCCTCCTCTTCTCTCCTTCTCTCTCTTTCAGTCCCAGCCTTCTTCCCTCCCCTTTTCACCTTCTCTTTCTTAACTCTTTCTTCTTGTCCTTCCTTTCCACCTGCCCCCCCATCTACCATCATGGTCATAGTGTCCTCCTGTAGATGTCCTGTAGGCTCTAATCATCCTGAGACCTCCATTCTTTTTTCCCTCTATTCCTATGCTCATCTGTCAACTTCTTTTTCTTCTCCATTACATTACAATTTAATGCTCTGCATTTGGTGCTCATGTAGACATGAATCTTTGGCAGATTGCTCACCTTGCTGGCCACTGTTTTCTTCATATGCATAAAGTCTTGTTGACTTTAAATCAGCAGTACCTACGACAGATCCCTTGACTTGCCTTGCCTATAGTCCAAAAGCACAGCATCCTGCAAAGGTACAGAAAACAGGTGAAGCAGAACCCCCTCCTTTTTTGATGTTTACCCTCTGTGTTTGCTCTGTATGCTCAGATCATCCTTATACCTTCATCTTTTTTTTTTCATTTCTATTCTCATAAGTAAACTTCTTTTTCTCCTCCATTCCATAAAATTTCACGCTCTGCACTAGGGGCTCATGTTGACATGAGTTGTTGGCAGAGATTATGTTGGTCGTCATTGTTCTCCTCACGTCAAAAAATACTGTTGACTTTAAATGACCAGTACTGGCACATCACTTGATTTGTGTTGCCTATAGCTCAAATGCACTACAGTAGGCCATTCTGCATGCAAAATATGTAAAACATAGTAAACATAGTCAGCATCTCCGGCACCAACATCCCTTACCCCCTCGGTTAATTTCGCCCACGTTAGATCCAATCTAGGATGTAGTCTCCCCGGACCGTACATTTCCAACCCTTGGAACACCTGTGATTCAGGGGCGTACACGGAAGGGTGCGGTCCACTACTTAGGGGCAGAACTTGCGATCCCAAGTTATGGGTCTCACTTTTTACTGACAGCCGTACAAGAGAGTTGCCGAACAAACTCTCCCGAACTTTGAACGCGGTTCCAACCCTCACAAACTATGTGCACGGGCACCCACCATCTCTGACAGCGTTTCTTCAAAAACAAGGTAGATTTAACTATAACTACTGCTGTATACATGTTATGATACCTGATCAACAATAATAATTTTATAAAAAATGGTACACAGACTAAGATGTAACTGTTAAAAATATTGAATTGTCACCTTAAATAATAAAATTATAATAGTATCAAATTGTCATTTTATATAAAATTTAATATTTAAAATGATCTAAAAGTTATTCTATATTACAAATGTTCTACAACCTTGATGTGGCATAACATTGTAGAAACTACTCTACGCCCACAAACTACATATATAGACAGAGATTACACATATTTATGTTAATATTCCCCCATATTAATTCCATATAAACCTCCAGATGCCCAGGTTCCCCAAACATGGGAATTAACTCGTTGTCGGCTGGAACATTTTGAAAAGTGTTAGGGGGTATTTCCCACTAACCCTGTTTCCCACTTTCCCCTGTTCAGTACACCAGGAGTGGACAAATCCATACCGTAATCATCTCTAAGTAAACTACACCCTACTATTATTGTGACTGTTATTTTACTACCTTTACTTAGCCCTTAAACCAATCGTTAAAACGATCTGGCTTCCAATTATAACGTAACCCTTTAAAAATATATATATTTATCTCTCAGAACTTTACAACTGCTTTCATGTGGTAAAAAACCCTTACTCAAAAAATACTTTCTCCATAGTTCCATACAGTTATCAAGTGCACTGCCTGAGGAAGCCATATCTGGCGAAACATGTCGCTCAAGCACTGCATACTGTAAACCCAAATCGGAACTCCATAAACACTGTGGCATTGTCCAAATCCTGTATTCATTACATTGTATGTTTCAACAATTCCCCACCTGCTCGGATGACCAACTGGCCACCAGCAGTGGGTAGAAGACCTTTGTACATTGCACAATCTTTGTGCCTTTTAGACTTGCTTGCATTATATGTGATGTTTCTTTTTTTACATTGTTTACAAAATAAAGGAAAGTGTTTTTACAAATAAGTCTGGAAATCCAACAGAGATCAAAACATTCCAATTAAAGTCCCACCAGAGGGGAACTCCTTTCTTCTTTTGTTCCAGATATTCTGGGATGGGAGTGTTTTGATAGATCAGTAACACAGGTTCAAACCAAACAATCCTATAAATATGTAAAACAGGTCAAATAAAGCCTCCTCCTACTGATACTTTTCCTGTAGGCTCTGATCATCTGGATACCATCCTTATGCCTCCACCTCGTGTTGAGAAATTCCTGTTGACTTTAAATTAGCAGTACCTGCTATGACAGATCCATTGACTTGTGTTGCCTATAGTCCAGCACAATAGTAGGACATGCTGCATAGGTACGGGAAACAGATGAAACAGAACCCCCTCCTTTTATTGATGTTTACCCTCTGTGTTTGTTCTGTATGCTCTGATCATCCTGATACCTTTTTAATTTCTATTCTCATAAGAAACCTTCTTTTACTCCTCCATTCCATAAAATTCCACGCTCTGCATTTGGCATGAGTTGTTGGCAAAGAGCTTATATTGGTCGTCATTGTTCTCCTCACGTCAAAAAATCCTGTTGACTTTAAATGAGCATTACCCATGGCACATCACTTGACTTGTATTGCTTATAGTTCAAACGCACCTTTGTAGGGTATGCTGCATGCAAAGGGATGCAAAACCGGTCAAAAAGAGCTTCCATACACTACTCCATTAAGTTAAACAGAGAAAAACAATGTCTGTACAAATGTTCTGTTCCACTTTACCTTGCCACAGGCCATTACTCTAGGTATGATGAATGGATATTAATAAA
Source organism: Ptychadena robeensis (assembly GCA_036250615.1). NCBI lineage: Eukaryota > Metazoa > Chordata > Amphibia > Anura > Ptychadenidae > Ptychadena > Ptychadena robeensis. The sequence goes on along the minus strand of CM070042.1, from coordinate 37,840,089 downwards.
AGTTATAGTGTTGGGGTCTGCTGCTTACATTCGTTCATATTTGGAGGCAGTAGCTGTAACATTGTTACATTGATGTCTTTGAATGTGATTTAAGTTATGAGTATAACGTTTTTTGATCGTTCTGGGTTGTAGAAAGGAAAAATTATGCGGGTAGAAGTATGTAATTTCTCAAACTCACCATCTCAGAATTTGCAGTCCTACCTATGCATCTACTATGTTTTCCCTTTTCGATCAGCCCTCAATTTTTCTCAATTATTGATTTAGGCTACAATTAAAGGAACACTGTCATGAGAAATTAATGGCATGTTGATGCTTTAACAGTGAAGCTGTCTAATGCTAGCCATACACATGCCGATAAGCGGGCGATTTTTAACTCGTCAGGTTAAAAATCAGCCGCTTATCGGCATGTGCCCACATGGGGCGACAGATCCCTGTCACCCCACAGCTCGGCCGGCCAGAGAACGGACATGTCCGATATTCTCTGGCCGAGGCAAGCCGATGCCATAAGCTTCAATGAAGACGGCGTCTTCATTGCAGCTTATGGCCAGCACACAAAGGGTGCCCGGCCGACTGAAGGGGTCCCATAATGCACTGGGGTGCAAACGTGATGACGTCATCACGTTTGTATTCCGGTGAATATCGGAGTAGGTCTGTCGGACCTACTCGGCATGTGTATGCCTAGCATAATGCTAGCCATACACATGCCGATAAGCGGCCGATTTTTAATCTGAACGATGGGCGTGCGCGCTCGCGCCGTCGGTCAGGTTAAATATCGGCCGCTAATCGGCATGTGCCCACATGGGGCGACAGATCCCTGTCGCCCCACTGCTCGGCCGGCCAGAGAACGGACATGTCCGATAATCTCTGGCCGGCACGAGCCGATGAAAGCCGATGCCATAAGCTTCAATGAAGACGGCGTCTTCATTGCAGCTTATGGCCGGCACACAAAGGGTGCCGCCGACTGAAGGGGCCCCATAATGCACCGGGGTGCAAACGTGATGATGTCATCACGTTTGAATCTCGGTGCACATCGGGACTAGTCTGCCTGCACACCATCGGGGTGTGTATGGCAGTCATAACTCTATGACCTGGAAAGAAAAAATAGATACGTAGATAGGCTTTTAGAGAGCAGTTGTAGATGTAGAAAAATATTCCAACCATTTCTAGGGTGGAACATGTTCCACGTTCCACATTGACTTCTAGTGTTAGCTATATGAAATATGCAAGATTTTTTATAATTCAGTTGGGATTGAGAATACAAGAAATCCCTGAAGAGGGTCTAACCCAGTGGTGCCCAATTGAGGTGATATGGATGGCCACAAGTGCGGCCCTCAGCATCACTAAAGGGCCGCACATAACATTGTCACTCTATACTGACTTGTATAAGGGTTTAATAACGAAGAAATGACTGCAGGCATAGCTAGAAGACATAATTTATATTTTATATTACACTTCAAGCATGAGGGAACACTGTAGTGTGGTAATGCACATTTTGTGTCATTTATGTCCTCAAAGGTCATGTGACTCAAAATCAAAGCCTTTTCTCAGGTTTTGTGCCGCAATATATATACAATCTCCCCCATTCATTGGTGGAAGAGTGGGAGTATAGGAACTGTCTGTCCTGTCTGCCGATCCAACACTAGAGGAGGAGAGGCGAGGGACTTGCTCAGACAGCATCTGGGTTGCTTATTGGCTTTTTCCTCTTCCCACTCTCAGAAGATCCTGAACAAGGAACTGTCAGAGGGGGATCGGTAGACAGATGAGTCCCTTTGCCCTATGCATTAATAATTAGGTTTTGAGGGCTAGGATGTGTGTGGATAGCTCTGTTCGAAGAGCTCCAATTAGGTATTATATTTAATGCCCAAGAAAACTAAGATTTATGCTAAAGCAATGAGTGCTGGGTTTAATGCTAGTTGGCATATCCGAGGCCATGTTTAATGGAAGTGACTCCCTAACCAATTATGGAACATGGTATGCATGAGTAAACAAATCAAATGTGTTGCTGTCTAACAAAAGGCTCCTAAAGGGGGGGGGGGGGTGTTTACTTGGTTTTGCATCAAGTTTAAATGTAACCATGAAAATATGGGGGGGGGGGGTCCATGTTTGTCTTTTAGATAAGAAGGATATGTTTGTTTTGTGTCTTGTTGGCCTTCTTATCTCACTGTGCACCTACCATTCATGGAATGTCTGACTGCAAACAATGGACTTTCTGGCTGTATCTGAAGTTGTAAGTCAAAGCAATTCAAGATTGGCTTTCTATTTGACTTGGTTTCAAGATTACTAGTGAAACCTCTTAAAGAAAACAACAGAAAGTTCAGTTGTTTTGACTAATGCAAACATTTTCCAACCTGAATTAATGAGAACTTCTAAAGAAATACTCTATAGCTAGTAATGTTTGGTTGTAAGAGGCCATGTTTTCTAGGTGGCTTAAGGCCCCCATACACCTTACCATCTTTTCATACAATTTCTGTACAATCAAATTTTCTTCTACCAAAACCATGTAAAGCTAGCCACACACAGTTCGATTTTGGTTCAATCGATGCTCGATTAGATGAAT
>CM070042.1:37825584-37837432 GCA_036250615.1 Ptychadena robeensis | reverse complement strand
GTAGATCTAATGGAGATTGTATGGATCGATCTTAAGGTGTATGGGGGGCTTTAGGCTGGGAACCTTGCAGGGCAGTTTTTATTTTTTATTCAGGGCAAAGTACCCTTTAATTATGCTTTTATTTTTTAACATTGACATGTGCCTAGTTGGTTAATGTGTACTTTTGACTGAATAAACAAACAGAAACAGACTAATAACTGTAATAAAAGCTGTGAGGAAAGAGCTGTGGCTGGGATCACAACAGAAGTTTGGGAGATTTGGCTGGGCAGCAGCTGCTGGTGCACATTTAAAGTGAGGTTGTTTCAATCGTATGGGGAACATTGTTTAGGTTTACTTTTAAGTTAACAATGATGCGTGTATGCTTGTGAACCCTTTAAAATTTATATTTTATTATATATAAAATTGATATTTTTTAAATTAACATTGAAGCCAAAACTTAATTCCAGTATAAGAACCTTATCCTATCTGTGAAACATGGTGGTGGAAGTGTTTTTTCTGGCATCTGAGGATCGCCAGCAGATACCGTATTTTTTGCACTATAAGACGCATCCAAAGGTTTGGAGAGATATCTAGGGGGGGGGGGGGCAGAGACACTGCCATTCAGATATCAAGTGAATTTACAGAAAGTTCCAGTAAAGTAGGCAGGACTGGACCATGCAGTATTCACTCAATATTTCTCCAGCCAAAAGGGCATTACCAGGAGGTAGGGCTGAAACTTTATCATGTGTTTATACACTAGCAGTACCCATTATCTGATCACACTGACCAACTTATGGAGAGACACATTTTACATTCTGACACTAACAACTTACCCATGAGCAGCTTTTTACATATGAGAGGCAATATGAATTTTGTCACAAAGTGTATGTATTGCAATACAGAATATTAATGTAAATACACAACTCATGCTATCTAATTGTAAAATGTGTCTCTCCATAAGTTGGTCAGTGTGTTCAGAGAATGGGTACTGCTACTGCTAATGCAGATTAGATCTCTTCTTGGCAGTGGATTTTTGGCTTGGCTGGAGGGATTTGAACACATTTAGGACTCCTGGGATGCATAGCTATTGCTCCCAGGATGGTTGGGACTAAAAGAAATATTTTTTACATATATTCGGGCCATATTTGGATACTTTCCCATTGATTTTAATGGTAAAAATTTGAGTTTTATTGTCCAAAAAATGGTAAGTTGAGACATAGAAAACTTATATTTGAATGGGTAGATCGTTAAAACTCTTTTACTCTAAGCGGGCCACATCCTTTAATTAAATACAAGTAAAATACCCTAAAGGGAACCAAAAGGATTCCCCACAATTTGCTAACAGGGTTTTTGAGGCACAAAGCATGAATGTGTCCAGAAAAATGTATTACTTTTAAAAGATCTTTATTATTTCAGTGAAGGACCACGATCAATAAATATCAAAATATATACATTAAATAAGAGCAAACAATCCAATATAAACAGTCTAATTTCTTAAAGAACCACCATCTCATTTGCATAAGCCAATTTCAGTATCCAGGATATTGTCCCATAGAAATTTACAGTGAACATGCCTGAATGAGCCCTCCAATGCATTTGAGCCCAGGCAAATTTATACAGTGGCTTGCAAAAGTATATTGAACTTTTCCACATTTTGTCACATTACAGCCACAAACATGAATCAATTTTATTGGAATTCCACGTGAAAGACCAATACAATGTGGTGTACATGTGAGAAGTGGAACGAAAATCATACATGTTTCCAAACATTCCAGTCTTTTAGGGTATGTCTATACCAGCTTTGCACACCTAGAGACTGAAATCCTTGCCCATTCTTCTTTGCAAAACAGCTCCAGCTCAGTCAGATTAGATGGACAGCGTTTGTGAACAGAAGTTTTCAGATCTTGCCACAGATTCTTGATTAGATTTAGATCAGGACTTTGACTGGGCCATTCTAACACATGGATATGTTTTGTTTAAAACCATTCCATGTTGCCCTGGCTTTATGTTTAGGGTCGCGTTGTCTGCTAGGTGAACCTTCGCCCCAGTCTCAAGTCTTTGCAGACTCCAAGAGGTTTTCTTCCAGATTGCCCTGTATTGGCTCCATCCATCTTACCATTAACTCTGGACCAGCTTCCCTATCCCTGCTGAAGACAGCACCCCCAGGAGCTGATGCTGCCCACCACCATATTTCACAGTGGGGGTGGTGTGTTCAGAGTGATGTGCAGTGTTAGTTTTCCGCCACACATAGCGTTTTGCATTTTGGCAAAAAGTTCCATTTTGGCTCATCTGACCATCTTCTTCCACATGTTTGCTGTGTCCCCCACATGGCTTGTGGCAAACTGCAAACTTCTTATGCTTCTTATGCTTTTCTGGTAACAATGGCTTTCCTCTTGCCACTCTTCCATAAAGGCCAACTTTGTGCAGTGCACGACTAATAGTTGTCCTATGGACAGATTCCCCCACCTAAGCTATAGATATCTGCAGCTCGTCCAGAGTCACCATGGGCCTCTTGACTGCATTTCTGATCAGCGCTCTCCTTGTTCGGCCTGTGAGTCTAGGTGGACGGCCTTGTCTTGGTAGGTTTACAGTTGTGCCATACTCCTTCCATTTCTGAATGATCACTTGAACAGTGCTCCGTGAAATGTTCAAGGCTTTGGAAATCTTTTTGTAGCCTAAGCCTACTTTACATGTTTTAATAACTTTATCCCTGAGCTGGCTGGTGTGTTCTTTGGACTTTATGGTGTAGTTACTCCCAATATTCTCTTAGACAACCTCTGAGGCTGTCACAGAGCAGCTGTATTTGTACTGACATTAGATTACGCACAGGTGCACTCTATTTAGTCATTAGCACTGACTGCACTCAGACCAAAGGGGGCACACCCCACTTTGCAGTTATTTATTTTAAAAAAATGTTTGGAATCATGTATGATTTTCGTTCCACTTCATACGTGTTCACCACTTTGTATTGGTCTTTCACGTGGAATTCCAATAAAATTTAGTCATTTGAATACTTTTGTACCACTGTACATGTTTTTATATTTGTTTATTGTGGTCCTTCACTGGAATGATAAAGACCTTTTAAACATAATTAATTTTTCTGGACAAAATGACTCCTATGAGTGTTGTCTTATGTGGTGATTACACTGCAGCTGCTATTTCACATTCTGCCACTAGATGCTGCAGTGACAACATGCATTTGCAATATTCACTGGTACAAGTGCCGATTTTCGCAAAACTTAATAACGACAGGAGATCCCGTATTTTTGAATCTACTTAGAATATTTGTAGAATAATTTGCGAAATGTTGCAAATTTTAATCTTGCCTATGCTGCTCATTACTAATCATTATACAATGGAAACTCGGTTTTCTTCATCTACATTTAGGATTAGTTTAACATCAAATGATGGTTTGGGTGACATTAAAAAAATTTTTTAGGGGTTCAAAAACTTTTCACACATATCATAATGATGTATCTGCCACCAACGTCCATCCACCAGAGCCCAACTTTTTTCTTATTTTGAATAGAGCAGTTTAGGATTAGGTTTTTATTACTGTGTATAAGCACTGCATGTCCATGTCACTGAATATACAAACAAGGTAACTGCATAGAAATTTTTATAAATTTAAATGGCATTTTATTAATTGTGTTTTAAGATTCATGAGATATTGCGATATATAAGATATTGCATTCGATGTTTGGATTTTTTTATTTAATGAATTGATATAATAATTAAAAAATGATTCTTTGTGTAAAATTCTATTTTTTTATTCTAAAAAGTGGTTTGGTTTTGTACTTATGTATATATTTATGTAATGGTCAAAGCAAGCTGGGTGGTGTGGATTCCAAGTCATGACAGTATTTTTATAATGGTCTGTGTCTCTGCTATGTTAGCTTCTAATTTTGTCCTAGTGACCATTGTCCCCAGGATTTAAAGAGATAAGAAAGTTCAATATTTGCAGTTGTCTCTTACAAATTATGTGATGGAAAATCTTCCAAGAATTACAAAATAATTACAAAATTAAGTTTGGGTAAAGAAATAAGCCCAAAAAGCTTTCATTCAATATTGTTATTTTTTTAGAAAGCATTTATTTTTGCTCATTAAATTAAGTTACTGTGTATTGTTGGGTTTATATTTGCAAAAGTTACTTTTGATTGACAACGCTTGCCCAAAGAATTGCTCTTTTGGTTGGGCTCCCATGGTTTTAACCGTTTACTTTTAGTTAACGGTTCCTGCAATTTTTATAATTTCTTTCAAATTCACTATTTTGGAGCATGGCACTGTTTATTTTTCAAGGTTAAACACACTCAGCATTATTTAACCAACTACCTGTGAGGGCAGGGTATCATGAAGACATCATGAAGACATCTGTGGGGGGTTCTCTCTCCCGCTTACGCCTACCACCTTTACTGGGAGAAGAGGAAGAGTACCCTATGACTATCTTGCACCCAACCAGAATAACCAGAATACATTCAATGGTAAATTATCTATGGGATGAGGGTCTAACTTACCGTAAATTCTGGAGGTTTGGCATCATTCAATTTACTAAGCAAAAAAAAAAGGAAAATACTGTGTAAGCTAGGGACAGTAGATTACATCCACCAAGTTTATTTAGGACTCCAGTCCATCCGGAAATTATTCACAGTGCATCACCTTTTCCATATTTTGTTATGTTACAGCCTTATTACAAAATGCATTCATTTATTTTTTAACATTTTTTCCTTCACAGTTTTACACAGCACATAATGGCATTGTGAAAAAGGTTTACTTGAGATTATGGCAAATTTCTTAAAAATACTGAGAAATCACATGTACACAAGTATTTATAGCCTTTGCTCTATACTTTTTTGATGCACCTTTGGCAGGAATTACAGCCTCAAGTCTTTTTGAATATGATTCCACAAGCTTGGCACACCTATCCTTGGCCAGTTTCGCCATTCCTCTTTGCAGCACCTCTCAAGCTCCATCAGGTTGGGAAGCGTTGGTGCACAGCCATTTTAAGATCTCTCCAGAGATGTTCGTACCAGATTCAAGTCTGGACTATGAAGATACTCCTTTGATATCTTGGCTGTATGCATAGGGTCATTGTCCTGCTGAAAGAAGAAAGGTGGACCCAGTCTGAGTTCAAGAGCACTCTGGAGCAGGATGTCTCTGTACATTGCTGCCACCACCATGCTTCACTGTAGGGATGGTATTGGCCTGGTGATAAGGGGTGCCTGGTCTCCTCCAAACTTGATGCCCGCCATTCATACCAAAGAGTTCAATATTTGTCTTATGAGAACAGAGAATTTTGTTTCTCATGGTCTGAGAGTCCTTCAGGCAGGCCACTCTACCATATAGGTCTGATTGGTGGGTTACTGTAGAGATAGTTGCCTTCTGGTACGTTCTCCTCTCTCCATAGAGGACCTCTGGAGTTCTGACTAAGTGACTTCATTGATTAAGGCTCTTCTCCCCTCGAAAGCTCAGTTTAGGTGGCTGGCCAGCTCTACAAAGAGACCTGGTGGTTTTGAACTTCTTCCACTTACAGATGATGGAGGCCACTGTGCTCACTGGGACCTTTAAAGCAGGAGAAATGTTTCTGAAACATTTTACAGATTTTGTGCCTCAAATTTTTCTACAAACAATTTCTTTGACTTCATTCTTGGTTTGTACTCTGATATGAACCATCTCAAGGATAAGCCCAATTTTAAACCTGAGCTTTTGAGCTCCATGGCAAAAGGCAGTGAATACATGTGCTGCCTCCATGTTTTTTTTTATTTTTAATAATTTTGCCAAAATCTAAAATTTACTTTTTTAACATTTTGGAAAAAGGCTGTGGCATAACAAAATGTGCAAAAAGTGATGTGTTGTGAATACTTTCCAGGTGAACTGTTGTTAATACATTTGAACTTCTGGTGTAGATTTTAAGGAAGATATCTATAAGTGACAAGGAGGGTTTTTTTTAATGGCTTGGTCACAATTCTACTGAAATAAAAATTCATATATACAAATGATAGTAACCTGTGAAACAGTTGCAGCTTTGAGACCCTATACCAGTGAAAAAGTTGTAATTTCTTCCTTCCCAGTAGCACAATTAAAGATTATCCTGTGTAGCACTGGCCTTAAGTGGAGCCAAATTCTTGATCCCTCTAAATCTATTAGTGCTTCTCTGATTTCACAGAACTGTAACAAGATTCTTCTCATCATTACCTAATTTATTTTCTTTTTATCTAGTACAGAACTCTGTCCATTTGTAACCATCTGCCTGTAATTTTTCCCCAATAATGTGTATCCCCCTTGTTTCCTATTCTTTCTGGTTTTATTTCTTCCCTCCCCTTGGCTGCTCTTATTCTCCTTCAGACATGACCTTTCCCTCCGTTGTCAGGCCACACATAACTCCTCTTTCACTTGGCCATATCCGTCTTTTAGAGTCCTCTGCACTGGGAATATCTTGTAACGGTAACATGCCGGTCCAATGGCACGCAGTACAACATATATCTTAAATTACAAATGTCTAATCACACATGACTTCATGACTTCATGTTCCTTGTTCTCACAGTGCTGGGTGGTTACAAGAGAACCTGCAGGATTGTCTCTCTTACACTCATAAATCTTTCTATCCATCGGTCTCTGATGTAAAATTGGCTTTTCTTTTGTTATTCTTTTATTTCTCAGCATTCTTTGAGCTATTTTTTTTTCTAACTTGAATTTTGAAAGAAGAAAGGCTATAATTATAATTTCCGTTCATTTGCTTTGCCTGATTGGCTAATGTTAACTATTATTGCAGTACTCCCTTTCATACTCGTCTCTTCTTTACCTCCCTCCCTCTGGCCTCCACTTCTTGTTTATCGTCTGTCTTGTTTCCCCCTGTTGCTTTAAACGATCTCCTATTTTTTTAATCTCCCTCCTACTCTGCTTGTCCTACCTTTGCCCTACTTGTTTCTTGTTCTCGTGATGACTTTTGATCATTCATTTCAGTCTTGCAATCAACAACAATCAAGTTAATGGAACATCTATATCATCAACAAAAGCACATAGACGATATTTAATCAAAGGAAAACAACGGATGTACTAAACGAATGTAATTAGCTGCACAGTTTTGTCATTTATTTAAAGGTTTAGTCCACCCAAAACTCAGAGTTCAATTACCTGGTAATTTCTGATGGACCTTGTTGGTAAGATCTGTCGGTGTGCACATCTGCTGAGAGCATTAGAAGGGGTTCCAATACTCTATTAAACTGTGAATGAGAATGGCTATTGCTTTCATAAAATACACAACATGTACATTCTGGGAGCAGATCAATCTACTAGGATCTTCCTGTAACTAAGGGTTGATTCATATGGGTGTTTAAACTGTAAAAAGGGGTTTGGAAAATCATTGAGCCCTACCAGGGCACTTTTTGCAAGGTTGTGGGGAAGAGTTATGGCATTGGGTATTGGTGGAGCTTGGGAGGTGGGGGGAGGGATCCTCACTTTTCTTACCCTTCTTTTGCTAACAAGGTCTGCAAGAGAGCAGGTATTGCTTGAAAGGGGGTCCATGCTGTTTGTACCCCCTTTCCAGACCCTATGCCATGTCATGTATGACAGGCACCATGGAAGACAGCAGCATTCTAGCAGATTTGAGGGCTGGTATGCATCCAGGTTTGTAGCTGGCAGGTGGTCTTCACATCTTTTGCAAGCTGCATGGTAACCGTTGCTGTTTTAGAGATGCTTCCAGACTTAACAACACATTTGCTATATACAGTATACCATGATAGTAGAAAACTTCAATATAACTCTTTCTAAAAATGTTATTGCCTGAATATTTCTGCCTATATAAATTTTTGAGTTATTGATTTGGAACACTGAATATTCTGAAGTAAGGTAATAATATTCATACAACGAGGTTTGTACAGGCAGCATATTTATAGGCCCTCTTTTCTTTAAATATTTATTACACTTTGTAATCAACAATCATGGGGTTTAATTGCTATGACAAAGAGTAGACTATAACCTTATGGCTGTACAATATGTTCTAATACAATGCAAAAAGACTCTCTAGGGCCGGTCCAAAGATGGCTAGCATAGTTCAGAAGCTGTTTTTAATGGTCCAGGTAGTTATATTTGTCCATTAGAGCGAACATTAAGAACTTAATGAACTGTGTAGAATTATCAAGGGATAACGTTGTTGAAGGTAGATAAACAACTCAATGCAGAAAATAATTACAAGCATGAAGTATCTTTTACAGCACATGGAGATAACTGCAATCAATCTTTTACTGTAAAATCCAAGTAAAGAAAAAAAAGACAGAGTAGAGGAAGGCTAAGTTAAGACACCTTTGGTTACTACATGGTTAAATGCTCATCAGAAAAGGTTGTGAAACTGTTACTCATACAGTAAGGGGATCACGCTTTATACACATTGCCAATAACTGTCTTAAAGCAAGAATAGAACCACAGGCACAAAGGTATTCTGAGGGGGGGGGGGAGGGGCAGCTAGGGGGCATAAACCAAATAAAGTTGTATGAGTTGTATTTCAACTAAGGTTTGAGGGCCCTTTGACACTAGCACATGATACACGGCTAGTGTGAAATGGCCCTCAATTTGAAACTGTGTAGTTTGAATTGGGGAGGGACATCTCAATAATGTTCCGTTATAGAAAAAAGGGGCCCTGCAGGAAATGTTTGGGAACCCCTGCTGTACACGCAGCGCTCATTCTGTTCTATAGAGAGGGAAGAGAAGAAGATGAGCAGCCCAACTTCATCCTCTACATCGTTTTGCAAAGAGGGCCAGGTTTTATGAAGAGAAATGTGTTTAGCCTGACATTCTTTGCACCATTAACGTTAAATGCAAATAAACAATACAATGAGGCAGACATACAAACCTTCAAACATACATTATTGCAAAGCATTAGCCATTCACAGCCAAAACACTTATAAAGACCCCAGCTGTCCAGCCACATTTCACCTAACCCCAGAAGTTCTGACCATTCCCCTACCTATTGGTATATGGTGAATCAGTGAGAAGATTCCCCAGCACTGTTCATCTTAATGTTGCACCCTAATAGTAGGGATAATCTGCCGGATGAAGCAACCATAGACAGGTACAGCACAGTGTAAACCCCGTAACTATGTGGGGGGGGGGGGGGGGGGGGGGGGGGGGGGTTCAAGTCAAAGCCCCTGGTAGAACTTTCACACTACGGTTAAGGCTCCACTTAGGCATTTTGGGAGCGGTTGCGGAGCGGTATTTCAGCGACAGCTGGACCGCTCCCATTACCCCAGTCAGCCAGACTCCACTGCCGCGGATTGCCCACAGTGCAGTGCCGACACAGGAAAAAATACACGGTAACTCAGCTTAAATGCATGCCCACGCCGGCCGTGTCCATTGATTTCAACAACTGCGGTTTTGCCGCTGGTTTAAGCCCATTGACAGTGAATAGACTGTCAATGGACTAAAAAAAAAACAGCGGTGTAAACCTGTGGGGAAACCGCAGTTTTTTAGGGAGGTGTGAGTCCCCTTGCTGCGCTTGAAGCAAACCCTTGTGCTACAGTATGTGCAAAAAAATATGGCACTGGTTGGGAAGTTTGGCATCACCCGTCATTTAGTAGTGAAATGGTGTTACCAATTAAGTTTATGACTGAGGCTAAAGGCCAGTGGAAACTTAAATGCGTGTTGCATTTGGCTGCTGGGTCAGACTTTAGACATGCCTGACCTACATACTAAAGTACAGCTGTAATCCTGGTTGGTAATTTAGTGATTTGCCATGGTACTTCACAGAACAAAGGACAGCTGTACAGAAATATAATTTTCAGCTGAGATAATCATGAATAATCTTTAATGTAACCCCCATTCAAAGTGGAGGACAGTAGAGTTATGGGGTTGGGAACAAGGAAGAGAAAGGAGTGAGGAATAACTACCATTTCTGGTTGACTTGGCATTTCACAGATAAGTGACGATTCACAAGCAAAGGGAACTTGCTCTTCTACTGTTATAAATGAAGCACACCAGGTGTATTCTTTTTTTAACTCTGACTTTTGTGGGCTGATAGGATGTTCACTGGCAAAAAAACTTGATTGTAATGAGTAATAGCCTGCCTTTATAAGCACATGTATTTTACAAGCTATACAAAGGAATGGTCTAGCACAGCCATTGTCTTACATAGTTGAAATGGAAGCAGAGGCTATATGTATAGAGCTGCCCAAGCCAATACTTGGACCATCAGGCCAGAACTCAGTCAACTGGTAAAAATGGCAGAAAATAATAGAAATAAATTATTTTTCACAGTAGGTGGCAACTCTTGGCCTAGTTGGTGTGGGCTCAATATCATGTGGGATCAATAATCATTTATGTTCAGGGGTGGAGCGGTGGGGAAACACTGTGACTCAGACACGCTCAGAGGGCTGAAGTCTCTCCTCTATGCCATGTATTCATAGAAGGTGCCAGCTCTGAGCTCACTGGGCGCAATGACTAATCTCTGCCCCATATCCCAGAGCAGATTGGCAGAGCTACATGAGGCAGGTCATGTTGGCGTCCAGCCAGGGATACCTAAATACTTGTATCTCTCTTTTATGTTTCTTATTACCGGTCATCTCTATCTCTGTTTATTTCTTCTTTACAACTACTTCAGTAAATCATCCTAATTTATATGTATCAGCACCTTAAAGTCACACTCAACAGTCAATTTATTTCTAGCAATTCCAAATAAACGCAGCTTGTCAGAAAGTACAAATGGAAGATAAAATAGCTTACATAAAGAAAAAAAGTATTTTTTGCATGTTTTTTCTGGATGCAGCAGTGGTGTCTCATCGTAAGGCTGGGTCTGCCTATTTTTGCCCAACTTAAGTGATCTCTCTGTTTGTACCTTGATTAGATCAGCTGAGGGCCCATATCACAGTTCAGGTGCAGCCCAAAGAAAACCAGGTAGGTACTGGGTTTAGAATAATATGCCCTACCATCCTTCCAATCCATTCCTGGCTCTTTTAAACTTAAACCACACCAGATGCTGTAAAAATTAGCATGGACTGGCAGAGGTTCTACCTACATCTGGTGACCGATACACCATCTGTCACACTATGCACCCATCATGATTTTCAAATACATCTCTTGTTTTTGCATTCATTGCACCTCGTTCTCTCTTTCTCTCTATTACAATTGTGAAATACATCTGTCTAATTTCTACATAAACCTCTGTCTTATACCTCAAATGTCAAATTTTCTACAGGAAAATGTAACACCCTACATACACAACACTTTAATATGACCTATTACAAAGCATATTTTATAATTCTCAGTAATGAATTTTAATGAGACTAGGCTTATGTATATTTAAGGATAATTGTACAAAGTATACTTATCCTTTCTGTTCTAATCCCATTCACTAGCTAAACTTTACCTACTGAGGACAGGGCAAGGATTTAGGGCTGGGTTTGGTCTAAAGCAGAGTATAGACGGCTCGATATTCGAGCTGTCCGATGTACCCTGCAGCAGGGTGATGACGTCATCACGCTGCTGTCAAATATCGGAGAAGCCGGGGAGAGCAGAACTGTCTCTTCCCGGCTCCTCCTGCTCAGCCGAGCTTTGCCTGGAGACCCAGGTAAAGCATTGGACATCACCGTATTAACGTTCATCGGATTGATTTGTCCCGCTCAAAAACAGCTATAGAGGCAGATTATATGGGTCAGATAGATGGCCTTGAGCACGCACGGCACTCGAAACGGCCATCGATGTGACCCATATCTCCAATTACTGAAATGTGTAATACAGTGTGAGTGCACACGTGTAGGTATTTTCACTATTTGAATCTACAAACACACATTCATGACCTTATGTTAGAAGCCTAACCCATATAACTGTATACAGTGCTGCTTGAAAGTATGTGAACCCTCCAGACATGGTCACTGTTTGTGCA
>CM070042.1:37793021-37819493 GCA_036250615.1 Ptychadena robeensis | reverse complement strand
AATCGTTCATCGTCCATCTGTCGGCCGAAAAAATCTTGACGTGTAAACCCACCTTTAATGAGTAGTAATAGTAACAGAGGACAATTGGGATAATAGTGGTTACCCCATATAGCAGGATTCCAGGCGAGTGTTGGCAGATAGAACACAAGGGAGAGGGGGTGGTGGTTGCATGGCCCAAGAAGGGGAGATAGAGTAGGGGGCACGGGGCAGTTGCAAACGTAAAATAGTGCAATTGAGTGGTTTATAAAGTCAAGAAGTCTGGGGGGAGAAATAGAATGATAAATAGAGGTCACAGCATTCTCTTAGAGTATCATGTTGACCAAGTATTTAATTGTAACCAACTATATTGCAGGAGGTGTATAGTGAAGGTGGTGGTGAGGTTTAATTATCATTTCTTTTTCTCTCTTAGAAAGTCATTACAATATTGATTGTTCATATACATGAGATGTAGGGTATTCACAAACTTGTCGACTAGGACTAGTCAACGTCACAGGCACAGTCGACAGCTCCTGAGAGGAGTGGACTAGTGGACAGTTACTGGCATAATCGCGTGTGCCGCTTGGGTGATAAAACTTACTGACATTGGTATTCCCCAACAGGTTACATGTAAACAATGTTAAGCAGCAGTGCCATCTGGAATTTCATTTTGGTACAGAAATCTGGATCTCAGTGGACCAGATTCTGGATCGGACAGTCAGGGGGGTTAATCCTCCTCTTTTTGAGAAGCATGCAAGTCCGTTAATGTGTGATATTTATTTTATAATGACAATGTGCTATTTTATAAACCACATTTGACTCATTCTGGACCATCTCGTCCAGTGCTATAGTAGGAATAGCAGCGCTGGACGAGATGGTGCTGTCCTGACCGCTAGGGCGGTTAATACAAGCCAAACGGTTGTCAATAGATTTGATTTGACAGACCTATCATATCTTAGAGCAGTGGTGGGCAACTGAGCTGATGAGGAGGGCCACAAGTGCGGCCCTCAGCATCACTAAAGGGCCGCACATAACATCGATCTCAATAGGCAGTCAGAACCTGACAGCACCCCCTCCTGCCCTTGGGTGCAGCGGTCATATGTAGACATTGACAATTTAACTATTTTACTGAAGTAGGAAAGCTAGGTGAGTTGCTTTGCCCTATGCATTAAAAGTTAGGTTTTGGGGGCCGCATGTGGAGGACCCAGGGGGCCGCCGAACAATGCCCAAAAGGCTGCATGCGGCCCCTGGGCTGCAGGTTGGACACCTAGGTCTTAGAGCATTGAAAATGAGGGAATTACCAGACAACATTCAATCAATAATCCGAACATTGATTGCAAATGCCTGAATGCCATATTTCCTCAAATGTAAGAACTAACCTAAAAGTAAAACCTAGCAACAATTTCTGATGTGTTTCTTCTATAGGCCCCAAAAAAATCTCTAATGCATCTGTCCCGATAGCTGCTGTATTTGGCCTAGAAGGTTCCCTGGTTACAGTCAGCAGTTGGCAGTGGCCAGAAAAGCACCTGGCTGCCACTGTGTTTGGCCACCTGCGCAAAGCATGCAGGCACCCAGGGGCATTTAGAAACTTCCCCATGTAATCAATATTGGGCACATGCCTGAAAAGCAAAATTGAGACGTCTCCTTCCCAGCTACAGCACTTTTTGGGTGTCCACAGCATTTCCAGGTGCCCATGAGAATGCCCACCCCCCCAACAAAGGGTAAACATTGTCATTTGTCCAGCATAACATCAGATCCATTTTACCCCCAGACAAGATGTGTGCAAAATAAAAGGTTACTCCACTGAGTACAAATAGCAGTCTCGTTGTTCCCTTCTGCGCCTTCGGTGTCATTTGTGACGCCAAAGGGGCAGTGGTTTCATAGACCTCCATGTAAATGGAGGCAGCATTAGTTTTTCTGGCCCACATCTGTAAAGAGAGTAGGGAGTAGGGTGGGGAATCAAGAAAGAGTACAGTGTTTAAAGAAAAAATTGTTACTTCCCCTTCCAACATGGTGTGCCAACATCCATAAATCTTTCTACAAAAAACAAAAACTGAGAGGGGGATAGAGAGCCATGTATCAACTCTCATCCATCCTCTCCAGAATGGAGGGTCAAACTCCTGGACTTTTAAGGCACATTTTTAGAAATTGATGGTAAATATCGTATATATAAGATTTTTATTAAAAACAAGGTACATTATGTGTACAGTACAGTGTTCTCTGCCACAATCGCCTTTACAGAACCGGAAGAAATTGTGCAAAAAACGCTGTAATGCCACGGTGGTTAATAGTAGGTTAAAAAAGTAAACACAGTGGACAGAAAATCAATATTTAAGTAAGTACATATTGTTAATTAGCACTAAATTCGTTTTTGTGTACTGCCAAGAATTCAATGCTCATGGTTTAGACCATCCTTTTATAGATGACATGTTCCTCTAATCCAGTTTAGTTCACCTGGATTCCTACTCAGCAATGTGGAATTAATTAGAAATGTGAGAGGCTCCAAACTTCAGGTTTCAGGGGGAGTGTATTCTGTGGGAGATTAATTGGCCCAGTGTCAGGAGGAATAAGCAATCTTCTTTTTGGTCAGAGGGCGCATGAATACATCTAAAATCATTACTCATATCATTTGTGTCATTAGCATCTTTAATGTCAGTGAGGAAAGTGGGGTTCACTGTTAAGGTAGCCAAAGGCGTGTAGATTTTTTTCTGATTCGATCGCGATGCAATTTTGATTGAAAGTCAAACAGTGATCGTTTGTCGATTACAAAATGTTCGCTGTGTGCATGCTCCATAGTACCATCTCCTGGAAAAACTGTCACATAATTGAACAATCGACCAATGTCCGATTACCTTTCAAGCAATCTCTTCTCCTATTTTGATTTTTTGGGGCCGATTGCATTAGGTGTATCAATTTTACCTATAGTGTTGGTGGAAGGAAACCAATGTTTATGTAAGTGAGCATTTCAGATGTATAGTATTTAGGGCCCTTTTACACTATATGCCTTTTGCAACTTTCACATCTGCATTTGCGTTTTTGAACAAAGCGTGAATTATGCATCAAACATTCGTGGAGCAACACATACAGTGTGAAAGCTAACATTGGTCTTCTCTGACAAAACGCAGTACCGTAAAAACACAGGCGTTTATAAAAATGCGACGCAGCGCGTATAGTGTGAAAAGGCCCTTAGCAAACAGCCCAATGGCTATCTGACAACTCCAAATCTCTAATATAACAGTTTGCATTCCGTTGGACTGAATGTACCCATAAGTTGCAGGATATGATTGATATAGAATAGAATAAATGACATAGATGTCATAAATGCTGATATTTATAAGCGATAGGAAGATAGCAAATGGTGAAAAATTGCCTTCACATCAAAGTTTTAATATCTACCAGCAGAATGAATCAGCATTGATGGCAATTGGTAACTTGAAATTGGCCAGGACATAAAGGGAATTTTTTTTCTTCCTGTCCTTTAAATCGAGTTAAATGATCATATAAATAAAAAAGTAGCAAAATGTACAACTGTCTCTTCATTACAAATGGGCCCAAGGAGTGTAGAAGGTAATGTAATCAATAATATGAAGTAATTTCATCAACCAGATGTATTGGGGTTCCCAGCTCATTATCTCACATCTCGAGACATGTTTTATTCACGACCAGCCTTCATCAGGGCTACAGTGCGACATGTACATAGGTATTCACAGCCTTTGCCATGAAGCTCACAATTGAGCTCAAGAGCACCCTGTTTCCCCTAATCTATTACTATGCTTCTGCAGCTTAATTGGAGTACACCTGTGGTAAATTCTGCTGATTGGACATGATTTGGAAAGGCACATAACTGTCTGTATAAGGTCAGAGCACAAGCCAAGTATGAAGTCAAAGTAATTGTCTGTAGACCTCAGAGACAGGATTATTTTGAAGCACAAATCCGTGGAAGATTACAGTAAAGTTTTTGCTTCTTTAAAGGTCCCAGTGAGCATAGTGCCCTCCTTAGAAAAAGAAGTCCAACACTACCAGGACTCTTGCTAGAGATGGGCGACTTGAGATGTACTGCAAAGAGGAATTGGCCAAGGATAGGTGTGCCAAGCTTGTGACATCATATGTGACATCATATTCAAAAAGACTTGAAGCTGTAACTGCTGCCATAGGTGCATCAACAAAGTATGGAGCAAAGGCTGTGAGCACTTATGTACATGTGATTTCTCAGTTTTGTTTTTTTTTTGTACTTTTAATACATTTTCCAAAACCTCATGCAAACCTTTTGCACGTTGTCATTATGGGGTGTTGTGTGGAAATCCATTCCGGATGCACTGTACATGTATAACAATTAAAATTGATAGCTTTAAATTGCTCTTACCAGCAGAAGGAAACTGCTAAATATGCAAAGTAGCTATCTTGCAACAACAAGCTTTTGTCTGAGGAATTTTATTTGACACTTACAGCCTAATAAGGAACAAGCTGACGTGGAAACATTTGCCGATCAATGATATGAAACATTATAATGCACTTTTTTGTCACTTTTAAGCATAATCTTGCGATTTCAGCATAATGGTTGTAGGTAAGGTATAGACACCCAAGGTCTTGTGACCCTATGGACTCAGAAGACACAAAGCCAGCAATAATTTGGATGGAAGAAGAATCTTGAGCAAGAATAAACTTGTTCTCTTTCCCTTATTTAAATATGTTGTCTTTATACTGACGATCACCTGGGAAAAGCAAATCCATTTAAATGGTTGGCATGGAGTATGGGAACACATCTTGTTGGAGGGCATCTCTCCACCAGTTCTCCAGATTCAACGAGGACCCAATGTCGTGTATTAAATGTTGCGTAATCTATACAGTCATTACAACTCGGAATATGTGAAATATGTCTATGAATTGTTGAGAGACACTCAGAATGTGGAACGAGAACACAAACAGTGTGACAGAAAATGTATTTCAAGCCAAAAAATTTAGCGAGTGATTTATTTGACTCGTTTTACAATCTCAATATTTTTTTATTTCGGCTTCCTACAGAAAGAACAAGCAAATTCCCAATTTATATGTGGATAGTTGGAAAAGTGTGTGTGGGTAGATGACGAGAAGATTAGTGAGGAGTGATCAGGAAGATTTATAGTGGGTGTGAAATACTTAAAAATCAACAAATGATGTGAAATTGTCTTTAGATGGAAAATAAATCTCTGTGAGTAAATGCACATGTTGTAGACTGTTGCTGCAGATCAGAGTCAGCTACAAGCTCCATGAAAAACAGTGTCAGCTTATCAATGGAGGAAAACTATAATAGTTGGGGAGGAAAATTTAGAAAAGAAAGTATGCAAGTTCCAGTAGGAAAGGTTCTGATCAGGAACGAGCTAATCAGGTAGATCTTTTCTGATTTGTTGGTCTGGATCATTTAACCTTATCCCATTATGGCTTCCTATGGTAACAGGATCAGTGCAAATGAATCAAATTCATCATGTAATTTTGTGTGTGTTCATATGTACCCAAGGGATCAAACACATCATAGACAGATTATATGAAGTATAACTAAACCAAAATGTTTTTTCAAGTTTTATTTTTTACAAAAGCCAGTTTATGTTTTGTGTTACTGTGGTGGCATTGGTGTCCTTATACCTTGGCTACAGTGATGCTATTTAGCCAAAGCAAAAATGAGATGAGACTATTTATTATCATCTGGTTGTTGTGTTAAATGCCCCCAGGACTCTTATTACTCCTAGAAGCCTCCTTCTATGTTTCTAACTCTGTATGCTTTCTCATTTCCAAAATATGTTGCATTCCATCCCATTTGTACTAAGAACCCCCTCCAAGCTTCTGATCACTTGCAGCTGGGTATCAGTCTTATAGGATCAGGAGCAGCAGTTCATAAAATGAGGAATACAGTTATTGAAGGCCATTCATGAACATGCGGATCGGACTTAAGAAAAAGTCTGACATCTGCTTGTTCGTGGCGCATCTGTGTCTACCGACAAAATGATTTTGACAGACCCCGGCAGTGAGGGTATTCTTTCACCGGCCAGATGTTTTTTAGATCCCTTCGCGGAAGAATACCCTCACTGCCGATGTGCAAATAGTGGGGAGATGCACAAGCATCTAAAAAATTTACTTGACAGACACCGGCGGTGTGGGTATTCTTCTGCAGGGCAGATCTTTTTTAGATCCCTGCACAGCTAACCTGTTGGCAGAAGAATACCCACACTTCTCGCTGGCTAAGGGGTGGGTCAAACATCTGTACTGTTTACTGGCAAGAAGAAAATAGAACATGCAGTGTTTGCTGCGGACTGTCGGCCATGCAAACGCCAAGGCCATCCCTAAATACCATATACCATCTCTTTAAATCAGTTTTACCTGCCGTAAACTAACAGTGGCGTCACTAGGTTTGGCTTAAAGCCATAGTGTCACCCAATTGGGACATATATGGAGTGCTGGGAGTAATATGGGTTTCAAATTGTGTGGCAATGTTGTTCATATATGTTTATGCACTAAACAAAAATATAAATGCAACGCTTTCGGTTTTGCTCTAATTTTGCATGAGCTGAACTCGAAGTACTGAAACATTTTCTAAATACACAGAAGACCCATTAATCTCAAATATTGTTCACAAATCTGTCTAAATCTGTATTATGAGCACTTCTTCTTTGCCGAGATTATTTATCCCAGCTCACACTTGTGGCATATCAAGGTGCTGATTAGACAGCATGAATATGGCACAGGTGTGCCTTAGACTGCCCACAATAAAAGGCCACTCTGAAATGTGCACAGTTTCTCCTTTCTTGGGGGGGTTTAAGAAAACCAGTCAGTATCTGGTGTGGCCACCATTTGCCTCACGCAGTGCATTACAACTACATTGCATAGCGTTGATAAGGGAGAGAAGAGTGTTATGCAATGTGTCTTGGTGACCCAACTATATCCTTCACAAAGCTGCAGCTTTGGTTCTTGAGAAGCTTGAAGTTCTCTTGCTGACTAGCAAGTTCTTTAGCCCTTGTATATAAGTAAAAGTCTGTTTGCAAAGTTAGGTATCGCCTCTTCTCTGGGAGTGAAATTGTGTCACCTGATGCCAAGCGCACTCCGGATTAGGGATGGAACTGTGAACTAAATCTAGCACTCCTTCAATCTCCTCCTCTTGATTTATGAATTCCGCTCGGTTACCATGGACGCCGGGCTCTCTACACGCCCGCACAGGTGCCTCCCAGCTCCTACTGATGTGGGCTCCTAGCTTCCGGCTGCAGCGGCTATATTAGCCGCGCGCTGGTGGCATAGCCCCCATCCACAGGAGCTTGTGCAGGACTCACTGCACGCGGAGGTTCCCGGACTTTTGGCGGTTACCACGGGGGGAGTCCACACTTGGAGCTACATAAACCGCTCACCTACACATCTATCAAAGGTACAAAACTGTAATGATATTTATTCATCACTCACGTTATCCTCCTTTGCTCATTGATATGTCCGGCTGAACCTTGACCATGATTGTTGTGGGTGGGCTCTTTTGTTTGTATCGAATTAACTCATATTTGACACATAGGTCCTTAGCCTTTGAATAGACATAAGTCATGCATCTTAATCATCGGTATTAATCATAGTCCCGGTGATTTCTAACTACACATTTAAGTACACATGGGATTAAGGCTGAGCTAGGGGTCTTTGTGTACAAACAAAACTAACATTTTATACAATTCTAAATACAGTGGACCTACACCAGAACACACACCCCTCTGATCCATCTTTATATGGGGGGTACTCCAGTACAGCTCAAACCGGGTTCCGCCTGCTAGTCTGTTGAGACACTCATGCCGCCCACGACGCCACCATAGGACATTCCTGGTGTTCTCTCTTCACCTCAGACGAGGTCGATTTTAACTGTTTAAGGTACGTGTCTACGGACAGTTTGCTCTCCTCGTATTTTCAATTTTCCTATTCGAGATATTTAAACTGCGCGTCTCCCGTCTCCCACACAGACTCATACGGCCTAAGGTGTATATGGCCTGAAGAAGCCGCACCCGGCGAAACATGTAGCCATCGATGCACCTTACTCCCCAAACATGCTCATAGTTTGTCTCTGTTAGCTATAGCCACTATACCTCATGTGTGTTATGGTATAGTGAGTCATCTGTGTGTTGTTTAAATTTTGTGACATAGTTATTTTAGTATGTCTAATATGTTTTGTGACAAGAGTCACCAATAAAGCTAATTTATTACCTTTTTCCTACTCTGCCCGAGATTCACCTCATAGTTACCCATTGGGCCACTACTCCAATCAAAGTCCCACAAGGGCACAGAAGGTAGTTGTTGGAGTTAGTGTCAAGGGATGGGAGTAGTGACCAAACATGTCCTCCAATCCCACATCCTGATTTGTGATTTATGAATTCAGGCTATCTTACTGTAATATCTACAGCCATTTGACATTGTTCACTAGATATATGAATAAAATATATAAAAAGTAATGTTCTGATACTGGAACAATACACAGGCAAGTAAAGGATAACACTGATATAAACCAGTATATTATCCTAAAATAGAGAGACATGTACAGTACAAGATACAAAACATATCTGGCTTACAGCAATCCTATCATTTAAAACAATCTTCTTGTTCAGAGAAGCCATAAGCTGGGTAAACACGTGCCATTTCATGATTACCCATGCAAAAAAAAGTTTAAAAAGTTTAAATCTTTCTACCAATGTCAACCAGTCAAGTCTTGTCTCCTTAATTAGGTATGAAGCAATTGTTTGTGTTGGTGTTGTGTATGCAAACAAGGGATTCTAATCCAAATCATTTTTCTTAGATCATCAGAGCATATTATTGGTTACTCAAAAGCAAAATTGCCAGCAGATCTACTTGTATGTACTTAGCCTGAGGATGTAGCTCATCACAGATCAACAAATTTAGAAAGCTATTTGTAAAAGACTGCTGATCATCGGGATATCAGACGCTGATAATCAGAATATATCAGATTATTTACATTAACATGTCTATGTCTTGTCACTCACGCCATTATGGAGGTCAGTGTACATTATGAAGGCCTTTAATCCCTACTGATCCATAATCCTCTCTAAAAACTAAAAGGTGCACACAGGGACAGAGGGTGGCAGGAAACTCTGCCTGCCCACAGGGCTCAGCTTGTGGATTCTCAAGCAATACACCTGGAACCTTGCCACCTTTACCTCTCTACTAGTCGTCTTTCTGGTTGCCATGCAGTAATTTCCTCTCTCACCCTGTGCCATGCTGGGGATGCTCCTGGCACAATGTGTACCACGATTATGGTGATCAGTACGCTTGCTGTGCTACTGCGACGGCATTTCTTCAACAAGGTGCAGCCGTACGTATTCTGAGAAGCTGGCACCCAGCATTACATATTAGCAGTAAGATAGCACCCCTTATATCAACCCTTCTTGTATGAATATTTGAAAATGTGAAACCCTTTTAGGTGCCTTGACTTCTGTATTTGTGATTCCTTTGTAGTGCTTAAATGTAGTACATTAAGGATCCCATGTGCTAAAGATCTCTGGGTGACAAATGTTACTGTCAATAGAAGCCCTAACCCTAAACCGCACTCCTGATGAATAAGCAGTTTTTTTGTATATATTCATCATACTATCTGCAGAGGAGTAGAAATAATAACATAGACTATATTAAAGGACACCCAGGGCAGGTGCCCTTGCCAGCAACCCGTATTTTAATTTTTCTCGTATTGGTATTTTTTAGACTTGCTGAAGTAGCTGATGATAACCCAACTCGAGGACAGCATGTGGCATCAGCATCACCAGGCGGGTAAGTGTAACCACATTTTCAAAGTAATTACTAAAGCCCCCCATACACCTTAAGATCGATCCATACAATGTCCATTAGATCTACCAACAACTATGTAGTGGCGGTTACTCCCTGGTAGAATACATAGTGATTGAAAGGATTAGAAAGGTCCTCATATTACATGGTTTTGGTAGAACAAAAGTTGATTGTACAGAAATTGTATGAAAACATTGTAAGGTGTATGGGGGCCTTAAGAAATGAATGTATCTAAAGACTATCTAGACTCTCTAATATATCTAAAGACTCTCTAGACCAAATGCTTGATTGTTGGTTATGTTGTTTGAGTTGGCTCTCTGGACATTAACCCATCTTGTATGGGACATCCTACTCCTCCTGTATATTTTCTACAAATGTATATACCGCATGTACAGTTTACCTTCAAGGTACACAGTCTATATCAGGGTTGACTAAATCAAGTCATCTATTGGCATACAATTTTAGTATTAAACAGGCAGTAGTAAAAGGTAGGCGATGGTTTATAAAAAGTGAGAAGATTGTGTTCTTTATTTTAAATCCTGACCCATATGTGTCAACAAAGACTAGAGCCTGATCAACATGATGAAGGCAAACACTGGGCAAAGCCTGTTACTATTTATTTTGCATGCAGCAGAAAAGGGTATTTTGGTTTTCAAGATTTTAAATCACTGTTTTGTTTGTTCCAATGGACACAAAATAAATAAAGATCCTTCCAATAGGCAAAAAGGTTTGAAATCTTTTCTTGCAGTAATGTATGTAATCACAGTAAGCTTTCAATATTGTGCTGGCGTTCATGTTTGAGTAGCCCCCGAGTAGCCCCCTTTCAGTCTCTTTAGGCAAATTTTTACCCCTATTTCCTACCACCACATTCTCTGTGTTTTGTTCTTACTTGGTAAAGCAAGATATGCCCAAATAAACTCCACCTTTGCAGCACTATTCCAGAATGTTGACGCAAAAATGCAGATGCACCCATTCTAAAGTCCTCTGATGTCATTGGTGTAGATCCTGGATCTGGATATTCAGAGGCACCCACCACTTGATAGCCAATAGGTAGTGCCCATGTCAAGTCACTTCCACACAGACACTATAAGAAATATCCTGTCTCCTGTACAAAGGAAGAGATAAAACTTGAATCTCGATTATCAAAGGTAGGTACAAGAGGACTCCCGGGATCAGCTTGAAATCTTTATGTTACTTCTCTCCATTGAAGGAACAGCTACAAGATCAAAGTTCTAACCCTTCCTGACAAATTCCTTAAAATCCTTAGGTGGGCATACACAGGTCGATTTTCGGTCAATCGATAAACTCTTGAGCTCAGAGTGATGCTGTCACCACGGTGACTCACACCTCACTCACACGCTCATGGAGAACAGAGAATTGATGTCCATCCAATGTTGGTTCCCTGTTTGATGGAGCTTTCTTCAAGTGGGATCAATTGAAAGGGTTTCCAAACAATCAATCCGGGGGAACACGCACAGTGATCTTTTGCTTGACAATTGATTGAAAAAACAACCCATATATGCCCACCTTTATACTTGAATATAGCTAGAAGATATTCCATTGAATAAGGAGTGTTTGTGAGAGAGAGAAAAAAAATGGAAAACCAGAGAGGGAAAACAGAATACCTTCCTTTGTGTTCCTGCAGTTGAGGAGCTGACAAGATTTCTAGCAGGATTTACAGTTATTTTCTAGAATTATCATATATATCAAAATTATTAAAATGCTATATTGAGTAGGCCGAAAGGATCCATATAAGACTACATAAGGTTCATTATTAAGGTGCACATACCCTTTAAAGGTAGAGAGAAATGATAAGGCAGTGGAAGAGGTGGTAACAAAAAAACCATCGACAAAATACCCAATAAAAATGACTGCATACTGAGGTATCCTCATGAAAAAGGAACAAAGTTTGAGATACTTTCTATGCCTCAACTTGATATCTGAAGCAATGTGACATGTCATGTTATATACATGATATATACAGGGTTTCAGGGTGAAATGTATATGTCTCTGGAAGCTGTGAAGGTAGGAGCCATGTGGAGTAATTTGACTTTGAAGTGTATATAAAAGATACCTGCAGGCATCATAGAACATTAGCAGTGAGAATGTGCATGAATATCTTAAGGTCTTTCATCAGAAAGATCATCCATGGGCTGAATGGATTTGTTAGTGTCTATAGGTAGCATGACTCTGGCCATACATAAACATCTCTATTACATACATACATACTCTCCAGAAATCTCTTTGCAAACATCCCTTTATTACATATATCGAATAAAAAACAGGGAGGGGAAAGAGGAATAACACCCACCCATCCCCCACCTCAGGTTGGAGCCTAGAACACCTGGGACTTTTAAGGCACCAATGATCAGTTGTATTCCAATGCATATAGGTAACTCCATTTTCTTTATCATATAGGTTTATACAAAGTCCATAATGTAAAAAAGATCTTGTCTTTATTAGGTTGTAAAATAGTTTTTAGGTGTATACATTTCTCACAAGTTTGTTACATTTTATAAGCATACAAGTCACATTTTGCTGGGGCTATGTTTCACTCTCAACATGTTTCGCATTTAAGCTTCAGGAGGTCAAACATCAAGCATAAAACATATAAAGGTGGTACATGCATAAGAAGCGAACGAACTGCTCCCTCAGATGAGGTGCGTCCCCAGAGGCCCATACACTGACTCCACGCCCCCTGCAGGGGGGAAGGGAGAGGGAATAACAGGGGACATAGATGGGGTTCCATGGCCATCAATCTGTATTGTTGCACATGCAGTATATAGGGGAGGCCACTGTTCCTGTCTCCAGCATAATGTGACTTGTATGCTTATAAAAAGTAACAAACTTTTGAGAGTGAAACATACTCCCAGCAAAATGTGACCTGTATGCTTATAAAATGTAACTGAGAAATGTGTACATGTAGAAACAATTTTACATCCTAATAAAGACCAGATCTTTTTTACATTATGGACTTTGCGTAAACATATATGATATAGAAAATGGAGTTACCTATAAATGCATTGGAATACAATTGATCATTGGTGCCTTAAAGGTCCCAGGAGTTCTAGGCTCCTAGATCCCCCCCCCCCCCCCCCCCCGTTTGTGTTTGTTCCCCATACATAAACATATTATTGCTTTTAAGTTGTAATGATAGAGTGTTCAATTAATATAGATGAGGAATAACTTACATGGAGAACTTAAATAAATTGAATTTTTCATTTTCACTTTCTATTGTGCTGATGCTTTGTTGGCCAAATTGCTTACATTTGGCAATGGAATATTTTCTTTCTTTCTTTTTTGCTGTTCTATTACAAGCATGTATCGATGTATGCCCATTATAAGTAAATATATATTGACATTATTGTTGTACTTTCAACTTGCAGTTATTGTTGCTTTTGTAAAGCATCTCAGTGTTTTCAAATGGATACAGGGGCGTTTTTCATAGAAGCACAAGAAAGTAAAAGAAATAAGAAATAGTATGTAAGCAATCAGAGTATTTTGAACCTCTCCATCTTGGTCCTCCGAAACCTAGATCATGATTGGATGCTGCAGAGCTTGTTCATGTGTAATGTACATACGGACTAATATGCAACAAAGTCATATGTGTTCAAACTGCTTTTGCTTTAATAGTTAAAAAGCTATTTTGAACTGGCTGACATGTCATCAGTCTGCTGTAAACACATTTTTTATTTTATTTTAAACATTGTCGCTAATAATTCCTAACAATTAACTTTTTGACAGTGAGGCTTCTACTAGGAGAAGGGCTGGGTGGTGATGTGTCAGCCATGATGACTATGGAACTACAGGCAGGAAATGTGTCTGTATGGCATCATGTAGCTTCTATTAGTAAGCTAAGGGATACAAAGTGACAATGATCACAAGGTATTAGGAAACGCATCGGAAGGAATATTTACTTGGCGTCTACCTCTAGGCTACCTATCCACCTATGGCCATAACCAATCACCCTTGCTATAATTACTGTGCTTGAAAGGTAAATGAATATTGTGGGAAACCAGTTTTAGTCTTACACTGCTTGGTGTGTGTGTCATCTCTCTGTCTTTCTCTTCCATCACCCCCCCCCCCCCCCCCCCCCCCCCCACAGGTTCTGTTGACCTTCATTAGCAAAAGGTATAGGTCTAATACCCGGAACAAAATCCACCCCATCCTGGATGACCAGAAGCACCCTCCCCCTGCTCTGCTCCTGGTCAGCTCTAGACCCAAACCACAAATAGTCCATTGTTTTCAACAGACCAGTCTGCAGGACCATCCTGGAGCTGCTACCAAAAGTAGCGTCTCAATGCGGGTGAAATGTATCTCCCATATACTGCAAATTCACTTTTTAACCCTCACTTTGTCACAATATGTAACCCTAATCTAAAAAAACTCAGATGGTTAAACATAGAAATCAGGGGACATGAGTTTGTAAAAATAGGACATATTCCCAAAGTTATTAATCACCATAAAGCTTGCACTTTATTTTGCCAGAGAAGGTGGAAACCCCTAGGAGTAATGCCCTCGAATAATCACCAACCAATAGAACAAAGCTGGCAGCATCCACTACCCTGCATCTTTCTTCTCAAGGTTTACTGTATGTTCTTGGCTCAAATGGATCCTTTGAACTTTCAAAATCTTAAGTGAGCAGAACCCTAACTTTTTGAAGACATCCATGTAAACCAAAAGTGGAGTGACAACAAGACAAAAACAGTATTTTGGGTCTCAATTTACTTTAAACAAGACAAAACGAGTATGTTTCTGTGTAGAAGACTCTATGAGGATTGCTCTCTATATGGTTTACCAACAAGCTACAGCAGGCAGAAAAACCTGTGTATGAACAAATACTAATTTTCATGACGAATTTTACAACTAGGAAAGCTCATGTTGCGGCCTGTAAGTCGGTGTCTCAGTCACTACAGGACGGCTATTCTGTGATGAGGTGCTAGATTTTAGGGATTCTGTGGAAGTCCAGAGATTCTCAGGCTGACTCCAGTATGTAACTTCTACAACTCGCGGCGAATGTGCGATATTTTTGTTACCAAAGCTGGAACTTTTATTGATAAAAATCTTCTGCGCTGGAGCCATTGTCAGCTGTGTACATCAGGTGTATGTCAGCGTAAGAAAAGGGACGAAGGCCTCCTCCTCCCCCCTCTGCAACAACACAGCCTTGTAGGGGGAGGTGTGGAGATGGGGAAGGGAACTCTGTAGTCCAGTCACGCTGAGGCTGAGCTCCAGAGAGCATTGCCTGTAGAGGAAGAGCATTCTGGGAGATGGGGAGCAGCGGGGAGCCGTGTGCTAGAGCAGATTACAAATATACAGCATAAATCTTTACTGCAAAGAGGAGGGGTTGGCTGTATGTCCAAAGACATACATCAGACACAGATGTGTGGTCACCATCCATCTGTCTGGGTGTATTTCAAGCTACCGGCCATTCATTCTATATACAAAATCACATAAGAACTGGTACCACGCACCTCTGATGGATTACAAGTAATGGAAACTATTCTCTCTGATACACATATATTTATATACATAAGAGAAACTTTCTTCCTAAGTCGTACAGCTGTTCTTTTGCATATCTTACATTGCCGGGTCCTGGTAATCAAAATGTTGCTGTTAACAGCGTAGCTGCCTATGTAAATGTATTTTACATTTCAATTACAAAGATGCTTGATGTCTCTTCCATGTGGTTCAGGGGGCATGTATTAATATAATACTCCACATCTAATGGCAGACCTGCTTAGAGAAGAGTAGATACTGATATCAGGTCTCTAAAGCTAGCCATACACGTCTAGATTTTCTGTTCAATCAACTAAAAAAGATCAATTTTTTGGGGTCAGGAAAATCTGTGATTGATTGTATGTTTGTTAACTGTAGTAACAGATATTTGATCAACTTTCTGTAGATAGACTGAAAGTGTCATGCATTTCAATACAACCAATTTAAATTTACCAACACGTCCAATCCTTTTTCAATCAATTTTTTTCCCAATTTTAATTGGTTTAGGTTGATCTAACCATGTGGGCTGCCATAGATTTTCAACCAATCAACCAAAAAATTGATTGGATTGAGTTGATTGGATGAAAAATCTAGTCGTGTATGGGGGGCTTTAGATGCCTCTCACCTCTCAATAATTGGAAGAGAGTCATGGGCTCTCCATATGGCAAGCCAAGTGTTTGTCTTCATTCTTTCATTTAAATGTAGTCCACAACCTTCTTCCGAGTCTTAAATAAGAAGGGTTTAGAACATATTTTTAAAGCAAACCACTGTGATCTGGGCCATCATCCCTTGAATTTGGAATTCTTAACTCACAGTTGAAGAATGGCTTGCTGAACTCACTTTACTAATGCTCCCCTTTCTTCTATCTTTCCTTCAACTCCCCCTTTTTATTCATCCTTTTCTTCTTTCCTATCCTTTTACTTACTCAGTTCCTTCTGTCCCCTTTTCTCCGGATGGAGCTTTTGTGATGAAAAATGTTATGGCCTTCTTAAGGCTGCCATACACGGGTCAGATTTGCACCGGATTCCGGCCCGATCGATTCCGGGCGCGTGCACGCGAAACGATCGGGCCGGAATCCCGTGCAGCCCACCTTGTCCGTCCGATCGGGTCCGTCCGATCGGGGGCTCAGAATCGGATCCGCCAGAGAACCAACATGTTGGTCTTTCGGGTCCGATTCTGCCCAGATCAGCGGGAGTTGCATTCCGGGAGGTGATCAATCGGACACGGATCCGGCAGGACAAGGTGGTATGCAGCGATCGGATTCCTTAATTGGCCGATCGATCACACCTGAGGATCCCGGCGGAATCGCCGGAATCGATCGGATGGTGAATCGATCAGCCAGGGAATCCGTGCCGTGTATGGCTAGCTTTAAAGGTAGCCATACACGGGTCGATTTGTCACCGATCGATTCCTGGCCATAGTGAAATCGCCATAGATAGGATCGGGAATCGATGGAACACCACCTTGGGATTCCAATTCGTGCTCGATT
Organism: Ptychadena robeensis; assembly: GCA_036250615.1. Classification (NCBI taxonomy): domain Eukaryota; kingdom Metazoa; phylum Chordata; class Amphibia; order Anura; family Ptychadenidae; genus Ptychadena; species Ptychadena robeensis. The sequence continues at coordinate 37,802,746 of CM070042.1, read as the reverse complement.
TGGACATGAGCCGATCTCCAATATGGCCGATTCCACAAAATTGGCCATTGGCTGCTGCATAATGAGCTTTGGGTCCACCAAACCATCGAGTCGATTTCTATTTTGTTTGGTCAATCATTCAGGGTGGGCAGAACTCAATTGATCGCCGATTGATCGCCGTGAACGCGCGCGGTGATCGATCGGTCAAAAATCTAGTGAAAATTGACCCGTCTATGGAAGCCTTAATCCTCAAATCTACATGCCACACTTCCATCACAAAGGCAAGAGAATGATTTCTTATATGAATAAGAATAATGGGCAGAGCCATGTAAATCCTTTCTATGTACATATATTAGAAATTAAAAAAATTGGCCACTTTATATTAAAGAACTTGGAGCAGAGGAATGTAGAATTTTATAAATGGAAAATATTGCCAGATATAGCCATTGTTATTACATACGAATGGAATCACTCAGTACCCTTGTCTAAATATTCCAGGAAAAGGGTCCTTTAAGTAAAAAAGGATGTATACTTGTTAAGTCACTAAATACTGTAAAAGCAATTCTTACCTTTACCTCAATACATGAAAATAAAAGCAAATATTTTACAGACCAGTCTGACTCCCTAGTAACAGAAACACAAGGCACATGACCTAGTTACATTTTGTTAATAGTAAAGTAAGATACTGTAAATGAAATGGTAATGGTAAATAAAGCACTCACAATAATGGTACAATGCAGGCTTAGCAAGGAGTGGTGATCTTCGCCTGGCACACAGTTTTCACAGAATTCTAATGTCAACCTTAAACATATTTAGTATGAATGAAAATTGCCATACAGGTCTTCTGTGTAGCAGAAATGCTTCTTTGACTGAATGAGCAGAGATACCCACTTACACACTCAAATATCTTGTGAAAAGCCATCTCAGTAGAGTAGAGGTCTTTGTATTTTATGTATGATAAAAGGGGCTACTTCACCTTTGCCCATGTTCTTGTAATGGGGTGGCTAACAATCTCATATAGCTCTAGTGTTCAGATGTCCACAAACTTTTGGTCTTATTGGTGATGTATTTTCATCTCAAAGCATAGTGGTTGCTGTTCCTTCAGGTGCCAATATAGAAAGAGGAGTCTTATAAGCTGATAAACCAAGTCAGTCCTACCGCATGGTGAGAGATGCCCAAGTGTTGGATTATGTGACTTGTATATCACAGGGGCTTTTTTATAAGTTTGCAAGATAATAATTTCAGTTATAGTACCATGCACTAATGTGTAAATGTAAATTGTTAAACTTACTGAACTGTACAAGTAAGGGATTTCAGCAATAATGTCTTTATTGGGCAGCTTCTAATGCCAACAGTGGTTCCCAAACTGGGGGGCACTGGCCCTCATTCTTAACCTGTGTTTGAATAGGTGGGGGGGGGGGGGGGGGGGGGGCTCGAAAATTTTCCTAAATAGAAAAGGGGTTGGGAACCACTGCCTTAGAGTAAGAAATGAGAAGAAAACTGTAGTATAAAAACAGAAATGAAAAGTGCACACTTCAGCCTTGGAATTGCATCCCTCTTTTTGGATACATTGCAGATCCCTTTTTTGCTACTCAGTTTTGCATTAGGAAATGAAATGAATGAAGCTCTGTTTTTACTCTCAATAGTAAAGGCTACATTTCCCATACAATTTTGTGCGTGGCCCCAAGTAGACATAAATATAAACCAATGCTTCAACCCTTCACATGCCTAAATGTCCTTGAAGGGGACGGTTGTAAAAGATTTTGTTCTTTATGAAATTCGAGGTTTTGTTATATGGTCTAAATAGAAGAGCAGCATTTTTTTTAGCTCACATTTCTCCAAGCAAAGATATGCCTTTACCTAGGGTATAGATTGCCAAGACAGCACTATTGCCGGCTGCCCCTTGTCTACTAGTGATGATCATGAATATTCGGATTCCGAATATTAATCGCGAATATCGGCAATTCGGAAATCCGCGAAGATGGTGAATATATTGCCGAATATTCGCAATTCCGGATATTCTGTATTTTTTTTCATTACACACACCTCTTAATGCAAGTGGACAAATGGGAAGGCTGCAACAAGAGCCTAGCAACACTCCCTGCGACCATCAACAGTTTTAAAATCCAATATTGGGGTGATGCGAATATTCGGAATATTGCGAAAATAGGCACTTTAGAAAATTCGCGAAAATCACTTAGATGGCGTCCAAAATTCGCAATTTTTTCCCAACACGACCCTCAATGCAAGTTAAACATATATTTGCGAATATATAAAATTCGCAAAATTCGCATAAAACTGCCGATATTCGCAATAAGAAGAATATTGCCGAATGCGAATATTTTCCGAATGTTTTCCCAAAAATTCGCGGCATGCCGCGAATACGAATGTTGCCTATGCCGCTCATCACTATTGTCTACACTTGGGTACTTGTAGCTTGTCATTGCTCATGCATTAAGGTAAACAGACTGTTGCAGAAAATTGCATAAACAATGACAATCAGTGACCTAAAGATTTCCATTATAGGGAAATTTAGCAGACATTTTGTGAAACCTACCCCAATCCACCATTTTTGAACGTGGATGCCTTCCATTTATCCATAAGTTGAGAGCCTTCGCTAATGATCACATTAAGCCTTTACCGATCATTTTGTGAAATCAATGCCCTACATGTATTAATGAGTTGAAAGCCTTCACCAATCATCGTAATAAAGTATCCCAATTCACCATTTTGTAGAAATCAGTGTCCTACATTTGTCCACATGTTGAGAGCCTGATTGGCTAGCAGTGGTTGGGGAGGGTGCGTGGACTGTTGGCAATCCCCAGAGGAAAGAGAACTGACAGAGAGGAGAGTCAACAGGCAGCTGATTTCTGGCTGACAGTGCACTTCTCACATAGAGGGCTCCGAGTGCCACCTCGGCTGCGCCCCCCCCCCCCCCCCCCCCCGGAAAAACCTGTGATAATACTAGTAAATGTTGTTGTTTGCATTATTTAGTAATGTGTTCAATTAAATACTTTCCCCTTTTGTGCTGTGAAATGTACATATCTGTTTCTAAAAAATTTCTTCAATGTCTTATGTTCTGCAGGACTTGTCAATAGGTCTTTGGACCCCATATTCAGTATAAGTAGTGAATTGGTAAGTGTAAATGTAGTGTAGTGAAAATACACTAAAAATGGTATATAATATCTGTATATATATTTGTATAGTTAGGCCATGACATGGTGTGTAAAATGGTGTATAGCTTTAAGGAATGTAACTATTGTGTACAGCAGCTGCCAGAGGATGAGGTCATGGCTCTTTTCCCTCTCTAATGATTTAATTATTTGCACAGTAACTGTAAATACCCCCCCCCCCCCCTCCCTCTGGGCAGAGGTTGTAAATATAGCTTTGGATAGTTTTCCAGCATCTTTTGCTTAAGTTTACCTTGGAGCAAGGTGCTCCCTTCTTCTGGGTTCCCCCTGCCGCCGCACCACATAGCCAGTGCCGTGGCCCCCCAAGGCAAATTACAGAGATCCCCTTTGGGCCAGGGTAGTCTTTCCCTCATCATGCCCGAGTGGATGGAAGCATATTCCGAGAGGTGCCTGAACGCCAGGATGAGAAGAAGCATACCACCCCTCTCTACCTCCATGGACCGCCTATACTACAGATTCTGGGTAAAAGCCATCAGCCTCTCAACTCCTCTCAGCAGCTGGTTAGATTGTTTGCAACTTAGACCCCATACTTGAACCTCATCCCTGCCTCACTGTGTGATGGTGAAATGGACAATCGTGTGTGACTGTGTTTGGGACATAGGCATCCAAAAAGAACCTGGTTGCTCCAGCAAAGTTACCCTGGGCAATGCTAAATAACTGCAATATGACATACACACAACCACTGCAGCTTGCTGCGAGGTCATGATTCCTCTTTTCAATGGGTCTTGGGTCACTAACATTCATTTAAACCTCAGAACCTCAGTCGTCAATAAATATAGAAACCAATGTGAACCTGTCCTAATTTAATTTTCTATTAAGTGTTTTATGTGATTTGCATAATTCCTGTGTAGAACTAATCTAAAATAGGTAGGAAAGAACGATGACAAAGGATGTGGTATTTTGGGTCAATTTGAGAAAAGGAAACAAGTTACTTAAGAATCATCAAAAAAAGAGGAATTTGGATTCAGGACACAAGAAAAATTGCAATAGTAACTAACGTCTACATTTTTTATTAAATTGATTAAAATGAGAAATAAGGAAACTGCAATCTAGGTTTACATTGGTTCCTTAATCACAGAAGCTGACCCATTAGAAACATTTCAACGCCCACCCCTTTGTAACGGCATGTGTGAAGTATTCAAGACTTCTACTGTAACTGTAGTGATGGTTATGCTGTCCAAATGTTTGAGTAGGGTCTACGTCTTTTCATTAGGTGGGGGCCTTGTAGGGTATGCTAGTGAACTCACCAGCACTTACAGTCCCGGCACTTTTTAGCTTTTTGCAGGCTTTTCTCTGTGCACTCACCACTTCTACTGTAATGGCTTGAAAGGTTAAGGATCAATGTCTGAGCCCCGAGCATATGGGTGATTCACCACTTCTGCAGTGCTCTGTTGTGAGTCTGGCCAGGAGGGGGACAATTTGTCCTAGACAACCAGTTGCCAAATTCTAAGATATGCCCAAAAGTTTCTTTGAGTGACCCCCCATACTTTCCAACTCTCACATTGTAGATTCTTTTCAGCTTATTCACAGGCCTCGGACCATTAATTCACCCTCCACACACTGGCAGCCATCAACAGGGACCTTTACCTAAGAGAAGGCAGGGTGCATTGTTGGGGACATATTACATGTGGGGGTAACATAAACCCAGGAAAAGGTGGTGTTAATGTCCCCATAGTTCATTAATAATGGATTCCTCACACTCTTACCCAGGCGTGGGTGGAGGGTGGTTATTTTAACAGTCACATGGTAAAGCATGTTCTTGTAGTCCTACAGACTATTGGTCAGGGCTGTTCAGGGCTTCCCAGCTACAGCAGGCAGGAACACAGGGGGCTCAATCCACCCTGAGCAGCCCTTGTCCCTCCTTTTATATTCTCATAGGGGACAGCATCATCCTAGTTCTGCACAGAACCCATTATTTCCAATACATTACACAACCACCTTAACAGAAGTAGGGTGGAACAATCATTCTCCATTAGGAGAAACCTGGAAGGCCTACTAACCAAACCCCAGCTGCTAATGTAAATTATACAATTAGACTAGGGGACAATTTAAGGGCTTGTTTCCACTACGTTTTTCAGTCCGTCAAGGTCTCTCCGTCAACACACCAACGATGCGTTGGGGGCATGCGTTAAGCATCCGTCAGGCATCCGTTAAGCTTCTGTCAGGGCATATGTAACTTTTTTTTTATGGGAAAAATAGTCTGTTACTGACGGATGCCCAAAAACAGGGTGTTTTACTTGCCCGGAGGGATTTTGATGCAGTGGAAACCCAGCCTAAAACAGGGTGTTTTACTTGTTACAGGTGTATTAAAATGTTTGGTTTTACAGGTTTAAAAAAGTTTTAACCAGCCTAATTAATCAAATCTAACAAAAAATATTTTTGCTCATCACTATTTAAGAGGGGTTATGTATATATGCCTTGATGGATAGATGTTAGAATGGGTGTACCAAACATTGTATTTAAATCCAATTTTTTTCCATCTAGTGCAGAGTCTTCGTGATGGAAAAGACCAAAATTCTTAAATGGTTTGGAATGGTATCAGTTGTAATAATTGTTTTGAATAGTATTAATTAGGCCTTTAAAACTGATGGCATGCTTACTACTAAACATATTAAAAGTAATATCCATTTCATTGCTTGGTAAGGTTATTATTGGCTTGCACAATTTGCTCTATAAGTCATAAACACAATTGGGTTTGTAACCTTCCATTTTTTTCTCTTTTTTAATAGTGTGATTACCTGGACTGTAACCTGTACACCTACTGAGAACTCAATTCTGACAGCCCCAGATCCATGCCAACACAAACAGGATCAGTGATCAGATCTCAGTATGACACTGCACAATCCTGCTGATATACAGGCACATGAGAAGCTCCAAGGACAAAGGTCCGTCATCCAGGTGACAAGTAGCAGATGGCTTTGTCTACAGAGAGATTAAAGGATTTTGCATGCGCTAAAACGACTTGTTTCTTGATTAGTCAGGTATGGAGAGCTGGTAAAGAAGCTAAATAAACAAATATCCTAAAGGTTCTAAAACATCAAAACCAATGAGGGAGCAGAACATGGTTAAAACCCCTGTCAAAACCAAGCACATATTGGTCTTTTGGTTTCCATGTATTCCTTGTTGAATTTGGTGATCCAAAATGTTAGAACTGGGGTTATGGCTTAACAGATCTTTTGCATCCCCCCTAATGGTATAAAGCATAACTTTTAACTAATTTCACTCTTTAAAATGATTAAGTACTAATTTATTATTAAAAATTATAAACTTAACTCACTGCTATTTATATGTCTGATAGTATGGCTCTTTAAAGGACGTGTTTAGGGCACGGAATCAGTGAATGCAGTGATAATTCGCCCATTTAAAAACAATGGGTGTGACGCATACAACACTCACTTAATAAACAATGAGTGTATATAGTACACATTACACTTATCACAGATGTAAACTTATCACGAAATCACGAAAACTCTGGACATATACATTGCTTTATCAAGATAGATGTGTGATTGTACTCAAGGTACACCACCTTGGGAATCCGATTTGTGGTAGATTTGGACATGAGCTGATCTCCAAATTGGCCAATTGCACAAAATCTATCAATCAGAAAGGCTGCTGCATAGGGAGTAGTGTTGAGCTTGAATATTCGAATATATTCGGCGAATATCGGCTTTTCGAGAATTCGCTAATTTTGCGAATATTCGCAATTTTGAATATTTGCAATATTCGCCATTGGGGTGCTTATGGGCATGGATTGCAAATATATATTCGCAATGTGAAAATAAATAGCACGTGACCATTCATTTTGAAGGTAATTGCGCGCTGATTAATAATAATTGTGAATCGCATAGTTTCGCACTTGTGCGTGATTATGCATGAATGTGAATATTCGCCAAATATAAAATCGACTATTAGTAAAATTATTCGCAAAATATTGCAAATTCGAATATTCCCTATGCCGCTCATCACTAATAGGAAGCTATGGGTCTACCAACTTACTTTGATCGCCAAACGATCGATCACAAAAGAAATCAATGTCCGATCCAATTTTTAGTCAATTCCGATTTTGTTTGGCCGATCGTTCAGGGTGGGCAGAACTCGAATAGTAGTTGATCATAAACATGCACGGTGATCGATCAGTCAAAAAACTAGTGAAAAATTACTACATAGTGAAAAAGTGTAAAGTGAAAAGTGTATGGCCAGCTGATTTCACTTAACTAATATGAACTTTTAGAAGCCACAGCAAGTCATATCGAAACCTTTTTAACCCCCATGGAGACATGCAATACATCAACATATAGCCCTTTTCACCCCAAGTATGACTGTTATGGCCCCCATACATGCACAGATATTAGCGGCCGACTGAAAATTGGATCATGCCCACATGGTCCGATCAATTAAATTTGATCGTAATTGTGAAAAAAATCGATCAAAACATGATCGGACATGTCGGAAAATTTTGATCGGTTGAGTACAAATTGCGTACAAATTATGATTCCAAAAAATCGATCAAAAGAACCCCCAAAAAATCGATCAAAAATTGGTTATTCCATGTGGAGTATATTCTATTTTCCATCAATCAATCTCCAATTGTACGATTGAAATTTTTTTATCGTTTTTAGTCTGTCGGATGCTAAAATCTGTGTATGTATGGGGGGCATAACTGGCATACCCCTCTTTTAATTGGATTTGAGTTCTTTTGACTTTTTTCTGCATGTAATTTCAGTTGGCTTAAGATATCCACTGCTCTAGGCTGAAACCCACCCATAGGAATCTGGGTAGGAGAGATTGGCTCAGATGGGGGAAGCTTGTGGTAGCTGGTGGAGGCAAGTTTTGATTCTGGTGCAGTTCTGGTGCAGTTATTGCTGTCAAACCTTAACTTTCCCCTAAACGAGAATCACAAGACAGATGGATGTATGTGATGCTGTGATTGTGAAGCCCTGGCCCTGAGTGAATGCAGCCTAGACGTCCCTCAATCACTGTCACACTCTTCGAATATAGACAAGCACCCACTCAGGCTAGTTGCGCTGTCCAAGCAATCAGTTGCTCCCAGGTCTAAGGCTATGTTCCCACTTAGGAGATTAATTGCCTGGCGTTTGTGATTTTAAATCGTCTACAGAATCGCACTATTACACTACACTATTTTGAATTTGCTTGTCCCCATTGATAAGATCGCATGCGTTTTTTCCCCCTGATTGCTCCAAACAGCCAACAGACCCTATCTATCAGTATCAATACACTTTTACAGGGAGTGAATGCCGCATCCAGGGTTATATAGGGCAGGAACTGCTACAGGTTATCCAGCAGGTGAAGTCAATCACCTAGAAAGCCCCTCTGATCTCTCTATGCCTGCAGGAGGTGGACATGAAAACCTGGAATGGATTAGCATTTAAAAACTTTGATGACAACAAAGGGTATGTCTGTGCAGTCCCCTATGTCAGGTGGAATGCATGGCGACAACAGAAGGGGAGATGGGAACAGGCAGACCCCTGCAAAGACAAACCACACCAAGGTCCCATGGCCCTGACAGAGACCCTCTTGAAAGCAGCTTAAATAACTGTAAAATTTTGATGGCAAAAGTCGAGAGGCACCCTCCCTGGAAGTGTTCAAAAGAAGTCTCAAACACATCTGCTCAGCCAGGCATTTGACAGCAATTAAAATCATTTCACTACATTGACAGAATCTACAACTCACAAGTCATTTATGCAATGTAAGGAGCTTTGAATCTATGGAAGAAATGCTAAATAAGGATTATTGAGCAGTATCAAAAGATCACTAATAACATAGAAAGAATAAAACACACACTTGCATGATAAATATGACAATAGAAACTCATACATAGGTTAATCATTGCCACAGATTAGGCCAATTCAGTGCCCCCATGAATGCTCTGTGTTAGCATTCAGATACATAAAAACATTCCTGGGTTTAATGACGAAACAATGGTATTCTGGGGAAAAATCTATACAAATTACTGATAATTCTGTTAGCTTAAGATGAGTATATAAGTCACACAGTAAAAAAAAATTTTTATTACTCTAAAGCAGGGTACAGACGGCTGGTTATTCGAGCCTTCCGATGTACCCTGCAGATATCAGCTGGCTGGGGAGAGACGGCTCTGCTCTCTCCCCGGCAGCTGAAGCTTTGCTTGGAGGCAAAGCATCGGACATCGGCCGTAATTACGGTCATGTCCGATAAAGCTGTTTTGAAGCGGGATTGATTTGTCCCGCTTGAAAACAGCGATGGGCGCAGATTATATGGGTCAGATAGATGGCCGTGAGCGCAGACGGCACACAAAACAGCCATCGATTTGACCCATATCTCCACAACTGTACCCTGCTTAACAGACCACTGACACTGGTGCATGTAATACACCAACAGACCACTCACATTGGAGCATTTATTACACCAACAGACCACTTACACTGGAGCATTTATTACACTAACAGACCACTGACATTGGAGCATGTATTACACCAACAGACCACTTACACCGGAGCATTTATTACACTAACAGACCACTGACATTGGAGCATGTATTACATCAACAGACCA
>CM070042.1:37779392-37790193 GCA_036250615.1 Ptychadena robeensis | reverse complement strand
TCTGTGTGAAGGAGAAAGGTTGTGTAAATATATGAAAAGCTACCGGGGGGGAGGGAGAATAAGTTCATGATGAGGAGTATGATATGACATACCTGTCTTGACGATTAAAGTAATTTTGTACCAGTCGCCAATCTTAATGTGATGAAATTTAAAACAATCAATGAAGTGCAAAGGCACAGTGGATGGAGGTATACGTCCTTACAGGTCCTTACAATCTTTGTATTAGTCTTTCACGTGGAATTTCAATTAAATTAATTTATGTTTGTGGCTGTAATGTGACAAAATGTGGAAAAGTTCAAGGGGGCCGAATACCTTTGCAAGCCACTGTATATACTGCTGCCTTTAACCGGTAAAGAAAAAACAAGTGAATGGTCAACTATAGCGAGTCATTTATTCATCCATTTATCCAAGCTTCTAAATTTAAAAGAATGGCAATGTAATCTTGATATATGCTACCTGTCAACAAGATTTATAATTTGGGACCACAGCATGGTGTATTCTAATGAACACCCCCATTTTCATCCCTGAAGTAGAAGAAAAACACCACCCCATCCCTAAATTCTGCCAGAAGAGCCTCTCTTACCCACCAAGTCATCACGTCCCTGCTGTACCAAATCAACCTAGAAGGTCAATAGGAATTAAGATACTAAAAGGCTAAGCCAAGGCCATATAGATCATGTGAAACGCGTTGGAGTAGATAGGACCTGAGTAGGCCCCTATCCCACTGTATCACAGCACTAGATTGTGAATGTTAATAAAATTTGGTTTATAATATTTTGGTAATTGTTTGAAGCCTGAAAAGTCCAGGTAAGCAGCTACACCGGCCACAAGCCTAAAGTGATCTATATGGTCTTGGCTAAAGTCGATTGATTAAATTCAATAAAATAATTTGGCCGATTGATTGAAAATCTATGGCAGCCCACATGGTTCAATCATCCTAAAATGAATACAATTGGGTTGTATTAAAATGTAACCTATCATTGTTGTTACAGATTTTTGATCAATGTTCTTTTGTTTGGATTGGTAATAGGCTGATATTATGATCGACCCTAATTCACTTACGCTTTTAGTCGATTTAATTAAAATTGATCAAATATCTGTTCCTGCAGGTGGGAAACATTACAATGGATCACCAATTTCCCTGACCCAAAAAATGTTATTGGATGTAGTCGATCGAATGAAAAATCAACCACCTTTAGGCCTTTATTTTCTTAATTCCAATTCCAATCAGAAATAAGATGGATTAGAGCAATAAACTCCAAGTTTGAGGATGTGATACTCACATGGAGTGTCAGGTTTCCTGGTTTCCTGATTGCAGTGCTACTATCTTTAGAAGTTTAGAAGTCTCCAACTACTTTGCCAGTCCAAATGTAGCTCAGGGGAACTATTTTTGGTAGTGGAAATTAAAGGACCTACTACTCCCGAATCTACTCTCTATTAAGTGAAAAAAAATATGAACACTTACCTAGGTGAAAACTGTCCAAACTGTCCAGTGATGTTCCGTCTCTCAAGGCACATTGCGCCCCCATGTTAAGTATCCGGTTGGGGCGCGGATGCATTTCAAAACGCTGTAGCTAGCGTTCACAACCGCACCCTAAACCGCATCCATCCGCATTCGAACACGCACAAACTCACCAGTGGAAACTATATTGATGTTTCCAATGGATGCAATTGACTGCGCTTGCAGCCGCCCGGTAAACTCGCAAAAACGCTAGCACACACACCAGTGGAAACAAGCCCTCAGACAGCCTATGTGGCTGTATATTGTTTGTTGTTTTGTACATGTTTTTGATGGACTGTAGCTGTGAATAAACAGCACCTTTTGTTTTCACCTACCAACCTCGTGTTGCTGTGCCTGTGTCCTGTGTGGTGACTGTCCCAGGGAGTCCCACACCCCGCTACTGAGCTTATTCCTCACAGAAGGTAGACTTCTTATTTCCAGCAGGCAGCCGCAGTGAAGCTGGGAGGGTGAAGCTTGATCAGATTCAGATCCCGATTGGTAAAGGGAGCAAAACTAGAAGAGTCTTGCTCTTTCATCTTACATGCTGAAGGACAGGACACTCCAGGCATGTGAGAGCGAGGAAGAAGGAAATGTAAGCATATCTTTTTTATCTTTGGGTTGGTGTCCATGTAGGTAAGTATATTTTTGGTGTTTTTTTTTTCATCCGCTTGATGTGGAACTTTTTATTAAATCTTATTTCACCGAATGGTAGTCACCAGTCACACTGATGCAAGAACGATCGTTTTTATATGTGTCTTTACGACCGACCTTTGCACAATCATCCAATCATTCCAATCTCCATTTGTCAAGTGTAACTGCAACAAAGTGGTTAACACGGCGCCATTTGGTTTTGAGGAGTCTGGGCCGTTAAACAAAGGTGTTCCTTTCAGAACACAGCCTGATAATCAATACATTTGCATATGTATTGCCTGGGTAAGGGCCTTTGCCTCTTGAGGGAGCCAGAACCTGTTTAGCAGGTTCTACCTTCCCCGTCCATAACATGTGCATGTGTATGAGATGAGGTTTCAGACCTTAACCAATCACTTCATACCATAACCTGTATCCCTATTGGTCATATTGTAAGACCACCTGCTGTCTTTGTGTATAAATAAACAAGGCCTGCCATCTAGAGACAGGCAGCATACTGGCCCGACAAAAGAATGACTCATGTGACGTTATTTCTGAGGGACTGCGCATCATCACCACAAACTACACCAAGACGAGAGATCGTAGAAAATGCGGCATCACGCCTTAAACCCAATCCACATTTGGGATCACCTCCAGAGAGGTTAAATCATATTTCTGAAAAATTACACAAATATGCCTCTCCTTTTTGCTTTACACTAGTCAGTTGAGTTGCATTCCATTATTTTCATCTCCTCAATTCTCAAGAATTTTTAATGTTTACATTTTTACGTCCCCCCATCAGCTACATTAGTATATTTACCAAGTCAGAACTATTTCTGAGGCACACCTAACAAAAGAATGTAATTATATCTGTGTACATTCCAGAGATTTTCTGTATGTGTTCCACAATTACATTAGTTGCTACACATTCACATAAACACATTGCAGGCATTATCTACAAGATGCAGTGCAGCTGTTGAAATATTTTGTGCAAAACGTAGAGACATGCCATAATGAACACATTCAAGTAACACTCAAATAAATAATTAGTATGTGGTTATTGATGGAACAAAACGGTTACTTGCCATTCCACAACCTGTAGTAAGTCTTTTTTACTTGCCATTGCTCAACTTGTCGTAAGTCTTTTTTTGCCACCAATTTTTGGCCAATGTGACTAATAGGTATACTCATTTCTCGTTGCTGGGTTACATCTACTAAAATAACTAACAAAAAAGAATAACTACCATAGGCACCAGGACAGGGTATGCTTATTTTACTAAGGGCTAAATATTAATTGTTCCTACAATGTACTACTAAAAGTACTACCCTTAAATATTCACATTTCATGATTAATTCCACCTAAAAAATATTTCAATTGCTAATAGTTGGATGTTTGAGAACATCTAAAGCCCAGTACCTCTGAGCCTTGGAGTCATGACTCCAACCGCATACAATTGGACTTCCTTCTTCACATAACATAAGCTCAAACTCTCTAAAACATAACACAGGCCAAGGCATACACAGGCCTATTTCTACCCAATTTTACAGGCGATCGGCTGCCGTGTGCGTTCCCATCGGTCACTCTGCTGCAAATCAGGTGCGCCCACCTGTCGGATCGTACGGTGATCCAATATGTCAGTAAATTCCCGGACAATCCCATTATTATGAGGGATAATTGGTAGGTGACAGGGAAAACCTTGTCCTCCCTTGTCATGGATTTTGCTCATTTTGGGTATTTGCTGGGTAGGAGATAGGGCTAGTACCTGTAATGATGCCTCTTTGAAGGATACAGCTGTGCTGCTCAAGGGGGTCAAGAGGAGGCCTTTGGTGTTCAGTGCCCCTGGTTTGGACCCAGGGGTGCCATCATTTGACAGGTGGGGACTCACTGATTATGGCACATTTTGACACTGGCTTCAGCACTCTTTCGAGCACCTACCTCCGGGGGCGGCCCTTTGGCCAAGACTGGAGGAATTCTTATAGCTGGCCGCAAAGGCCAGCCCCATGCATTGAGCACATGGCACTTATTTATTTAACCTATTTTTTATGTAGTCTGTTCCCTCCACACCTTATACATTTTTGTTCACTAGTATGGGCGTTTTCGTCTTTTAGGACTAAAACCCTGGAAAGTGGTGGGGAGGGACAGCTTACAGCTCTGGCCTGGCAGTCCCTCCAAGATGGAGGATCATTTTTGGAGAAAGCCCATCAAGGGGGTCCTCTTCAGAGGCTCCAAATGGTCCCTAGTAAAAACTGTAATAGTTACCTAGGGAGGGCCTAGTAGCTTCGGCTGGTTGGCCCATTGGTCACACCTAACAGGGTACCCAGAGGTTATTGGCACCGAGTTGTTAGCTCCTTTAGGAGCGGGACATTTGAGAGCATTTGTGTGTTTTTGGGTGGTACACTTTTTGTGCACTGGGTGCAAGTTGCACAGTTTGTGTGTGCTTGTCCAACATCAAGGGCTTCAATAAAAAAAACTGTGCTTTATTAGCTGAACAGGGAACAAGCCGAAAATGTAGGTAGTATCTGTCCTTCACATATGTCTGTCCCAGGAGGGACAAGAAAGTATAACAACAGCAGATACTCTTCAGGACGAGGGTACAGCCAGCGGGGAAGATCAAGAATTGGTCTCCCCACTTGAATTGGGTATCTGGGGTGATGCCAATATCCTCTGGGCTCCAGGCAACTGGGCATTGTCATTTGGTCCACTGGCTGCCGCATGTTGGTATAAATGGTGGAGGGCCTGGACATAGGTCTCTAGCCCAGTTGCTACTGTGTCATCAGGACAGACCCCTCGGGACAGCCCCTCCCTGCACTGGACCCTCACTTTATTCTCTTCCTGCCCAAGGGTCACATGGAATACAGAATTTAATGGGACAGCACCTGCACTTGATTGTGTGGTTACAGTACAGTTGGCCCTTGTAATATAACCCTATGTTGGTGGGGGAGAGAAGGATGTATTTTAACAAAGGTGCTTTACTAGAAGTTCTAAGCAAGAGGAAAGAAAATCAGTATAACCACTACATCTAAAGACTGGTAAGCTGCCATATTAAATATTTTGTCCTTGTGTTTAGAGGGATTAGATGATTTAAGGTATAAAAAAACATTTTTGGCAGGAAGAAAAAGAGTCTGGAATCTGTACAGACATACTACTTCAAAGATAGCTGACTGCTTTTTTAAGCACTTTTGTATTAAAACTGATACTTGGCTTCTTATTGTTGTGCATTATAATCTTTGAAAAAAACACACCATGGTTTTAGTTGGTAAGCCAACAGACAAGTATTTTGTTTGTGTGCTTTGTCTGACTACGGAAGAAAGACTCTCATGCACCATAGCAAGATATAGATTTTTGTCAGTGATCCCAAAGTTGAAAGCTAGGCATGAATTAGCCTGCTAACTTTGGTGGTAAATCAAAGCAGCACAATCCTATAGTAATCTTTCCGGACTCAAGAAACATGAAATCGATTTACTCCTCTACAGACATCATCCGAGCGATAGCCGCAGAGATCAACACATTCCCCATGGTGTCTGTATACAGAAAATCCTTGCTGGAGACATAACTGGCTTAAGCAGCCCATACACGGGTCAGATTTTCAATCAATCAACTTAAAACAATAAATTTTTAAGTCGGTATAAAATTGTATGTCGATTGTATCATGGGCCATATGTAATACAAGATTTTTGATCGATTATTTTTTTCAATCTACAAAACAATCGATCCAAAATAATCCGATTAAAATTTCAGAAGTGAGGTAGAATAGGTAGAAAAAAAATCGATCAAAAATTGGTTGACCACACTTGGTTCTCAAAATACCGAACCAATTTTCAATCAACCGATCAAAATTTACCATCCAGTCTGATCAAAAAACGACTGAATTTTCACTCAATTTTGATCGGATTAAGTCGATTTAACCAGGTGGGCAAAACTCAATTCTCAATCAATCGACTAAAAAATTGATAGTTTTAAGTCGATTGATTGAAAATCTGACCCGTGTATGGGCTGCTTTAGAATCTTTCCTAAGTGCCAGTCTGACCTCATTCTGTTGTCTATTGACTATTTACATAGACATTTTACACTTTCTTAGTCTTAAGCAAGCAGTAAAATAAATTAATTAGGAAATGATTATTTCCTATCTAGATGCATACACATTTGCCCTCCTACCACCCCACTAGGCTACCAGAAATTATTAATATTATTATTATTTATGTATCCATCATGATCTTTGTTGAGAATCCTGAATCTTTGTTCCTATGTGTGGGCACTCTTGCTCATGCCATAGCTGTATTTTTAGGAGCTAGCACAAAATCACCAATTCCCATGTGAATGACAAGTCTACATGATAGGTACACCCAACAGGTGGATTGCTATCAACTTGTAAATCTCAAAGGCAATGATAGAAGCCCTGCTTATCTTCTTGTCTTTATTAGCACAAGAGCAATTGTATGGCCAAAATTGTATTGCACAATGCATGTTCATGCTGGTATGCAAGGTGCACAATATGTTTGTATGTATTGAATACAAAATTATATTTTTTTTAAATGCAACTCCATAAACCTGAATTTGACCTTAGGTGTGTAAAATCCCCTTAATGAAGACATGGTGGCATGAAGAAGAAGAACAAATCACTCACCTGACGATTTAATTTCAATAATTGTACTATTACTCTAACAGTAAACAATAACTTGTCCTATTGGGGCCTTATTTCAACAACCCAAATGAGTCTACATGGGTTAGATATTTGTTTTCTTATTCATTTAAAATATTTTTTGGGGTGTTTTTGAGACCTCGGTGTGTGCTGGCACACACAAAACGTGAAACCTTGCACCCAGTGCCAACAAGTGAAGTGACACGCAGTGAAACCACAAAAAAATGCACATTTAAAATAGATTAAATAGAGAAAATAAAAAAGAAAGAACAAACAGCATAATGTTCATAATTGTAAGCAGTATTTGTAAGGTGGACTTTAAGGAACAACCATAAACATTATGGTGAGAAGGGATTAAAGAAAACCCTCAACTCAAGCAGTGGGTAGCACAGCCAAGCTTTTATAAAACAGAAGGTATTTACATGAACCATTCCACCACAAATCACAAAGGTTAAGGGGAAAAATCCTCACTTCAGGACAGTGGGTGGAGCTATGCAAACCATTCCTTTATACCCCATCAGCCAAATGCACATTCAGAACCACTGGTGTATAGTGCAAATATAGCCTTATGGTACAGAGCCATAGTGGACTTTGCAAGACAGTAAATGTCACTTCTAATTGTAAAATCAACTGCAGGTTGGTAAAGAAGAAAATAAATAAAATAGAGGAGGGTAGGCCTGTGGAATTCCCATAAAAACTAATAACTGTTTTCACATTACTGACTACATTCACTAGAAAACATAAAGTACAGCCATTAAAACCAGCTTTTGTGGAATGTGGGTTTGAGGATTTATGACCTTAGGTCCACTGACATTCAAACTTAAGTGAAATCAGCTGGTATAAGGCAGAGATCAAAAGAGGCACCCAATTCTGGTTTGTTGTTTTTTTCTGCCATTGCTCATCTTTTGTAACATATCAGCCTGTGTGCCAGAAATAAGTTGGTTTTCTTGAGGTACAGAGGATATAAAAAATTAAAACACCCCTGTCAGGTTCCTGTGCTGTACAAAAATGAGACAAAGATCAATCATTTTAGAACTTTTCCACCTTTAATGTGACCTACAAACTTTACAATTTAAATTTCAATTGAAAAACAAACTGAAAACAAATCTTTAGGTTGGAGGGAAGAAAAAATATAAAAATAGATTGTCTGGACTACAGAAAGGATGGCTGTTCCTTTCCATATAGTGTATCAGGGGAGTTGGGTGCATCTTGGTCCTTTTAGACTTGTTATTGTGCTAATATGTAGGAAACATCTGTGGTCAATATTGTCACAAAACCTTCAGCTAGAAAGCTGAACGAGGAACTTCATCTTTCAGCATGACAACAACCCAAAGCATACATCCAAATCAACAAGGAATGGCTTCACCAAGCCAGAGCCCAGACCTGAATCCGATTGAAAATCTGTGGGGTGATCTGAAGAGGGCACTGGTACCTGCAGTCCAGACAGTCTGAACTTTTTACCTCTGCCTTTTCAAGGGCTTTTCTCCATGCACCCAACACATTTAATGTAAAGGCTTGCTGTGTGTGCCCCAGATATAGGTCATTCACCACTCCTGTGGCACTCTGCTGTGAGTCTGGCCAGATAGGCACCCAAAGTGTGACTACTCACTTTACCTTTGAAGCACCACAATTTCTGCTGGACCACCAGTTCCCAAACTCTAAATTATACCTGAATGGTTCCCTCAGTGACCAGATCTCCATCTATTCAGCTCTCCCGCTGAGATCTTTTCAGTTTGTAGCTTATACACAGGCCTCTGCCAATGAATTTACAATCCACACACTGGTCAACTTCAACATGAGGGTTTTTACTAGAATAAAGCATATTTACAGCCTTAGACTGCACCAGTCTGCAGTGTACAAGTTTGAAGAACAGTTACATGATTGGGAATTACACCCCAGGATGCTGCTGATGCCCAAGAAAGGTCCTTAGCAAGGTTCCCATTGCTGTCTATTAGGGAAGTCCTATACAGTCTACCCCAAGCCTAGGTGAGAGGGTTCTTTTAGCACCCACATGATATTAAAGGTTCAAGTAATCCCACGGGCCATTGGTCAAACCTGTATCCCAAAGGGACTCCTCTCTGCCACTCGACGGAGCTGAAACAGCTGCAGAAGGAAAGAACACAGGAGACTGAACCATTGGCCCCTCCTAGGGAACAGCACCACCCTTGTTCTTGTCAAACAACAAATACAGTTACATAAAATATACGTTTGAAATCATTATTTCCTTTCCACTACACTACGGTTTCTCACCAAAATAGCTGGAGATGTAGAGAAAAGTTGTGGAATATTCCAAAAAAGTAGTATTGCTTGACTTGATTTTAAACGTAATGTATGCAATAAAGACATGAGCTGGAGCAGTAATTTCTATTTTGGAATGTTTCCACAACCCTTCTCTACATCTCGAGCAAGTTTGGTGATGATACCATAACATAGTCGACCATCTCTATACCCGCGTAATTAGGAGACACAGGCAGCTTTTGGGAAGATTGCACGCTAAACACTCTAAACTTTTAACACCACATTTGCTCATTTTTCAATGACTAAACTGAATTTTTCACATTGCCTAACCACCAAGCTTCTTTTCTGTTTCTTTCAGATGTGTTTTTATTAAGCACTAACCTTACATAAACACAATTTATTATCTTCTTAGCCTAGAGGTTACCCCGCTACAGATAAATAAAAAAGCACCATATTTTAGGCATTTTTAGTATAATCCTAACCATATGCTCTACAGCAGAGATGTCAGGGCTACATCTTCAGAGGCTATATATTTGACATGTTCCATATACACACTGGCCTAATCCAAGATTATCTGAAATATGTTCCCATTATCTGCATCTCTTGTGATATCTAGAGTGTAATACTTTTTTTTTCACCCATCAGTGTATAGAGAGGAAGCATTAGTGTGGCTATGTAGGACACAGGAGCCTGTAATAAACCACTGCACACGTCGCTTTCTTGCCTCCCAGGCAGGTAGGGCCTCAGATCTGAGCCTCTTCTCCCCCTCTCGAGACTATGTCACCAGCAAGCTGAGAGGTCGGTAATTAATCCCTCGCTGGCAGAGCTGCATCATCAGTGTCACCTTCATGTCCCCTTCTCAGAGGATGATTAGAGGCAGGGATGGGTGTGCAGGAGGGGAGGGGGTATATTTTCAAGGGCAAAATCTAGAACTTAGAGTTCTAAAGGAACATATTTATCTCTGTAGGAGATGTAAATATTTATACACATCAATATGGTGTGTCAATTTGGAAAATGATATAGAACAGAACAAATAATTCTTATCAATCTAGGACATATGGAAAGGACAGATTAATATGTATGATATCGCTATTTGTTCTGGGTATGCAGAATGTGTCACAATGGTGTCATCTTTGATGAGCCAAGGTTATTTTATCAGTTTGCACAGAGCTGAACTCAACAGAGGAGGAAATGGCAAAACCGGAGAGCGATGAAATTGCTGGATTTTAAACCACGGGTTAGGAATTTTTTGAAGTTAAAAACAGAAATGTTACAGTGATTTTTTTTTAGTCGGTGGTATATAAAAGGGATACCGTAAGTGAAATGCACGCACACAAAATGAGCATAGTGTTTATTATGATATAGGACCATATAGAACATGCATTAACCTTCTGAGCGTTTAGCCCGAGTTAACTCGGGCTGAGTTTCATGCAACATGAAACTCAGCCCCAGTTAACTAGAGCTACGCTCTAGGTATCGCTGGATTTCTGCGGCGGTCGGGAGCATTGGCATGGATGCCATTGGTTCCGGGTCCGCCCCGATCGCGTCACCGGTGACACAAAGGGGGCGGGGGTAGGCAGCGCCATAGACCTCCCTGTAACTGGAGGGGCGTCGCCTTTTTTCAGCATAAGTCCGGCATCTCCAGTGACGCCGGGCTTATGTTTACAACCTCCAGCTGAGCTGGCAATCGCGGCGGAGCATAGTGTGCATATCTCACAAGCCCTTTGGTCTGCAATACCATTTACAGGGAGTGCAGAATTATTAGGCAAATGAGTATTTTGACCACATCATCCTC
>CM070042.1:37740715-37761379 GCA_036250615.1 Ptychadena robeensis | reverse complement strand
CCCCCCCCCCCCCCCCCCCCCCCCCCCCCCCCACATCACATATAGCATTGATTCTGCAGATCATCTATCACAGTATAATACGAAAGAAAATAGACACCTTATTGTGTTTGCTCTAGGGTCCCTCTTTACTTAGGGTAGTAGTTCTGCACATCACACATGTCTGCACATGTTTATCACTGTTATTGACCCTGTATTGTTTTTGTTAAAGGATCCCCCTTTACATATGGTACAAAGTGTCCTATATTGTTTGTGTTCTAGAGCCGCGTCACCCAGAGGGGGTGAAAATGAGTGACAGATCTAGAGGGGGCAAGAGTGAGTGATCAAGTGGTATGAGGGAACCACAGATCTGCAGAGGCAGAAGGTAAGTGACTGAATTAGAGGGGGTAAGAATGAGTGACTAGTCTAAAGAGGGTGAGAGATCAAGTGGGTGGAACAGATCCAGAGAGGGTATGAGGGAACAACAGATCCTAGAGAAGGCAAGGGTGACAGAACGCGAAGAGGTGACATCCGCAGAACATCTTGCACAGAGTGTAAAAACACTTTACTTAGCACACTCCTTCCAAAAACATTCCGCACTTCCCTTTAAGCCGGTTTACATGAGAATCAGACGGCTCCCTGTGGGATGATTTTACATTTCACAGTGGATTTCCAGTTCAGAGGAAGAAGCTGTTCTTAGCTAATTAGATGTGAAATGAACTTTCTAATGACATGCAGCACCAGTTTAACCTTTAAACAGCTAATTAATTTCAGCCTAAGGTGCTTTTCTGAAGTACCCACCTCACTAGAAGCAAAAACATAAAAAATTCTGCAGACAGATTAAAAAAACAAAAGCTCAGAATGCTGATGAATGCACTATGGGATGTTTGATCAACCACACGGATAAAATGTTTTCCTCAGCAACATGCTCCCATCACCTCCAGGGTTTGGTAGCTTACATGAGACAAATTTGTGCACATAAAATCTACAAGTCACATTTTAAAAGATAAAAATTATAATTGTATGTAGAACTCTAACTGTTTTGATTTTCAAAACAAGTAGACAGTTCAACAACCTAACCTTCTGTATTAAAAAAGGTCCCAAGGACTACTCTTACTTTTCATGTTTCAGTACCCAATCGCTTCTTTCTCTATCTTGTTCCTAGTTAAATGACATGGGTCATTCCATTGGTTCAGGCTGTCATGCACACTACCACGGAGGATTGTATACTTGTTAGACTAGGACTCTACTATGCACTGGCATCCGGTGATGTCACTGGTGTTCTCACTAAATAGGGTAAAATTAGCCTAGCCTACCAGAAACAAAAATTTTTAATCACCAATCAAGGTAACATCTTTGGCTTGTAGGAAGAGAGAATGAAATGGAAGGTAGTTATTGTTATTTGGAGAATACCCTTCCATAAGAATATCATGGATCTGGCACTCCAGTGTCCTTTCTCCCATTGTAAGAGTCTGTACACTTTAGTAGATTATCCAAATAGTCCATTTTGACATTCTGTACTTACTAAATATATGTTGCTATAAAAAGACTTTCTAGAAGCTATATATCTTTTCTTTTTATCTTCAAAAAAACATAGTGGTGCTAGATGGTAGAGTTGGTCCCTTTTGATTTCAACTGATTTTAATAATTAATTCATTAAAAGGACACTTCAGGTTCAACATTTTTTATATAAATTCGTTTCCTCATCATCAGTATTTACATGTGGCACCATGCACAAAGTTTGGTCCACATGACAGCAAAAACATTTGAAAACAAGTCAAAAACAAGTCAAAACTATTACAGAACAATCCCAGTGAGGCTCTCCATTAAAACTGGCAGAAGGTGGGAAAGAATAATGGAAAATATCAAGCATTGTTACGACATTAACAATGCCTATTAATAATGACATGGATGGATTAGTGATTGGATAGATCAATGAAATTAAACTTTGGGAAATTTGTACCATTCGAACGTTCTCATGACATTTGACCCATTGTTACTGTCAGTGTAATATTTCTGCTATTGTAGCTTATGTCTCATTGCTGCTTCTGCAACTTTCCTTCCCTCATGCTGGGCTCTCACACTGTTTTTATAGCCATTTGAATGTTTCTTTTTTCCCTTTTAGTCAGATATTCTTGTGACAGCCCTTCTGCTCCCTCTTCTGGAGGTTTAGAAGAATACAAGGACAATTTAGGCAGAACGACCAGCCAGGTACAACATTTTTTTTACTGTATACTCACTGATTCTGCTTCTTTTAAATTTGCAAGAATATTTGACTGCTACAGGAAAAGGCATTTTTTTCCTCAATGATTTAAATTTTATCGGAATAAAATAAGCATATTTCCAAATAGTGTTAAGGTCAGAGTTCACTATTTATACAGGTATATGTACTCAAAACCTTCAATTGTGATAAGGATATCATAAGATCACTAAGCACTCTTACATCAAACTTACAATCGATGTGCAAATCGATCACATTAAAGCCCCCCATACACCACATACAATTACCATGCAATTTCTGTACAACCAACTTTTCTTCTACCAAAACCATGTAATATGAGGACCTTTCTACACCTTCCAATCACTATGTATTCTATCAGGGAGGGCCCGGCACTACATAGTTGTTGGTAGGTCTCATTAAAGACCTTAATGACCTTAAGTCATTTTACTATATTCATCAGCGTGTGTATGGGTACCTTTAGGCGCCCATGGCCATTTGCCTGCACTTTATTATTATAATAAATGATTAGATCCAAAAATATCTTAACCCCCCTAGCGCACCGCCCATATCGCGCCGTTTACAACGGCACGATATGGGCGATCAAGGCAGTGTACATAGTACACTGCCCGCCGTTTCCGGCATCCCGCCGGAGCTCTACGCGCAGCTGTTGTCATTACTGACAACAGCTGCGCGGGAGAGAAAGCCGGCGCTCCTCCATTAACATGGAGGTCTATGGCGCCGCCCCCCCCCGCCCCCTTCGGAGCCGCCAACCCGGAAATACTACGGCGATGTAAACAATCGCCGCAGCTTTCCGGGGAGGCATAAAGTCTCCCCATCGGCGGCTTCCCGGGCGGTTGAGGCGAGCCTAAAGCTCGGACGAGCTAGGCTCGTCTCAACCGCTAGGGAGGTTAATGTAGATGAAAACAGGCTTATAAATCAATAGTGGTGTTAAAACATCATGGTTTTTACCCTATTGATGATTTCTTCTTTACGCGCATCATATACAATCCCTAATTTTTTTTTATTATTTTCAGTTATAAATGGTTCCACAAATAGGAACTATAATTAAGCCAAAGTCCTAATGCACATTGTGCAAGTTGAAAATGAATAAAAACATGTCATTTTAAATCCATATGACATGCCCCAGTATAGAGTTATTTGTCTTGGAGGGAACTGGTGGGATGTGGTGAGCTTTCTTACCGGCAACCAGGGCCCCCCTCTTTTCTTTAACCCAAGTATAGAGTGTTCAACTGTAAAAGATTGTCAGCTACATAGAATTGAACAGTGCCCTGTGATGTGGAATATGCCAGGGAATAATCTCTATTATAAGTGATGTGCCCCCATATATTTATTACTATTCTACGTTATTTGCCTTATGTATGTAGTAGAGTGTTGCACTGCTAATGCCATCAATAATCATAGAGAGTTTGGAGTTCAAGTGATCCCCTTTATTGGCTAACTGAAGTCATTAGAGAAGCAAGCTTTCGGGATGTAGCAGATCCCTTCTTCAGGTTTACAGTTCTGTTTGAATATTTTAACAAAAACAACAGTTTTTTCTTGACACACTTGACTGATGGAGGTGATAGTGATTACCTTATGTATTTATAAGAGTTTTATATATATAAAAAAACTTTGTATTAAATTGTATAAGGGGTAGCTGTATAATTCTAAAGCTGGCCATACACCCTTCGATCTCCTTTAGATCTACCAACAACTATGTAGTGCCGGGTCCTCTGCGATTAAACACAGGTAGACTTGAATGTTTAGAAAGTCCCTCATATTACATGGTTTTGGTAGAACAAAAGGAGATCTAAAGGAAATCTAAAGGTGTATGGGGGCCCTAAAAGCAGAGAATGTGACATTCATCAAACATTTACAACACATGAATGTTGTGGCGCATTTGTTTTATGTGAATGTTAAATTTTTTCCATTTTGTTTATAGTTTAAATCACTCAAATACAGATATTTACAACAATGATGCCCTCTACTGGTTAGATGTTAAATCTATAAATTAAAAAAATAGAACAATATGGGAAAGTTATAAAGGACGAGGATTGCCATAAAAGTGCTGCTATTTTTAGAATTGCACCATTTATTAAAGTAATTAGTTAAGTAATTATTGAAATTAAAGCATCCCAAGGTCCCATAGTATACTGAAAATAAAACATAGGACAAAAACTAAAGTTAATAAAAAAAATAATAGAATCCATGTATAAACCAAAATGTATTTAAACTTTTGATTCATCAAAGTAACTGTCTTTGGTAGATGTAACTGGTGGCATTCTATGGAAATCAAAGATTCTTCAGAAAGTACTTCCCAACTCTCTTAAGTTCTGTCCAGTCTATTCCAAACTAGCTTGATAAAAATTTAGTCTAACAACTCTTCTGGACACTCCTTGTTTTTGTGCTTAGCCTCTTGTTTCTGGCATAGCTTGGTCTTATATTTTGGGTCATAATCTTGGTATAGAATAAAACCCCTGGCCAACTAGATGCATGCTGAAGAAAACTGCATGTTTTGGTTCAGGGTGCCTTCCGATCTGTAGTTATCGACCCTAGATCCAGCAAAACAGAACCAGATCCTTATGCTTCCTTCTCCATGTTTGACAATTGCTGTAACATACAAAGGAACCATCCCTTTGCCAACAAAAAATGTGTCCATTAAGCTGTGGTACTAAGGGCTGCCTATCATACAAGCAGTTGACACTCATCATCTAATCATCTAATCAGAAATCAGAAATTGTCTAATGCTGGTGTGGCTTGCCAAAGGTTGCCCCAAAGTGTCTATAGAGAAGGAAGTATAATGTATTGATTGTCCCCTTAAGGTTCTTTGCAATTTCTCTGTAGGAAAGACCTACACCAATCATGTCCAAAGTAAGGCACAGGGGCTTATGTTTAAGTTACCACTTGCCACTTTTTTTTTTTAATCAAAGCACACACAATCTGTGAAACACCCAATGCAAAAAAATGTCTCTAAAGAGGCTAAGGGTTCGTTTCCTGAAAAAGGGGTTCCGTACTTGGTCCAGGGAATCGAAGCCCTCTGGCCTGAATTCCTGTTCCCTAAGAAACTACGGCCAGAGTCCAGTCTCCCAAATACTTGGGATGAAAGGGTCCCTCCGAAGAGAGTCCATCGTTGGAGAATCTGCCGCAGCAGAGACCTCTCTACCACTTTCAGAGGCTAAGACCATAGAAGCAAAACAGCCATACTAGTGAACATAAAGACAAAGTGAGTTGTGGGGGGATAGACAAACACTACATAGAAAAAAATAATAAATTGCTCAATGACAAGTCACTGTCGTCTGGCTATAGAAATTCCTCCTCCAAAAGGCCATCCCCTGGAGGCAGGTGCCCAAAAAAGCAGTGCTTATCAGTGGCTTCAACTTTTTTGTTCCCCAAACAACATGCAATACTTAAATGGCACTCCCATGCCATAGTTAGAATGGTTAGGACTTCACTGTTTAGGTAAAACATAGCTGGACAACTAGGAGGACTGACAAGGGGCAACCTTTATCAGTGTTATGGCAGTGAATGCTTTACAATAATAATGGCAATAATTTGAGCCCGATATATGCCCCTTAATATTTTTTAAAGCTCTGCAGCACCATATCCTCTCTTGGGGTCACTCCTCTAAGCTAGCAGGACATCAAGGTGTTTTCAAAACCTTGGATTTTATTTCATGCATGTAATGGTGGCCTTCACTACGTAAGGATGTTAAAGACTTCATTGCAGCCTGTTCTTACTGCGCATAGGACAAAATTCCTAAGAAACGTCCTGCAGGTTCACTTCATCCCTTGCCTGTGCTCAAGAGTCCATTTTTCTGTCATGTTTCCAAAGTCCACCAAATACAGTTCACTCTTCCTCATCTATGGTTGACACCCAATGGTCCCATTGCCTGTTTTAATGGGGTCTGAAGTTCCTGCTGCATCGACAGTCAGAGACGATTTCCAGAGTTTGTGGGAGGAAGCCCAGGAAACCTTACAGAAGTCATCACAAAAAAGCCATGTACCGGAGTTCTCCCTAGGTATATTTAGTGATGGTTGCATTTGCCTAAACTTGCTCCTCGATTCATTGGCCTGTAACCTGGATAGCATCTCCTCCCAGCATTTTAATAAAGGCAGAACAATTAAGGTTTGGCACATATACACCGTGAGTAATCATTTTGCCCCCATCAGTAAAAAAAAGTTTAGGGTTAAATAAGGGGTCATCAGACTTAAGAGTTGTCAAGACCTGAAACCAAGTCAGCAAAAAGAATCTGGTGCCAATGGGACATGTGGGGTGCAGTAGTATAAACTGAAATCAGGCAAAGCTTCCGCAGCATACATAGGACGTTTCAGAGTCCGCCAGGCTAATTTATGCTGAAATTTACCCCAACACAAATGGCTTAAACAGTGCCTCAATCATCTTAAAATATTTCAGGGGAGAGCCACATAATGTATGGAACTTTGGGTATAATTTTTTATCAGATTAGCTCTCCCTGTAACATCTAAGGGAATCTAAACCACACTTGTATCTTACTTTTAATAAAGCCTAGCATTGGGTCAAGTTTCAATAAGATAAAGTCTGTGACCTCCCTAGATTTAACCTCCCTAGCGCACCGCCTGTACCGCACCGTTTTTAACAGTGTGGTACAGGCAATGGCAGCAGTGTACAAGGTACACTGCCTGCCATTTCCTCCCTCTCCCTTCCCCTCTCCACACAGCCAGTGTCATTCATGACACTGGCAGTGAGGTCTGGACTATGGAGGTCTGTGGCACTGCTTACCCTCGCCCCCTTCCACGTCACGATTCCGTGACACGATCAGTGAAGCCACAGAACCCCGGAAATACTGCGGCTGGAAGCAGCATCGCCGTAGCTTTATGGGGATATGCGGCTTTCATGGGAGCCCAGCTCATCCAGAGTTTGTTCTTCACACAAACTCTGAACGAGATGGGCTCGTCATGAACACTAAGGAGGATAAAGACCCCATGGTATTCAAACACATTGCAAGCCAGAAGAAGCTTTATGTTTCGTTTAGGGAAAACTATGCACAGGTAGTCCTGAAACAGCTAGGTATAACAGCATGTTGTCACCATATAATACCACTTTCTCTACTTGGGGCCAACTTGTAAACCTACAATTCTCTGGTCATCACAAAGTTGAATAGAGCTCTATCGCCAGAGCAAATAGAGTCGGCGGCATGAGACTGAGTCAAATGTCTTCCAAGAAGACTACCACTAGGGTGCCAACATGAGTAGTCTGCAGGTTCATGTACAGGCACTTAGTGTTGAAGGTAGTATTTTTTTTCTACAGGAACTTGTTTAGTCTGCATGGATAAGAGTCAATGACCCCCTTTAATCATTAAAACGTTAGCCGTCTATGCTTAGCTCAAGGCTGGAAGCAAAATACATGAAAACAGATACAGTAAGTGAAATACAATTTTGAACCTCTGCAGATTTTTTATGTTTGTATGACAAAAAACGTCTATTATTGTAATGGTATGATTATTGTAGCTGTGAGAGACAGAATAATAAAAAAAACCCTCACAAGCCCAGTGCACCAAAGTCAGAGATTGATGTGCACTCTAATAAGGGAAATAAGTATTTGATCCCCTTAGATTTCAGGCTCTCAGTTTTCTTCAAATTATTCTGGTAACAAGCTTAAAGGAGAAACAAGCCCTGTAAGGGAGTTCTCCTAATCCAAGCTTGTTATTACAGTACCTGTATCAAACACACATGACCACAGAAACAACCAGATCAAATACTTATTTCATTCACCGTATAGTGAAACTGCCATTATTCCCTGGGCATGTGCAGTAGAATGGAAATTTGTGCAGTAGCATGAAAACCTTTTTCCCGCTACTCTGCATGTCCTTGGTGGTCACCTGCTGATAATGTTAATAGACTTTGGGGCAGGTGAGGTGACATCCAAGGACATGTGCATTAGCATGGCAAAGATTACCCAGGCTAGAGCGCATGCCCAACAAGTTACTTGAGGCCATGTTTATGTTTACATACTGAAACACAGCCAGGGCTGGGAATTTTTAACGAGTGCTTCTGCTCAGCCCTGGCTCGAGACCTGTACTTCATGCAGTGAGGACCTCAAGGGTCAAATGTAATGCATTTTTTACAACTTTAGGAATGTGTAAGAAGTATGGGAGACCTCTATACTCATTCCATAGGTTGGGGATTTTATTCCTTTTATATTTTATTCCTTTTATATTTTATTCCGTTTGAAAAGTAGAATTTTGTTACGGTAAAAATCCAACTTTCATCCTGCAGAACTTCACGAGGAAAATCTTAGTTTCTGCTTCAAATTTGATTTTCGAATCTCTAGTGATTACCGTGATACACTAACAGGAACATGAGCTGGAAACTGTAAGTTATGATTTATCACTGGCTTTAACTTAAATTGACCATTCTAGGAGGGGAGGATCAAGGGCCTTTCTGTAACTGTGGTAGATTTTACCTCCACAGTTAAAGCCTTATTGATAATTTGGTAGAATCCATAGGACTCATTCAACTATAGTTTTTTAGCCTAAAGGCCCCCATACACGTGTCAGATTCACACCGGATTCCGGCACGATCGATTCCGGGCGCGTGCACGCGAAACGATCGTGCCGGAATCGCATGCAGCCCACCTTGTCCGATCGATCAGGTCCGATCGTTCAGGGGCTCAGAATCGGATCCGACGGAGAACCAACATGTTGGTCTTTCTCATCCGATTCTGCCCGGATCAGGGGGAGTTGCCATTTGTGAGGAGGAATCGCACACGGAATCGTGCCGGAATCCGCTCGGACAAGGTGGTATGCTGCGATGGATACTCTTAATTGGCCGAATGATCACACCTGCGATTCCCAGCAGAATCGCCGGAATCGATCGGATGATGAATCGATTGGACATGGAATCCGACACGTGTATGGCTAGCTTTACTAGAATAGCCTTTGGCTCACTGGATATACATGTAGCACTGACACCCGTAGGTGCTGCTGTGTGTAGTGGGATACCGGGTAGCAGAAATGACCAGGAGGAGACACTTACTTGAAAGTTGAAGAAAAGTTTGTTCGGCACATGTCATCAGGTGGAAGGAGGGTTAGGGACAAGGCTGTTCTGAACGACTGAGGTCCTAGCTCCTCTCTTGGCAGCTTCTTCCTCTCAGTACCAAAGCACTCACAATGGACTCTGGCCTAGCTTCCCCTAGGCAGCTTCCTCTTCTCAATGAACGAGCACAGCACTGTCTTGACAAATCCTCCCTGGGAATCTTTGGAACAGACCTCACTGCCACTGATGCGTCTGCTAAAGAATCTGGATAGAGTTCCCCTTTAGCTCCTGGAGATTTGTCCTCAACGGCTGCTGCTCTGGAGACCTTTACCCTTCCGCAGACAAGGTAACCGGCTCTCCCCTTTAACTGGGCACCCCAGACTCAGATCCCCTGTCTCCTCTGGTCCCCAGCTAGGCACATCACATCATTACCACTTCGCCATCAGATCACACCCAGGGCCCCTCAGGGGAGCACCCGGGCAAAACACTGAAGACTACATCCTGTCTCTGGCACTTAAATAAACTTCCCCCCTCCCATTCTCTGGAAAAGGCGCAATTTCTCTTTAGCCACTCAGAGACAGGCAAAGAGCACAAAATAGATACATACACAGACCTTGGCAGAGAGCCAAGGCCTATGCTGACAAGATAACTGCAGCTGCACCTGTCTGCTACACCAACTCTCCCTCCTAAAACATTAACTCCTAAACTCCTGTCCCTGGCAGGGGCTACATACAGTAAAACACAACTGACCCTCCTGTTTGTTACTTTGCAATGGATTTAAACTGATTTGTTATATGTACTTGGACCACCAGAGGGCGCATAAACACTACTTCATACAAACTATAGTTTATTGAAAACTTAAAATTCCCTCTCCCCCACCCTTCAATTGTGAATCCTATTCATACCTGACCTGACCCCTTATATTGTTAAACAGGCCTTTCATAGTGGAATTCTGCTGTACATGCCTTCGTATTTACCATTATTTGCAAATATGTATGAAAATAGTTTTACATATTTTCTGGATTTATCTCATAGGCCTTTAACCTCCCTAGCGCACTGCTGAGGTCCAGATTTCTGTACCAGAAGCGCACCATAGACTCTAATGGAATTTTTTTGTGTTGTAGGCTTGTAACTTCCAAAAATCTGTCCGTACAAGGGTCTCATAGACATCCGGACTATAATAATGTTTGAAACACACAATTATTATAAAAAATTGGTACATAGGTACATAAAAAAAATTATTAAATGTATCATTTGAATGCTTAAATCTCTTGAATACTTATTTGGTATGAAAGATTTCAAAACAGTATTTATGTTTGTTTATAATAAATTTTTTATTTTGTTTTTGTTTTTAATTGTATTGGATACAGTTATCACTGTATCCAATACAATGGCATTCTTTGAAAGGGTTAACTTCAAAGATCACATCTGGAATGACAATTGGGGTGATATTCCAGGTGTGCTCTTTGAAGATATCCCAATTTGCATATGAATATCAATATCATAATTGGGACATTCATGTGCAGATTAGGCTGGTACAGAGCAGAGTGTGCAGCCGGCGATTCTGAGCTGAGCTGGACGGCACTACCTCATCAGCTGCAATACTGCATAAGCAAGTGCAGGACGAGATAGTGCCGTCAGAAGCGCTAGGGAGGTTAAAGTGCCTGGCAGAAGGCTGCACCCACATATAACCCACAACACAGGCTTAATACATACATTCTGTTTGGCCACTTACATTGTTCCTTTTTTCTTCATTTCCACAGAAAACAATCCACCATTTCAAAATCATCAACAGAGGAACTTTTCTCCAATTACCACAGAATTCCTCAGAACTACAATCTCAGATAAAAGCAGAGCAAAGCCCCCCATACACATACAATTTCTATTAGATCTACCACCAACTATTTAGTGCCGGGTCCTCCCTGATAGAATACATAGTGATTTGAAGGTTTAGAAAGATCCTCATATTACATGGTTTTGGTATAACAAAGGTTGATAAAGTACTGGCCACTAGGTTTAATGCTTTTCTATCCAACATCAAGTCAGTTTTGGGACAGGCAGGTAAGAGTAACCTACCTAAAGCCCTCATACACCTTATAATCTTACCATACAATTTCTGTACAATTAACTTTTGTTCTTCCAAAACCATGTAATATGAGGACCGCTTTAAACCTTCCAATCACTCTGTATTCTCATATATCAGAGAGGCCACCATACTACATAGTTGGTGTTAGATCTAATGGAAATTGAATGGCGTGATCTAAAAGTGTATGGGGGGCTATAAATCCCTGGTTATCACTGTATCCAGTAGATTTTTCCATTGCCAACCCCTCTCCTCTTGTGTAATGAACACACCAGGGGAGGGAGGGTTAACTTCAAAGGGGCACATCTGGAGAATCCCACTGAGAACAGTTTTCTGTTCTCCTACAATTTACTTTTGAATCTCCAGCCACCGTCCCAATTTGATGACATCGGTTTCAGTGAAGAAGCCAGTTCAGATGATCGCAGCCACCGGGACAGCGTGTAACTGTAAGTGTGCGCTGCCAGGGCTCCGATCTTTGCCGGATGGCACCATCTCATCCGGAGCAGTACTGACAGGACAGTGCTGGACGAGATGGTGACGTTATGGGGGGTTAAACAAAATGTAAACAACAATCTTGCAGGGAAAATATCATCACATTTTTTTCCCATTACAAAACTATTATGTGGCGCCCCCCTGTGGTCACTTGCAATTTTGCACTGATTTTACCCCCGGAAGCATGGCAGATACATAGAGATTCCAAGAAAGCAGTTTTAAGTATACTTTTTTAGGATTGTGAAAATATTGACCACCAACTTGTCTCAAAGTCCACATTAAATTTTATGTATATATATATATATATCTTTTTTTTTTTTTTTTTTTTTTTTTTAAGTATACATCCACTTTAAAAAACAAAGAGGTTTGTTTTAGCAATGATGAAGCAGAAGGGAATGTTGGTCACCAAAGCAAAATAGATTAGGGTTAAATAGGTGTAAAAATAATGTATATACTTGTTCATTTTTATTTTACAATCCCTGCACTTAAAGACAAAAAAGTAGGTAAGTAAGATGAGACGAGGATGAGATTAAACTGATCCAAATCACTGTAGACTGCAACTGCTGGAGTTGATGCGTCAGCACTTTGCCGTGATCATGTGACTTTTCACAACTGCTTGGATGGCAGTTTTGATGTGGCCCAACCTGACTCCCCTGATTTTAATCTGGTCCATGCTGCACTCCCCTTTACTTGTTCATGTCAATGGCATATGCAGAGAAGTGGAAGGGGGCCACTTGTCTGGCCCGTGTGCCATACTTTGCCCATAGCTGATCTAGTGGCTGACTGGTCAAAGCACAGCCTACATGACTGGATGTGAATATAAATTTGTATAAATAGCATCTGTCACTAACTGATGTGTAATACCGAGGGCAATATGAGTCACAACCTCTTCTCCTTCTGTCCTCTGTGATTGCTTGTCCAGTAGACTGACCTCCAAAGGTCCCTCAAGGATAGTTATTCCTCCAAAGCAAAAAGTATTCCTATAAAATCAAATCCATTAAATAATTGGGGTCTATTAGAGATAGGACACCCATAATCAACACAAGCATGCTAATATCATACATAGTATAGGTAAGCCAATCAGTCTCTGAAGCTGCAGTGTTTCATTGGTTCAGTATCAGTCTGCATCAAATTTCCTGCATCTCATTAAGCATCTGTGGGGTTCACCATGACAAAAAATGTACCGTATATACTTTGAGCATATATGAGGGTACCTAACGCTACCCATACACTTATAGATCTGTTTTTCGATTAGATCAGAATGTTCGATATTTTGATCGGTTGTACCTATATCAAATGTATACACTAGATTTTCGTTCGACCAAACAAGATGTCCAATGAAAACACGATTGTATGTACTCGATGTACACCATTGTATGTAGTGGTGCAGCCAAAAACACTTAAGGTCGTTCAGTATATGAACGAACATAATACGAACAAACACAATACGAAGGAGCGTTATATGAACATAATACAAACAAACAGATTGATCAAAATTTACCAACATGTTTAAACACCTTATGTCCGATATTGATAATGTTTTACATCGATCAAACAAAAATATTGAACTGTGTATGGCCAGATTAATGTCCCCCCTCCGTCTCTACTTATATAGCAATTGGTGATGAAACCATGTTCAGGCGCTTTGCAATTAATGCACAACATCCGCTCTTCAAATTTCACGATTCATCTCTAGATTTGAGTATAGGCTGAATTTAGGTCCTGAGAAATGTGGCTCCTATTTGAGTATATATGGTAAATATGGTAACATTTTCTATGAACATATTTTTCTGCTGTGGGGCGCTCAGTGTTTTTCTTTTTAAATAAGCAACCATAGAGATACTTTGAAAATGTAAACACAATAAAAATGTAGGGAAAGAGAATGTGGTTTGCTGATTCAGGCAAATGGGACTTTGAAGGCACATAAGAAGTATTTTTAAATATACATTTTTGTTAAAAACATGATTTTATTTCGAAAACATGATTAAATAATATACAAGTAAATCGACATGATATAATCATTCTGTAAAAAACATGGTCATGGTCAACTGAGTCAAAATAGTACTTTGTCATAGTATTTCATTCTCCCCCGCTGCTTTCTACCTCCTCCACCTTTCTCCCCCTCTCTCTCCCTGACTTATGACAATTTATTACTCACCTGCCGATCTTGATTGACCATACCCAAAGAGGTCTTCGATCACCCGCTCCTATATAGTTCAACCCCCAGACTTTTGCCAGTCAACAGATCTCTATTCACGGACAATTATTACTTCTTCTTCAATTTTACTGACGACTACAGAAATGTACTTTTCTGGTAATTACGGTGCACACTGTTTTAGGGTCTTGGGGAGCGCATAAATCAGTTACCACCATGGCATAGTTCAGTGGGATTGCTTGGGAAGACATGATGAATCAGGCCCAAATCATGGGGCCAGAGAGTGAAACCCGCAGCCTAACATCCTTTGGGATTAAGCTCAAAAAATTGTTACAACGTAAATCTAATTTCTATTGGTATATCCAATATTTTTACAAATATATAGAAAACGGCATTAACCCACTAGGCCTACGTGTGCAGGTATTTCCCACCTTTGTGGATGACGACCCCAGTTTCAAACAGGGATGGGAAACGATCTTAAAAAAGTGTACCGAAGATATGATGAAATACCTATGAGACCGATATCAGATCCTTATCACCAAGCTAGATCAGGAAATTTCTACTTTATACAGAACCTTTGCCCACCTAACCAGCCTAACAAACTTTGTAACTAAAGAAAAATGATCAGAGAACAAGTAATTAATTATACTAAAATTATGGTGAGCAAAAAAGAGACAAAGTTTGATAGAGATGACCTAGCCTTTAGCACTGGCCAAAAACCAATTCTTCCCGCAATACCAATTTAAATAGAAGAATGAATGCTCCTCTATCGCATTCTGATAACACGCAAAGAGGCCCCCAAACCCAGAGATCAGCCAACACACAACCAAATGTTAAACCGGGCACCAAACGCCTACCAAACCCTGACACTAGATTTAAAACCAATGACACTAAAAGAAGGCTAGGAGATAATTTTTTTATGCACTCCCCAAGACTCATAAGTCTGTGACCCATCCAATAGTCTCAAGAAACAATTCACTTACTGAGAAAGCAAGCACCCTTGTAGACTTCTTTCTCAGACCTTTTGTTGAGACACTTCCTTCATATCTGAAGGATACAATTGACTTATTGAAGATGACAGATGACCTTACTGTTCCACCAGGCTGCACTCTGGTCGCCATTGATGTTGAGGCGCTCTATAACTGCATACCTCACAAATTGGGAGTAAAAGTAGTTGCAGACTTTTTGGCAGAAAATCAGGATTCCTACCCTATGAACAAATTCATACTCCAGTTATTGGAGTTCATCTTAACACACTATATATTCTGTTTTATGGACACCCACTACCTCCAGGTACAGGGAGTGGCAATGGGGACTTGCTGTGCACCCTCCCATGCCAACCTGTACCTGGGGGGGTGGGAAAAATCTGTTTTCTTTGATGAGACCATGTCACATCTTCTTGACCACGTCGCCTTCTGGCGACGGTATATAGACGATATTTTGATGTAATGGACTGGAACACCTACACAATTGACTGAATTTATGACAGCGCTAGAGATTAACAATTTTAATCTAAAATTCACTATGACGTCTTCACAATCCAAAATCACATTTCTTGATGTAGAGCTCTACATCCACGATAACAAACTCCTGTCAACCTTATATCATAAACCTACAGCCGGTAACACGGTCCTTCATGCAGACAGTGCTCACCCGGTTCCCTTAAAAAAATCAATACCCTACAGCCAATACTTAAGAACAAGGTGAAACTGCTCAACTGACATAGAGTTTAAAAAACAAGCCTCTTTACTAAAACAGACTGTCAGCTCGTGGGTACTGTAACAAACTTCTCAAGCAATCCTACCAGAGGGTCCTACAAATGGACAGACAAAAAAATATATACTCCCAGAAGCAATATGACACTAAATCGACACCTATTACAAGACTTATCTTAACATACTCACAACAACAACAAGAAATCTGTGATATAATTGGCCAATACTGGCACTTACTAACCGCAGACGAGCTTGTAAATCGTTACATCTCCACACGACCAACAATAACTTACCGAAAATCAAGATCTGTAAAAGACTCCCTGGTCCACAGCCACTATACTCCACCTAAGACGAAACCAACACCCTGTGGTACATACAAATGTTATTCCTGTAATCAATGTAAATGGATAAAAGAAGGTGACTCGGTTATGTTACCGAATGGCCGCACTATAAAACCTAGACACTCAGTAAATTGTAAAACAGAAGGGGTGGTGTATATGCTAAAATGTTCTTGCAACAGTTTTTACATCGGCAAGACCAAGCGAGAATTTAGGTTCCACATCCGGGACCACATACATGACATAACCAGTAAAAATATGTTTAAACCTGTGGCCAGACATATCATTAATCACCACGCGGGAAGTTTGGAGGGAATTGGAATCTATGCCTTGGCACATGTGACGACGGGTGGCCGTGGGGGTGATGTGGACAGACGATTACTTCAACTTGAGAGTAAGTGGACATATGACCTAAAGGCAACTATTCACCCAGGAATAAACGAAGCTCTAAGCTTCAAAAGTTTCCTTTAATAAGTATAACTCTGTGTTTTTCCATATATCACACAATACTTATCATGTGAACATGACAGTAATTATACCTCGGATCCTACTCAATCATGGTTCTTTTTATATTTATTTACATGCCTACTGTTATACTCTGCATCATTGTTTTGAGGCTGTATTGTTGATTTTTTTGATGCTATATTTGTAAATATGTCTTGCATCTCTGTATATGCTATATGATGCAAACACTGTTTGAATTATGTTTAACGTGGAATGTGGAATGTGACTGAAGGGAAGGAGAAGATCATTGCAGACAATATCCTAATTACTTTTAAGGCAACCTTTACTGAACTTGTAATTATTTTATTGTATCTGACCACCATATATTAAACTAAAAAAGTTTTTCATCAGAAGGGGCCCCCACAGGGACTGAGGTTAAAATGTATCTATGGACGCTTTTCCATCCACACACAACCATCTAGTGTGTCTCCATCGGGGAAGTCCTCTTCCGGGATGAGCAGGGACCATCCAGGAGAGGAAATTATTTCATTTCTCCTCTTAAGATCGACCCCGCCCGCCCCTTTCAAGGATATGGACCTGCTGATTCACTGGCTCGCGCAACTCCGCGCCGCCTAATGCAGAGCGTCCACAAAAGGAATCCAACCATTGAGTGACAGGGAATAAGACATCCCCGTCACTTCCTGTTAAGCTTGGTGAACGCTTGAAGGGTTTCTTAGCAACACAGCTCACCCTCCACGCTTCCGGGGTTAGACTCTGTTTAGCAAGTTGCATGCAGCCTACAAAGGTGCGCTGCAATCGGCAGCCATTACAGGCAAAACCGGCTACCGAATCTAGGACCGCTGGCACCGGAAAAACGCCCTCATCCTCATGCATCTTGATCTAGAGGCACTAACAGCTCGTATACCTGCTCCTCAAACGTTATGTCCCTCTGACTCTTAGAAGTCACTTTAAACTGAATGACCTGCTCATAATCTAAATACCAGGTACAACACCATATCTTACAGTGTACCAAAAGAGACGGCACACATCCTGCCAAGCAGCATACCAACTACCTCTTTTTTGCACGGTTTATCCAACTATAGTGGATCCTCCTACAGATTATTTAAAGGCAGGCTTGCACTCATACTTGCTTGGGTCAGAATTTATATCCACCCTCATCATTAACATGGCCCCGCTATCAGCAGCCATATATTGGATTATCATGTATTTAAGCACAAGCACCTTATCTTTATGCTATCTCTCCATCAATTATTGATATGAACAACAAATTATATGCGATTATGCTGGAATTGCCTCTAATTCCTTGTGTGTATAAGCCCCTCCCACCCTATCACAAATTATAATGTAAACCCCATCTCCTAGGTTTGAAAATACTTTTTATCCATTGATTGGAATGACACCAGTTACTTGAAACTGCACCAACAGACTAACCTACTGTTCTCAGACAGAAGTAAAGAGTAAACTTGCAATGATCTTATTCCCTTCCAAAAACTCATATTTCCACCATAGATATGTTGTTACAATCATGTTATTGAATTCTTTCACTTACATTGATGTATCTTATTGTCATTAGGATTGTATGTAAAGACCCCACTTCTCCCTGAGGAAGCCCCTAATTAAGAGGGGGGAAACGCGTTGGATTGGCGATCATCGCCCTAGGAGTGCAGTTTTTCTATGACAAAGTACTATTTTGACTCAGACAGTTGACCATGACCATGTTTTTTACAGAATGATTATATCATGTCGATTTACTTGTATGTTTTTAAATCATGTTTTC
Organism: Ptychadena robeensis; assembly: GCA_036250615.1. Taxonomy (NCBI): domain Eukaryota; kingdom Metazoa; phylum Chordata; class Amphibia; order Anura; family Ptychadenidae; genus Ptychadena; species Ptychadena robeensis. The sequence goes on along the minus strand of CM070042.1, from coordinate 37,743,144 downwards.
TAAATAAAATCATGTTTTTAACAAAAATGTATATTTAAAAATACTTCTTATGTGCCTTCAAAGTCCCATTTGCCTGACCCCACACCAGAAGTATGCCTGGTAAATGTGGATTCAGCAAACCACATTCTCTTTCCCTGATTAAATTAGGGGCATGGCACAATACCTCAAGGTATCACACTTCTGTAGGATTACAGAAGGATTATCACACTTCCCCACCACTCTTTTTCACAATAAAAATGTATTCAAGGTGACATAGAATGTGTCAGTGAACTGTAAAAGTCACATGACCTCTTTCCCTCCAACCAAAAGGTCTCTTTGAGTACTTGTGAACCAAACTTTACACCATGTGCAGTATTTTATAAATGGGCTGTAAATGCATGCTGCAATGTGTACATTGAGGGAGAACGCAGAGCAATAACAATCTGACACTGTGTTTGAAAGGTGAATGTAGATGAGACAGAAGAAGAGACTAAAGTATTTGCTCACGGATAGCAACAAATATGAACTTGAATGTGATAAGAGTCAGGGCTGGACTGTGTAAACGTATGCATGTTCATCTAAGGCAGTGGTTCCCAAATGGGGGGGGCGGAAAGGTATTTCAGGGGGGGCGCAGGCCCTCATTCTTAACCTGTGTTTGAATATGGAGGGGGGACTCGATATTATTCCTAAATAGAAAAGGGGGGCCTGCAAGGAAAGTTTGGGAACCACTGGTCTAACCACTGGTTTTTTTTAGGTGTAATAATATACAATATACATGTTGCTGTACAAATATTACATCAGTTACTGCATGTTCAACACTAGTGTTAATCGTCAATATTCGAATTGCAAATTGTGAATTTATTGTGAATATCCCCACTTTGAAAATTTCAAAGATCTTGAATATAGTGCTATATCTTTGTAATCGTGAATATTCAAGATTTATTTACATCAGTGCATAACTACCGTGCACTGTTTGCAATATGCATATGTACAAGTGCTGATTTGCGCAATAACAGTAATAATGACTGGAGATCAAAAGATTTTTGTGACTATTAGGTGAAAAATGTGTGATACTTTGCGAATATGAATATTGCATCTGCTGCTCATCACTATTCAGCACCCCACTATAGAGACCACGGTGTATGTGACTGAGAAATATGTTGTCACTGCAGGTAACCAATATCCATAAAGGAGAATCGTGCGTTTTGCCCTTGTGGGCTTCCTCAAAACCGAGCCCAGAATATCCCCATCCACTTGTAGGTAATGTCAGGGATCAGAGGGATAAAGTAAGACCCAGCACTTAAAAGGTGCAGTCAACAGTCACTTTATTTGTAGTACAGTCCAAATACATACAGGTTGTCCCACAGCATACATGGAAAAGAAAATAGCTTACTTCAGCCAGCAAAAGAAAACAAACATTCACTAGCAGTTGCAGTGGATTGGTCTCACCTATTTCTCTCTCCCAGTGATCTCTCTCTTCTCCAATAAGAGCAACTGAGGGTCATATTGCTGCTTAAGTACAGCCAACATGCAAACCAGGAGGGTATTAGGTTTGGAATAAGAAGCCCTCCCATCCTTCCAACCCATTCCCAATTTTGGGCCCTTTTACCAAAAACAATACTGCTGTCAGAGGCTGCCAAAATGTTATCTATACAGTCAGGGCCATAAATATACAGTTAGGTCCACCCTTTCTAGCTAGATCAAACAGGGAACCAACATGTTGGTAAATCCCTGTTCGATTGCCATTACTTTGGATGGGGACCAGGGTCCAGTCAACAAAATGAAGTGAATGAACACAAGAGAAATCTAAATCAAATCATTGTTTGGTGTAACTACCCTTAGATAGGTCTTAATGACTTTGGATGTATGTTTTAGTGTGGTTGTCCTGCTGCAGAATAAATGTGGGGCCAATCATACGCCTTTCTGATTATATTGAATGATGGATAAGTATCTGCCTGTATTTCTCAGCATTGAGAACGCCATGAATCTTGACCAAATTGCCAACTCCATTTACAGAAATGCAACGCCAAACATTTTAGGAACCTCCACCATACTTCACGTTTGCCTGCAGACACTCATTATTGTATCGCTCTCCAGCCCTTCCACGAACAAACTTCCATCTGCTACAGCCAAATATTTCACATATTGACTCATCTGTCCAGAGCACCTGCTGCCATTTTTCTGCACCCCAGTTCCTATATTTTTGTGTATAATTGAGTTGCTTGGCCCTGTTTCCACGTCAGAGGTATGGCTTTTTGTTTGCTTTTCCGTGAAGACTTCTGCCCAGACTTCTCCAGACTATAGATTGGTGTATCTTCCAGTTTGGAGCTGATGGCACTGCTGGACATCTTCCAAATTCGAAGTGTTATGCTAGGCACACACAGGTAGACAAAAAGATTTGAGTACAATCAATCAACGTGCGTGGTCACGGTGATTGATTGTACTCGAAT
>CM070042.1:37715247-37731935 GCA_036250615.1 Ptychadena robeensis | reverse complement strand
GCGCTGCGTAATATGCTGGTGCTATATAAATAAATGTTAATAATAATAATAATAATAATGGATACGACCACACATCCTCCCAGTCCTCATCAGTCATGTCCGGTTGCCACGCCCCTCTGCATCACCCCAGGTGGGAGGTAGGCAGCATCACCAACCCACGATAGAGGGAGGAAAGCGGCTTCTGTAAGTCTGGGTCTCTGACCGATACCTCCAGTCCAGGTGTCTGCACTTCCAAGGGCAAAGGCCCAAATTGCGAGTGAAATGCATGCTTGAGTTGCAGATAATGAAAAATATAGGCAGACGGGAGAGCAAACCTGCTCTGCAACTCCAGAAATGGTCGGAGAGAACCCTCCTCCACCACATCTCCAAGCGTCCTGATCCCCCTGGCAGCCCACACCACTGGATCTGGTATAAGAGAAAAATGCGGCAAAATTAGGATTATGCCAAAGAGGAGCATGCGGGGACACCCCCGAAGAGGAGGTTCCCAGTAACTGGCTTGCCCTCCTCCAGGCTCTGAGAGTAGCTCTCATCGGCAAGGTGAGATTATGTGGCGACCTAGGACCCCTATGGATCAAGTGAGCCAGCGTCTCATAAGATCCCACAATGGCGGCCTCCAAGGCTACCGCTGAGTCTCTCCTCTCCTCCACCAGCCAGCGATGAACAACCACCAACTGCCCAGCCAAAAAATAATGGAAGAAGTTAGGAAGGGCAAAACCCCCCTCCAACCACGGAAGCTGCAGGATAGACAGTCTGAGTCTGGCGGAGCCCCCATTCCATAAAAAGCGCAAGATGATCGTATCAATTTTCCTGAACTGTTCTCTGGGTATCCAAACCGGAGAATTACGGAGGACATACATCAGCGTAGGGAGAATCTTCATTTTGATGAGGTTAATCCTACCTATCAGGGAGAGGGGCAGGTGTTTCCAGACTGCCAACCTGGCCTTCAGGGACTGCACCAGAGGTGCCAAATTCTGGGGAATGTAACTGGAAGGCAGCGCAGTAAGCTGTATGGCCAAGTGTTTAATAGTAGTCACCCATTTTAGAGGGATATCAGGTGGCGGGGGGTCAGGGGGAGGGGAATGCAAAGGGAGAATCTGGGACTTATCCCAGTTAACCCGGAGGCCAGAGAAGCCCACAAACTTGTCCATGACCTGCAAGGCGCCCTTCAAGGAGGCATCCGCCAGGAAGAGAATCAAGTCATCCGCATACAATGCAACTTTGTCTTCCAAGGCACCCACCCGGATACCCTTCACCTGGACAGCCCAGCGCAAGGCCACCGCCAGGGCAAACAAACTGGGGGACAGGGGGCAACCCTGACGAGTGCCCCAGCCCAACCGGAAAAATAGGGACACATCGGAGCCGATGCAGATCGCCGCCGAGGGTCTAGCATAAAGGAGGGCAATCCATCGAAGGAACCCAGGCCCGAATCCGCAAGACTGCCGACAAAAAGTCCCAGTCCACAGAATCGAAAGCCTTTTCCATATCCAAGGAGACTATCACCTCCGATCCAGTATAAGGAAGTGCAGCGCCCAAATAAGTGAAAACCCTTTTCAGGTTAGTATCCCTGGACATTTGCGACATGAAGCCAGTCTGGTCCGAATCAGAAGGTGCAGCACCTGGGACAAGCGGTTGGCCAGAACCGTAGTCAAGATTTTTAGGTCCATATTAGGGCTTGTTTCCACTTAAGCGGAAGCCCGCGGTTGTCCACGGCGCGGATACATCCGCGCCCATTCTGTTCAATAGGCTAGTCACCTGACCGCGGCTGCCGCCTAAAAACTCAGTCGATCGAGTTTTTAGGTGGCGGTCCGCGCTATTCCGCGGCCGGCCAGCACTGACCGCGGCCATAGAGGTGAATGGCCACCGCTAAAAACCGCATGAGATGCGGTTCTAAGCCCATACAAGTGGAAACAAGCCCTTAAGGAGCTCAATGGGCCTATACGAGGCACAGTAGCAAGGGTCCTTGGCAGGTTTCGGGAGAAGCACCACATGAGCCTGGTAGAACGATGGTGGGAGAAAATTATCATTATGACAACGACCATAGAGGTCTGTCAGCCTAGGGACAATAAATTCCGAATACTGTTTATACCATTCTGCAGGAATACCATCCGGCCCTGGAGACTTAGAATTGGGGAAGGAGGACATCTCCCGCGCCACCTCCGCATCAGTCAGCGGAAGATCCAACCAGGCCTGGTTCTCAACAGGCAGGCGCGGCAAGGAAAGGAAGGACAGGAGACGATCCAGCTCCCCCGGATCATAAGGGGAGACAGGCTGATACAAATGCTCTTAAAAGTCCTTAAAAGTCCACAAATGTTTGCAGGACGGAGGAGGGGGAAGTGCACAGCATAAACACACGGAATCACCGTCTGAGAATGAAAATCCGCAACCAGCATGGCCAGCAGCTTGCCATTCTTGTCACCCTTCTCAAAGACTTCCTCCGCACGCTTGCGCAAAGAACAATGTGCAAGACTAGAGAACTGTAGTGATAGGGCACGCCTAGCCAAGCGCAACGCCTCAAGGTCAGCTGCCGCACCTGTGTCCAAAAAGGCCTGCGCACACTCTCTCTCCGCCTCTTTAAGGCTATTTACCTGAGCAGCATTGGTCGATTTAGCGGCTTTAATAGCCGAGGTATATTCTCCCCTAGTCACAGCCTTAAAGGACTCCCAGACCATGTCCACTGAGGCAGAACCGTCATTATGGTCCCAATATTCGCCGCCAGGTACACACCGAGCTCCTAGGAGCCAGCCTCAGTTTAATCAACAGTGGGTTATGATCAGAAATGCCCCCCAGGAGGTAACTAGCTCCGACCACCGCAGGGAGGAGTAGGGAGTTAGCAAATGCCAGGTCTATGCGAGAATACAAGCCATATTTATAGGAAATGAAGGAGAAATATTTATCACTAGGGTGCTTCCAGCGCCACAACTCAGTGAGGTCAGCAGCCTGGGCCCACCCCCCTAGACCCCCCCATCCCCCCTCCGAGTGTTAGAGGTATCCAAAGTTAAGTCCAGAACAGCATTAAAATCTCCACACATCAATACTTTGATCGGCATGAGAGGAGGCAATTTTTGCAGAATCAGGTACAGCAAGGCCCGCTTAAAGGAAGGTGCAACATAAACATTCACCAATGACAGTGTAGTCCCCCACAGGTCTAGCAATAGAATCACAAACTGCCCACCTGGGTCCGTAATAACCCTCTGAACCAGACATGGCAGAGAACGATGAAGAAGAATCACAACCCCCCTCGCAAAAGTGGAGTATGTGGCGTGGAAAGCCCGCTGTATCAAAGGCCTGCCCAGAGAAAGGATATTATTACCCATTAAATGAGTTTCCTGTAAAAGTATAATCTGAGCATTCTGTTGCTTAAGATACTGGAAGACAAGGGCTCGCTTAACCTTGGAGTTCAGACCCCGAACATTCCAAGAAATTACTCGCAGTGGACCCCCCATGGCGAAGCACTAAACAACAGACCGTGCAAGGTTAACAGGGGTGACCGCACCACCGGGGCATCCCCTTCACAGGCAGGGCCTCCACGCCACATCACCCCCAGCCCAACCACACACTTTAGGAGAGTCCAGGGACCCAGGGTGCAGAGCCACACATCCACACACACACAAAAGAACAATAAAAAAACAATTAATCCCATTACAATTGAATGAATTGGAACTTTTTGGTGCAGGGCGACCTCTGGAACCACGGGAATTGCAGGTCCTAGTGGGCATCAGGAGCCCTGAATGCAAAGTCAGATGCCCTATGTGGGTACCTCTCACCTGTGGAAGCCACCCGGCCAGCAGCACGCCTGATCCTTGGGAGCAGGGATGGAGGTAAAATGGCGTCCACACATGTGCTACCACTCACAGTGAAGAGCCCACAGTCCAGGGTGTCACAGATGTCTGCAGGAGATCGCCTTCCCAGGAGAGCTCTCAGCCAGAGAGGATACCTGTCCCCCGCTGCCCGTCACCACAGAAGCCGCCGGGACTGCTACACCCCAGAGCCTGGAGAGCAGGCAGTTAATCAAGATGGCGCTGTTTCGCGCTGCCGGAGCACCCCCCCCCCTGAGTCTTGCCCAGCTGGGGAAGGTAAGTGCCCCCTTCAGATTCCCTCGTAGGGTGATAAGCAGGATGCTGATGTCGGGCAGCCGGAGCTGCTATAGAGCACGTCTGCCTCGCTCACATGCTGGCCACGCCCCCCGAAAATTCTAGTTTGAGCAGATTTTTGTGTTTTCTATTAAATTTGATCATTAAATGTGATTTTTTTTAAATACTTAAGCGTTTGAAACTTTATATATTCAAGATGTCTACTAGACCCGTGCTTGGACATATATTGGTCAGTTACAGGCGTACAACATTTTTTTTTCAATGATAAACAGCGTAACGCATTTGGTACAGAAATCTGGACCTCGGCGAAACGCTCAGGAGGTTAACATATCATTTCAAACTATTTTATTACAAAATTCTAGCTATGCTGTAATTTCTTATACAAGTCAGTATAGATTGAACATTTTACTTGTGGCCCTCCATATCAACTCAGTTGCCCACCACTGCTGCAGACTGTACACAGTGAACACTGTATATATCTATATGTAAAATACACTGCATACTATATATAATAAAACGGTCCTAGTTCAGGGTTTGTCAGGTGAGCGCCATTATACCACATAGCAGCATACGTCTACCCTGCGGCTACGCCAGAATGTGTAGCACAATACATTGTACAGACTGTGTCAGTTATTTATTGCCCAGTTTATGATCCCGTGTCATACCACAGCTGCCCTGCCAGTGATTCACACACACACACGGACAGTTTCCTTCAGAATTCCCGCCCTTGCTAGTACAGACAAGTCCCTACAACTCCGAGACACTGAGCCTTGTATCACGGACTGGGTGACGCGCGCCCTCCGTGCCCAGCCTTCCACAAACTTATCGCTCCCGCCTGCCATGTTGTGCCAAGGTCAAGTCACATGACCCGCACCCAACAACCCCTCACAGGACTCTCCCTGACTCATCTCACGCCCACGTGTCTCACTTTCCTCCTCGCGTCCCGCCCACTGCTAGATACCACGCCCCAGATAGTGGAAGGCACGCCCCTCCAGCTGGCTCACCGCTGCCACGCCCAGAAAGTGTGTTTTGTGCTGGATAGAGGAAGAAGAGCGCGCCGGGGACACGGGGAGTGCTCAGGTGAGCGGGGACACCGAGGGGTTCCTACCTGTGTGTGCCGTCATCCTTCCTGATCTCTACTGGCTAGGCTGTGTTTAGGATCCACAGTCCTCCAATAAATGATGGCTTGCTGAGGGTTGTAGTTCGCCAGAATGGGATTTTGAAGTGTGTATGTCAGTAATGCAGTGTAGTGATCTGATGAGTAATTCCTGTATGTTAAGTCAGTGTGGAATAAAGTCCATTATCTGCCTCCCGTCCTCTATTAATGTATAGGGGAAGGCAATGTCCCTTCCTGAATATTCTATACGGTGGGAAGGAAGTGGAGACACAGAAACATGGTACGATCATACAGGTGTTATGTAGATGAGGCTGCCAGGGGGATTCGATCCTGCCACACTGACAGGGATAAGATGGCTAACCTCCTATTTTAGTTATGGTATTGCCAGTCATCATACTGGACGGCAGTGCCTCAACTCCCCACATTTGGGTGGAAGTTTGGATTGTGATAGGTCACCTCCTGCCTAGGGTGCTCAGTTTATCGTTGGGTCCAGAGAATGTGACATTTTGTAATTCAGGTTGTTAGATTAAAACATTAAAAAACTTTAATGAAACTTTACTTAGTAGGAAATGTATTGAGCTGTAAAAATGCTAGTGGGATGGCAATCCTCCTCCACTGGTTTCCTTGCTTTTACTGACCCATTAGGTACCAGTACCAGTCAGGGTTTTGGGTTCACTATAATTGTGATATTTGGCGAGTCATTAATCGGCAGACCATCCTAACGCCGGATCCACACCTGAGACCATCTCAAGCGATCGCCTCAGCTTCTGAAATCTATCCTGTTTAGACAGCCAATACAGTAGCATTTCTAACAAGTGATGACCGCTGATGTCATGTGTTCCTCATATGACTATTTGTAACCTAGTATCCTCTTGGCTATTGTCACCATGAACTCTGTACATCTATATGGTGCTATATAGGCTGATATTAGTCTGGACGCATACTTATTCTATTAGTCTTATTATTAATTATTATTCTATTATTATTATTATTATTATTCTATTAGTCTTATTAGATATTAGTCTGGACGCAGTCTTATTCTAGTTCCAGTAATGTGTACTGAGGTCATTGGATATACAGCCAACAGGTTGGCCATTGCTTTCATAGAATATACCATCCCCAACATCCTGCCAGAGCCGTCCTCTATTCTGTGTACATCCTGTCCCCTGGCTTGTGTCATCCAAGTTGTCTGTCTTATCTCTGATCCAGACTGGCGAGGTGACTACAGGTCAGGAAATACAATGATGTCATACCAGCCATTCCCTCCATCCTTCTCCTGGGACTTGGATCGTATATGGCTGGCCGGTGTGTTCATGTTGTCATCCATTGTACACAATGTGCTCATCATCATCATTATGGGATGCATCCTGTGTACATCCTTCACTTGTATGGGGGTATCATCTGTTATATACTGTATATGTATGTATGGGGGTCTCATCCATTTTATATATATATATATATATATATATGTATGTGTGTGTGTGTGTGTGTGTGTGTGTGTGTGTGTGTGTGTGTATGGGGTCTCATTCGTCATATATATGTGTATGGGGAGTTTCATCCATCATACCTGTATAAATGTATGGGGGGCCTTATCCATCATATATGTATGGGAGTCTCATCCGTCATATATATATATATATGTATGGGGGTCTAATCCGTCATATATATGTGTATGGGGGGGTCTCACCCGTCATCTATGTGTATCCCCCATCATTCTGGTATAAATGTATGGGGGGGCCTTATCCATCATATATGTATGGGAGTCTCATCTGTCATATAAAAGTAGACTTTCCTACATACACAGATCTGCACACTGATACTTGCCTGTTGCGATGTGTTTGTATTTTTTAACTGTAATTGTGTAATATTTGAATTTCCCCTTAAATAACGTCAAACAGGAAACACTTGGATTGGAAGCTTGTGGTTTGTGACACAGGCCTGAAATACAAGCTTGGCGGGAAAGGTTTTTCTTACCATATTCTGGGTGCTGTGATATTTCTCCTTCTTTCTTGTGCCATTGACCAACTGTGATCAGGGCAGATCAGGTGTTAATCTCCCAGGGTGGTTAGCAATAAAAACCTGACAGAGGTCCTGCAACTTTTCTGCTGCTCAAAAAGTGGCAAGAGTTAATTTTTAATGATAAATGGACTAATGTGTGATCGTCTGTTGCCCATAGACCTTTTTCTGGTCTCAGAATTGCGTTGTGGCAGTGACCGGCTGCTATGGGAAACCTGCTATGGGAAATCCTTCTACTTGATGAGCTCATCCATTATGGAGAGTAGATGTGCTCTGTCATTGGCCAGATTCAGGCCATGGCTCACAGAGCACACTTTGGCATTGGAGTAGTGGTCATGCTGTAGTCAACTTATTCTGTGAGTTTGTGGAAGTGTCCTTTTAATCTGTCAGCCGCGGTTTTGGTGCACAGCACTAAATGACCCTCTGAAGCGGTTGTTTGCAACATTTTAAGAACCACAACCCCGGAAGTGGCGCTGCGAAATGTCACTTCCTTATTTAGAACGTCATGTCACCTCCCCATGACATTGAGCACCTTCATACCAGTACGTTGTGGACAATGGGTTCTTTACTGTAAAATGATCCTCTATAGCAGAGGTTCTCAACCTTTTTAGATCCTCGACCCCAAAAGTGATGTCATGAAGTGTATTTGGAATGCGGAAGTGCCCATGTGGAGTGTCACTTCCGTGTTCCATATCGGAAGTGCCACTCTGCAACATCACTTCCTGCACGATCAGGTAAGTGTAATGTCCCCTCCTTCCTATTTTCCCAACTGGGGTGGAAAGTTAGAAGGGAGAGTAATTCCCGATCCCTCTTAAATGGTCGTTCGACCTCCAAGGGGGTCCCGACCCACAGGTTGAGAACCACTGCTCTATGGTTTTATGGGGGGCACATTTTTCTTCTCTAACCTTTGTCTTCTGGTGGACATTCATAGAACTCTGTGCAAAATGTTATTTTTGATTGTGTCCACCCGTGATCAAAAATCGCGTCCATTCATGTCTATAGGCGAGATCAGGGCAGAAAAATCACATGGGTCAAACCCCGTCCATGCCCAATTGCGGCCTTTATCTAAAGTGGGAACAAGCCCATTCAACTAAATAGAAGTGATCAGCTGCAATCACATCGCTCAATTAATATTGTCTGCCCCGCAGCTGATTGCCTAAGTGCATGTTTTTTTTATGGACAAAGCACGCTGACAGCCAGGTCAAGAATGTTTCTTAAGCCCCCCCCCCCCCCATACCCCTTTAGATCACTCTTCCATTAGATCTACCAACAACTGTGTAGTATAGTGGCCTCTCTAATAGAATACATAGTGATTGGGAGGTTTAGAAAGCTCCTCATATTACATGGTTTTGGTAGAAGAAAAGTTGATTGTACAGAAAATGTATGGTAAGATTGTAAGGTGTATGGGGGGGCTTAGAAGGAGGTATACAGATGTGCCCTAAAGATCTCCAAGTTCGATGTAAAGAGAAGCTGGTAGCTGCTGTAAAGATTGGAGCCACCGCAAATACCAGGAGTGCCCTGCTACACATTTTACACCGCATGTTGTGCCCTGATTGGACAATGGAAGTATTTGAGCCAGAGGCCTAAATGCATCTACTTCCTGCTAAGAGATTATAAACCGGATTGAGAAGGATCCGCAACTCCTCCTGTGTCATAGTCTGTACCTTGTGTTTTAATTTACCATACAGCTGCGTAATGTTGCCGCTATATAAATAAAATATAATAATAATAATCTAATCTAGCAGTGGCTTCCAGGTGACAACAGAGACCCACACTCAATGTGTTAAATTGACCATAGTTGTCCTTATCAGATGGCTGTTGGTGCAGGTGACAACAGTACCTTACCAAAGAACATTGTAGAAGGCTTTCCAAGTATTTTTTGAAAGCTACAGATTTAAAAATATTATAGAAATGACGCAACATGTCCAAGCTCAGAGATTCCAGTGAAGTGCCGCAGGTAGATAGAATCTGAACCCTTCAAGCTGTATCTCATTGATGATGGGCGAATATAAGAAAAGGGAAAGCTTAGCCCATAGGAAGCATCAGGAGTCCAGCCAGCACTTCTAGAGATCAGGTTTCCAAATGAAAGGGAGAGGCTGATCTCGCTACAGTACAGGTCACTGCAACACTTTACATACACACATCAGTCATGTGTCACCGGACTATACCTTACCAACACATGGACATTTGTCAGGCCTTGGAAATGTGCCGCACACCATGCACAAATACAAAAAAAAATCAGAATACAATTTACCAACATAAAACTGGGTAAATAAATGACACAAAATTCCCTTTAGAGCAGCGGTTCACAACCTGTGGGTCAAACTACCATTTCACAGGGATTGCAGCATTGCCTTAAAATTGATCATGTGTGGGGGTGGAAGTTAGGAGGGTGTGTAACATGTTTCTCTCCTTGCTATCTTCCTACCCTGCATCACCACAAACACCTACCTGTATGAAGGAAATGATGTCATGGAGTGTCACTTCGTCACACATTACACTTACCTTATCGTGCAGGAAGTGATTTTGCACTGTGAGTGTCACTTCAGATATGGAACATGAAAGTGACACTCCACATAGGCACTGCCATGTTCCAAATACAGGAAGTGCCACTTCATGACGTCACTTTTGGGTTCATGGATCTAAAAAGAGAAACACTACCATAGAGGATTTTACAGTTACCGTGCTGGTATGAAGGTGCTCAATTTGCTCTGACCTGATCTGGTGCAGTAGGGCCTGGTATACTGAATAAATGAAGCTGGGATGTCTTTGCAAGGTAAGTCCTCAGGTACTTTTTTCACTCCATCAAATGAAACTGGCGGTCAGAGGCATCAGAGCATTACATGTTTTGTATAGAAATACAGCTGCGTGGAGCAAGTTGCCACAAAAAGTTACATTTTGTGTCGTGTTATCTGTCTATACATTTCTCCAAGCATAACAACTCTACTTTATGTCTATGGACTATAGCCTGGCCTGTGGACTCTAAAACCAAATGTTGAAAGTACTTTCTAATCATTATACTTCTGTCATATTTTATCACTGTCCCTAACCCTGTTGGATCATGTGTAAGGTTGATGTCAAGCAGTGATGTCCTGTTATCCATAGCCACCACGTTTTAGCTTCTCGACCCTACAGGCCACAGGAAGCCAATTTCTTAGTTAGGGTTGTCGACGCTGATCTCCTTATCCTTCAGACTGGAGACGTCGTCTTGTATGGATACTCAGCAGATACTCATAAAGAACAGCATGTTCACCGTCAGCTTGTGGATACCCAGCATCACTTTACACTCTGCCGCCTGTTCTTTCCTGAGTTTGTGGGTTATCTTGGAATTCGCATGTCCCTTTCCCTCCCCGTTTCCACGGTGACCCATCTGTTTATTTTCTGCAAATCTGTCACCTAAATATTCTGCCGTCTTAACTCCTCTGCTTCTAGCGGCTAACAGTCACACTAGTGCGCCAAGCATCTTGTCATCATGGCATTGTCCTCCAAGGAGAACGGTACACACGTCTGTGCTAAGATTTTGGTAGCAGGAGGGTTAAAGAAGACCGTGTGCAGAGCCAGGAAGCTTCATGAGAATTGGAAGATGCCCCCCTAATTGCTCTTGGGGAGGACTTGATTGAATGTTCTTAGTATCAGGTCATGAAAGACATCAGGTCAGGCTGGATTTGGAGACTTAGAGCCACATTGGGTATCTATAAGAGGCAGATCTACTACTAAACATGCCATAGCAGGACTCGCTGGTATCCAAGGATCAGTGTCCACGTAATGATCTGAGTCTGATGCTAAGCATATTTTCCACCATACAGTATTTACTATTAATTTACACGTTTACATTGCTAATGAATGAGTAGCTGACATGTTTCAAGGACTCTTTAGCCATTTCTGAAATTGCTGTTATCCTCACCAATGCTGTGCCTCTCAGATATTCTAATGTTCTGTAATTCCTATTAATCCCATATGTTATCTCATGAAAAGTACTAGTTCTTCAAATCACACAAAGTCGTTTATTGAGTATAAAGTCCGATGTTTGCATGTGTTCTGTGTTGGAGTAGAAGCGTGGAATGCCATGAGGGTAAAGCAGTTTAGAAGAATTGCGGTAGTCCTTCCAATCTGTTCATAGGTGGTTTAGGGGCGATAAGGGTGATTTGAGTTGCTCATTTGATTTGAAATACTGTAAATGGTAGATGCAGTGACTTGGATATAAACCCAATGTGAACACAATATGTTTTGGAATTTTGGTTGTTCTTTTTCTTACCTAAAGTTCTCTTACCTAAAGTAGACAATACAACTGTCTGTGTGTGCTAGAATAAGTAAAACCACCAGGACCGCTGGGGTTATGAGAGGCCATTTGTACTGGTTCCTTCTGCTATGACGGTGTATAAAGCTACCAATTACAAAGCTTGAGCCACTTCTCTTACAGACCAAGCTGCTCATTCTTTATGAATATGGCTGAGACCCTGAACTATTACTAGTGCAAAAGTAGTAGGTACGGTATGTACTTTGAATGAGAGTTGGCTGGATCTGTGGCAATTAATCATGTAGGGTGATTAAAAAAAGGTGGTGGTTGTGTTCTGTTGGCTGACATCACTTTACTTATTATAATAATTATTATTTTTATTTATATAATAATAATAATATTTCAATATTGGTGGTTGTACAGAGAAAGATTATTGGGTGATCATAGTGGCTGTAGTAAAGCTACATACAATGCCTCTATGTGGTCAATTCACCATAGAACCATATTGTTGTCCAGTGGCACACTTGACTAATGCTTGTGGACATGGTTGGTGACCACTGCTCTACCAACAACCATGCAAAAAATGCCACCATGGTTGGGTGTCAATTGAAGGACTGTTTGTCCTCATTTTACATGTTTTTGGAAAATTATAAGGCTATGTTCCCACTTAGGCGATTAATCGCCAGCGAGCAATTGACCAGGAGATTTAAAAAACAAAACAAAAACACCAAAAAAAATCGCCTCCATAGAGAATGAATGGACGTGATTTTTGATCGCCTCCACGTGCTATCACAAATCGCCTCCATTCATGTCTATGGGCGCGATCGGAGGAAAATAATCACGGCCGCCGATGGTCAAAACGCGGGGAGCCGCGATTTAATTGCGACCCTATCAATGGGGACAAGCCTATTAAAACTTGTGAGAACATAGCCTACCCTGTGACAGCAGGGCCATTTCTCCTGCTTTGGGGAGTATATGGCGCATAGGGCCACGGGAATCCTGGGCGGCCCAAAGAGGTCCCCGGTGCTCTAACCCACACACATTCCACATGCCTCCTGACACGGCCGCACTGACATCCGTACTGGGGGGAGGTTTTGGTTGGATGTGGTGATGTTTGAGTGGTGTTTGATCAGTGGTAGGTGTTAGAGATGAAGGAGCACCACTAGCACTGCGCTGGTCTGAGCACTGACAGGCTGACCCCTTGAACCTCTGCAACCTTTTTTTTTTTTACTTATGGATGTATTCATGTTTATTGCTTGAGATTTAGACATAGATGGATGTGTGTTATTTTGAGGGGACAGCAAATGTTCTTTGTAGTGTCTTGAGACTAGTATTGAAGACAATTTTTTTTGTTTGACCTGTTCTGTTTGGTGGTTTAGGAAACTTTGGCTAAATGTCTGTGGACAGTATTTGCATGTCTTGTGTTTGGTCATCTAATGGTAGCACAAGGAATATTTTTATATAACTGGTACTGACCAGTAAACCCAGTAGAATGTGGGTAGACACAATATACTGCTTTTACGTTTTTAGTAAAGTTATTTTTGTAGTGTTATTTGGTATTTTTTTTTCTGTGTTGGTCACATGCTCTGTCCAATGCTACTTAGTCAGACTTCCCTTTCTGATGATAAATTGTATGCATTCTTGTCTAGAGTATCGGCACTTCCTCTGCACATTAACTAAAGTGATGAAGACCATTTCACATGAACCATCAAAGTCATATTCTAGTCTACGTGATGGAGAAGCCCTCATTGGCATGAATATATGGGTGCCTATAGTATTTATAAACTTGTGAAACTTTTTCAGTCATGAAAAGAATAGGTAATGGTTAGTTAGGCATCCATGTCACTACCCTAATAGTTTTTTGTTGTGTCCTGTTGTAGAGATTTTGTTTTTCATTTAATTCTACAACAGTAAGATGCTTCCCTTATGCTTTCCATACATAAAAATACATATATTTAGCTCATTGCTCTGTATGGATAGTTGGGAGTTGCAGTTACCTCTTCCCAACTGTCCATTACAACAGATAGAAAACTGCAAGATTCATTTGGCAATGGCAGCCCATTGGTTCTATCAGGGGTTTTAGGTCATAACTTATGGGCATCAACTTGCGGCTTATGTTTTGAATAAGTATTGCAGTGGTAACCGATACCCTGGGGTTAATTAATATAAGCTCTTGGCTAAATGAATGATTCTTCAATATTGGTAATATTAGGATTTATTCAATCTCGATCGGATTTAGGATAGGGTCAATTTGATAAAAAGTTAAACTGGAATGCCCAACAATAAGGCCCCTTAATTACAAGAACATATATTCCCATGTAAACATTTTGGAAAGCCAAGTTTAGATTTGCTCCGGAATTTGGTCATATTTGTTGACCTGTAGTTTTATGTATATACTTTATTAAGCAGTGATCATATTCACACCTCCTGTACTAAGCCTGTGTTTACTTTTTAGAAACTTTTTGGTGGTAGACGCACAGATGGTGAGATTTGTCTGCCGTAGCACCTTTTTAGATGTATCATATGTTCCCTATAAAAGGGCCATACTGTAGGCTGCATAAACCCATCCACCACCCACTCACTTGGTTTTACCTCATTCATAAGTGAGAATTCTGTTTGAAAGGAAACATGCTCTATTTGGAGTAAATCTGTGTTCCTGCCTGCAAGAACTAGTCGTGATTTTAATACATAGGTATTATAATAAGTTATATGCTACTGTGCATGCAAATCAAAGGCCTGCTGGAAGCACAAGCAGACACCAGTAAATTGCAATTCACACATAGAGCAAGATTATGTATAAAGTCTGGAATCATCTTCTAGGGCCAATTATCACCCATGTACATGCTTTGTAGAGGTGGTGGTATTACACACGTAGGTGTTAATGGGCTGTGTGTATGTCTCCTTTAAAATACAACACACAGATGTGAATCAGTCACATAGGAATGAATGGGATTTGTACAAGTTCTTCAAAGACTGTGGTTGGACAACTCAAAAAGGTAAAGCTGGGCATAGACGGGTCATTTTCCCGTCGACTGCAAAGCAGACCTAGCGGGCGTGATGACATCATCACGCAGGGCCGCTAGTGCCGAGAATTGGCCAGGCACCCTTTGTGTGCCGGCCATTACTTCAGCTGGGGACTGCCGCCCCCATCCGAACTAATCGGATCTGAATTTACCATTTCTTGGTCAATATGACCAGGGGACGCACCCGATTCCCTCCTGACGCGATTTATTGTGGGAACGCACATGGCGGCCGATCAGCTGTCGAATCGCGCAGGAATCGGCCCGTCTATGCCCAGCTTTACTCATGAAAACATATGTTCTTGATCAAAATATGTTTCTGATAGATTCCTTTTCAGCTAATGTTTCATTTGAGGATTCTACACCCCTGTACCCCATTGACTGAAATATTACCCAAGGAACATTTTTTTTTCCTCCAAGTTTGTTGAATTACTATTAAATGTTTGTAGTGGGTGAAGCCATGTGGTACTTTTTCTTTCTAGAATTTATGCCATTGCCAGGGACATGGATTCCATTCTGGCCTCCTCCGCTCCATCTGTCACCATCTCATCACATACTGGAGGGTGTGTATCAAAAAACGTTGTAGGGGAGGGGTTCATTAAACTTGGATGTGTTCACCAGTATCGGCTGTTTAACATTCAACTTGATGCGAGTCCCAGCTGGAGCATAAGGCTTTGGCCTGTGAAAAGCAGAGTTGAGACAGACTAGCATGACCCATTGTACATTTTTTCGTTCCCCTCAGACAGACTCGTCTATTATTTATGTTGTTCGGATATAGCACAATATGCCTATTTTGATAAACCATTGTTCTTCATGGAAGCTCAACATACAGCAACGGGAAAGCACGTGGGCATTTGCTAACGTTCTGTCTGCACCTCTATATCAGGTGAGATGTACAGCGGTAATCTGTTCTTGGGATCAGTGGCTCATGCATACAGGTTGGATAAATAAAATGCATTATTTGGATACCTTAATATTTGATCTAAATAATCAGACATCATTTGTATAGTTGCGTTAGCCATGCTAAGTGCTTTTGGCTGTCACAGAACTTTAAGAATTAACATGTTTTGACTGGATTTCTGAATGGTCTTTGTGTTGTGTATGTATGGTCAATGTGCCATGTAGACAGCTGGACATGAAAAAAATTACTTCAATCATCCTGCTGATAATTGGTTAGGTCCAGATCTTTTTTGGAACTGGATCTTTTTATCATTCCTGGAGTCTGCTTTCAGTTTGGTTATACAGTTTAAAAGCATCTGTTGGTGGTGAAATTTCTGTGAACTTTCTAAATAATTTTGTCTCCAATTCATATAGATACAGAGGTGAATAAGAATTTGTTTTGACAGTCAGTTGTTCCTACTTATAATCTATAAATACAGTTTGCACAGTTGGAAAATTACTTTAGCCCAAACATTGTACTTACATTTCAATCTCTGTACAATTTATTTTAGATTTTCCATCTATGTAGTCCAAGGACCTACCTGATTGATACATATTGGTTGTATAGTTTAGATATGTCCTTTTATTACACAGACTTGGTAAAACTAAAGTTAATTGTGTAAAGATTGTACAGCAATTTTGTAAAATGACCAGTTACTGAAACAGATTAAGGCCACACTTAACTGGACACTCAGCAGGAAGCTGTAATGGCAGCAAAATTTGTTTTAGACAAGTGTGCTTTAAGTATACTCTAAAGCAGGGCTACTCAAATATAAATTTGAAAGGTCCACTTACCAAATTTCCATTAAGTCTGAGGTCCGGAGTTTGGAATTTTACCACGCACTGCCAGTGGATCGGCACATTTATATAAATATATATAAAAATTCTCCCTATAGTCTATACAGGACACAGTCTCAAACATATGTATTTAATAACTAGACAAGGGGCACCTCACAAGTATATATTGAGGGGTCAGTGGTGGGTAAAAGGGGTAGGAGGACCTGAGGAGCCCTGGGATGGCCATTTTCTCTGCTCACAAAGCTTTCTTTAGGAAATATTGATATAAATTCAAGCTTTAATTAACCTTCCTGTTCAGGGCCGCCATCAGAAATTTCGGAACCCTATACTTGGAAATTTTTCCCGGGGCCCCCTACCACTAGCACTCCTTTCTGGCTGTAATGCAGTGCGGGGGGAGTAGGCGTGGCTGAAGCATCGGCTCAGGCTCTCACTAGTGAGTATGGAGGGGAGGAATGAGCCGGGGGCAAGCA
>CM070042.1:37674305-37709470 GCA_036250615.1 Ptychadena robeensis | reverse complement strand
CTTTTCTTCTACCAAAACCATGTAATATGAGGAGCTTTCTAAACCTTCCAATCCCTATGTGCATCAGGGAGGAACCAGCACTACATAGTTGTTGGTAGATTTAAAAGACATTGTATGGAGTGATCTAAAGGTGTATGGAGGGCTTTACTCATGTGACCATGCTGAATGTATAGAAAAAGCATCCACTAATGTTGGCAGAACTCTTGTTTATTACTTTAAAATGACCGCGGTATTCTACTGCTCTGAAATCCAAACCTGCATTGAGTTTACCCCAGTCCTTCTCTACAGAACATATTTTCATCTTTCAGTGCAGCAGAGACCGTGTTCATGAGGGTTAGCTTTCTATCCGTACAACTTAAAAATACCATATATACTTGAGTATGAGCAGTTTCAGTGGCATTCTGGTGGCCTGTCTGGGTGTTTGCTGGTCTCTGCAGGCAGGCACCATCAGCCTCTTTAAGTGTTCCCCGGTCTGATGACTGCTGATGGTTCTTCTCTTCTCTATGCCGTCAGACATGTATATCTGCCAGTCTCTATCTGCCATGTGCCTCCTCTTCTCTTCCGGTCTCCGGTGCAGGCGATGTTCTTTCGGCTATTCTTTCCCACTCCCTACTCTGGGTTTGGATACACTGTATATTCACTTGGTAATCTTCAGTAATCTGCAGTTTTTTACAATCTCTCTGTAGGTTTGTGAATGTATGCATTCAGAGCTGTTACCATTTTTTTGGTCCTTCTAATACTAAACACAAACGTCTTATCTGCTGCAGTATTTCCCACCCCAGACTTATGCTCAAGTCAATAAGTTTTCCCATTTTTATAGGAACAATTTGTTACTTCAGCTTTTATTTGGGTTAGCTTTTATTCCAGTATATACAGTAGGTAAATTTAAAGCCATACAAATAATAGGGTCAAGTTTCCCAAAGGTATTTATTCTATGGTGTCTGATGGTCTGTGTTAGCTCCTGGAATACCCAGATACTCCAAAAGCGAGGTCTCCATACCATGATTTTAAAGTCTGCTCTGTCTCCTAGAGGCACTTTGGTTGTTCCCATCCATCTTATAATCTTTCAAAAACTCATTTGGCATTTTCCATAATACAAAGGGTTGAAAGAGTTGTCATGGCCTCCATATTTCCCATCTCGTAAGTCCCACAAGTCTGATCAGTGGAGACTCCTCCTTGAACTTGAAGGATTTAAGAAATCTGTTGCTCTCTTGGTGCCAGATACCACAGAAGACCTTCAGAGGTCTAGAGGAGGTCATGCCTCAACAGAGATGTTTTGGCAGCAGCTACGCAATAATAGGCAAGTGCTTGTGATGTTTTAGCTGATCGATGTATATTCTATATATGTACAGCTTGTGAGAGCATCTGTCAGATGCTTTACCCCTCCAGCATGTACTAAATACTGCATTATCTATTTCGGGTGGACTTCTCCTTCAGAAGGAACCTGTTTTAGCAAATCTTAGATAGGATGCTCTTGTTCACCTACTTGTTAATTGTTTGGCCCTCTTCTCATCACTCCCCCCCCCCCCCCCCCCCCCCCCTTGCTTGTGGATCATGCCTGCTCACCTGGAGCAACCCATCCACGTGGGCCAAATCACTATCGGCCAGAGAATGGCCATGTCTGTAACGACCGACTGCAGCGTGATGGCAGACTACAATCGGGGACCTGAGAATCGGGCAGCTATCGCTGCGTGTATGGGTAGCTTAACTCAGGGACTCGCGCTCCAAGCTGTCAACTATTTCTCCTCACCATTGAACAATTCTATTCATGGGGTCTTTTTAAATTTCCTCCCCAAAAACATGTGTGAGTCTTATGGTCTGGTGTGTTTTATTGTGTGGGTGCGTGCGAGTAAAATACAGTTCTTAAATGATTAAACAACAAAATCCACTCTAGATGCAATTCACCTTCTATCTCGAGATTTCACCCTTTCTCCTCCTGCTTCTAAACGGATTCAGTCTTATTGCCAGCACAATTTCCTCTGCACCCACCCGTTATTATTGCTAGCTACTCTTAACTTTTAAAGAAATGAAGCAATATGAACAATGACAAAAGTCATATGAACAAAGTTACTTTCAAACATCAGTATTTTACAGGTCAGCAGTTTATATCAATAACATTCACAGTAAGGTGTCACTGACAGTCAGCAGCATGATATGTAGGATGGTCTCTTGTCCTAGGCCACAGCCGATGATAGCTATCCAGCCACACTGGATGTGGTTTTGAATGCTGAGGTTTTGTGGTTTCAAATTTGTAGTCTTTGATGTCATTAGGTAGTGCTAGTTGGTTGTACATGTGTGTATGAATCCCCTACAGTTGTTGTTTTCTTAGGTTACACTAGTTTTAGAGATTTGCTGACTTTTATCCCTTTTTTATACTTTGTGGAACTGAATAAGTTCTATGAGGGCCCTTTCACACTATATGGGTTGCCTAGGCATTCATTTTTTATATGATATGCGTTTCTGCATATTTACAAAAATACATTTGTTTTGCACATTACACATTTTTGAACACAGCATAAACATGTATTCCTGTCCTTCTATATACAGGGGTGCGCATAACTTTTTTAATGAGCTCCTCAGATGAGTACCAGGAGATGGTGTTTGGTACTCACCCCATATGTATGTGGTCTTCCTAACTGTCTCCCTCACTGTCCTCTGCGTCAGCCTCCTGTATGGTAGGTTCTGCTGCAGATGGACCTCCCTGTTCCTTATTTAGCCTCCGATTAGCTGTCTCCATCCAACACGTTTGAACCCCCAGATCTTATACCTCAGTTGTACAACCCTGACATTCTCTGGCTTAGTAACTAATTCCTGAGACTTATAGGTATATTAGTGGTAAACCACTAGAAAAAGAATAGGCTTCTTGGAGGTGACCAAATGGTGATAAAAAAAGTCCTTTATTTGCTAAAAAGAGGTAATTCCTGAGACTACCTGCAGTCCAAATGTCAACCTTTCACAGTCATATTCCAGCACAGTCACGCAGTGCTTTTCTCTTGTCAGATTTTACCCATATGCCTACTCTGACTTTTATTCCCCAGATCTCCAACACCCTTAGAAGTCCATCTATTTTTTTGGATTATTCATTTACATTCCCAATTTCACACCCCTGACTGCAACCTTTCATAGTTATTCATGTTTCCCTGAGGTTATCCAAGTGACATAAATTGTATACATTTAACAGTTAGCTGCGGCCGCCCAGACACGGAGTGCCTCCAAGTTGTTAGTACACATATGAGTTTTGTAACAATAATGCAGGTAAGCATATGCTAGTTTTTGGCCTCTTTTGAGTAGCAGAGTACCACGTATGTGCACCCCTGTATATATGCTTTCATCATTTGTTAGCCAATGGAGGTATGTGTACATCATCTGCAGCGATGCACAGGGCAACATTACCATACCAGTTCTATTAATGTGACTTGATTTATGCACAGGGTCATCAACGAAGCCACTTTTAAAAGCTTAACAAAATAACAGTCCAACCAATCACTGACCTGCATTAGTGAAATGACCATCTGTTTTCCTTTCTATAAAAAGTGCACATACTTTACTCCATAATTTTTAATGATTATCCATAATGTATAGGGCATTGGGGTCAATTCTCTTAAAGACTAGCTTGGCATTTTTATTACAGGGCTTTATTGATACATGATTTAAAATGTTTTTAATTACCTAAATGTTTTATCTTATGAATCAGTTTCTATTCTACTATTGAGTTATTCTTAATTCAAATAGCTTTTGGGTCTGCCAGAAATCCAGCGAGTTCCTTTTTTTCTGCAGTGTTCATGGAGAACTCCCCTTATATTGTGAAGATGAGAGAAGTGGGCATTCTGTAGTCCAGGAGGGAGAACTGGGCAGGACTAATGACACTGACTATATACATGTATTTTTCTGTACTAACTGCATTTCTAAAGATCACCAAGCACATATGGAGAAAGGAAATTTGGAGTTTTGTAGATGCCAAGAAAATGTTAATTACCTTATTAGATTATGTCAACTGTTGAGCTTGCTGCTGGAGGCATAATGAATATGTGGGTTGGGCCTAACCTCTTATTTCTATTATCTGGAAATTAATTTGGACAACTTTTTGTGGTTCTGCATGGGCCTCACCTTAGCCCAAAAACCTAGGTCTATCAAGGCATGGTTGTTCCCATCCACCTTTTTATCTTTCAAACCCTCATTCGGCAGTTTTTATAATATAAAGGGTTCAAAGTGTTGAATCCCATCAAACACCTTTGGGATGAACAAGAACAGAGATTGTAAGCCACTCTTTTTCTTCCAACATGAGTTCATCACCTTACAAAATGCTCTTTTGGACTTTAAACACTCTGATGTCGTAAAAGTATTATTTATTTATTTGCACAAAATTATTTGTTACAAATGTGTGTTACTCAATGGCAAGCTCCAAACGTGACTTTGCTGCTTTTTTATATCTCCTGCAGTTATGTGAATTATTAATGTTTTGGGGTAGGCCGCAGGTGCTTGGTAAAGGTTTATTTATTAGAAGTTGTGATCTTTGTAAACACACGTCTGTTGTAGCCTGGTACCAGCCTCTCCCCATGAAACCCTGGGACGTGTTAATTAGCAACTCCGCTTCCTTTTGTAAAGTTCCAGAAAAGTAGAAATATAACTGCGGAACAGATAACGGGGAATATTTCCCTTTTTTGGATTTTTATGTAGTCCAGTCACAGAAGATGAGACTGCAGTATTGGATCAATTGACAGATTTTATACCCCCATGGATTGCCTTTATCTTCTAGAAGAGGAGTGGACCAAATGGAAGAAAAATGCATGCTTTGCACGCCATTGGAAGGAATTTAGTCAAATGTTTTATTTATCTGGTGTTTTTGTTAAGTCTAATTGATGAATTGCAAAAGCTTCTGAGAGCTGTGTAGGAGGGTCTGCTACAGTCATATAGGCAGTCCCAGAGTAGTAGTAAGAGAAAGCTTCTGGGAAAAGGAATGAGTCAACCACAGAAGAAGGAAATCTCATCTCCGTGTTCAAATTACCGCCAGTGATATTATAGTTGGCACAGTGAAAATATGTCCATTTATCTTGTCTTTTGTTTTAAATACCAGCCTGCAAAGAAAAGTTTAAAGCTTTCTGCAGAGTGTTTTAATCCATCACACATCAGGGACCGTTGGATGCCTGGTAGGCTTTGGGGTATTGTCCAATATGGTGTCCTCTGATATTTATTAGGCGTGTCCTGTAGTGATGTCCTCTGATGCGTTTCCCCACAAGTGTCCGGGGCTTAGTCATGGGGATCAAGCCCCGGACACTTGGGGGGAAACGCGTCAGAGTGGAGGATATGTTCCTTGTGTGGTGTATCATGGGCTAAAGTTTTCCCTGGAATTTTTGAAAAAGTTTTGACGTTTTTAAAAGGACCTAACCTCTGAGTGTGGACTTCATAACCATTTGTGCGGATTGTTTATTCAGAAAGGGGAGGCCCAGCAGGTATGAAAAAAGGAATGCAGTCAACACACTTCTGTTATATTTAAAAGTTCTTAAACAAGGGATTAGTAGCGTAAATATTCTTTGGATTTAATGTTGTGAATTTAGCAGACAATTGTTTGCATTACCGTATTTTTCGGACTATAAGACGCATTCAGTTTTAAAACCAAAAAAGGAAATAGTTAAGTTTTCACATCAATGGGTTAATGCAATGGATTAAATAAATGCAATATTCAATTCAGCCAGTAGATTTCACTAGCAGCAATACACTCACAGCACAACGTCATCTGCCTCACTAACTGAAAGGAGGGGGGCCAACAGCTGCTCTCCTCTCAGTCTCTGCTCTTCTCTATTGCTGGCTGTTCCTGTGTCAGTGGGAGCTGCAGTTTGATTGCAGTGTGATTGCAGTTTTCTCGGACACTGAGAGAGGGATAGGTGTCGGTTCATCTATCTTTCTCTTCATTGCTTATGCCAGCAGGGCTATGGGCTCTGTTGGCATAAGCAATTACACAGTTCAGATGGGAGAAACGGACACCGGCCGGCATCTCTCATCTTGACAGCTCCCCGGCTAATCTCCTTGCCGGGAAGCCAAGGCCCAACCACCCGTGGCCACGGGGTCGCGCATTCGGACCATAGGAGGCAGGCACTCCAACCCCCCCCCCCTATTTTGGGGATGAAAATGTGCGTCTTATAATCCAAAAAATACGGTATATTGCCTATTCATTGGAGAACAGATAGATTTTTTTCTGTAGGATGATACGGTGTATGTGTTTATATGATCTATGATGATAATAACAGCAGATGGCATCATAAGCCCACAGATGCCACTGAATATGTTTTAAAAAAAAACTAATAAAAATGACAATACAGGACTCCATATAGTTGATGTATTTTTTATCTCATGTGCATGAATAAATACCCCAATCTAACTTTGTAATGGAGTGCCATCTACTGAAAACCCTTTTCAAGGAACAGGAGACAACCTTGTTATACAAAATATCATCCTGATGAAGTGGCCTTCCTTGCCACGAAATGCGTCAACACTGTCAATTTTATTTTTCGTCAATAAATGAGATCGATATAAGTGGGCCCTTCCGTAAACCTCTTTTTTGCTGGGAAAATCCCCCCAAAAAAACTTTGTAATGTGTTTTTTTTTTTTTTTAAATCCTTGGTTCAGGTAACTGACTGGGAGTGGGGCTGGAGTCATTCAGGGTGTGCTTGTTTTGTGGACAGTAAGGAGTTAATTTTTATAAAATAATACAGACTCTGAAGGTGACAGTGAGCAACAATAATGGGAGATGATATTGGCCATGTGTTCTATCAAAATTGCATAGGCTGCTATTCTCAACCTTGATTGGTGGGGGCCAAATACCATGTCACAGTGGAGCATGACAAGGAGCAGGTATTGATATCTGCTGTCCCAAATAAATGATTCCCTGTGTGTAACACATGACTAAAATAAAAGCTTGTCTACTTCCTGGTTGGTTAGATGAGTGAGGTTTTTCCTTCCTCGCTGATGAAATACTCTCTTCAAGGGGTGGAAGAAATGATTTTCATATCCATCCAGTGAGGCAGTAACACAGCTGGAATAAGTGATATATTTTATTTGTTTCACTAGGATTGTATTAACAACCTCAAGCTTTGTGAGTTGAGACGTATTATTTGCTTCTATTGACCATATTAGTCATGTCTTTTTCTTTGCAGAGATGTCGTCCATTAACAAAAATGGCAGCAGTTCCCGTTTACAAAGCCGGAAGCCACCTCATCTTTCCATCACTATCCCTCCTACTGAAGGCGAACAAGACGCCAAACAGGCACGGGTATGATTGCAGAGGCATCATCCTGTCTGAATGAAACATACGTAGAACAACATACTTTATTATCCATCATGCTAACAGCTGTTTCATATAAATATGCGTGGGGATGATTTTATATATATATACCGTATTTTCTGGCGTATAAGACGACTGGGCGTATAAGATGGCCCCCAACTTTTCCAGTCAAAATATAGAGTTTGGTATATTCTCGCCGTATAAGACTACCTCTCTTCCAATGCACACCAAATAAAAAAATGTATGTCTACTCTGACCCACAGATCTCCAACACCCTTCGAAGTCCGATCTTTTTTTTTTTTTGTATTAGTAAGGATAGGATAAGTGAAAGCATGTATGCAGCAGAGTAGTGCTTTATGCTCATAGGGAAGCAATATTTTATAGGGGGCTTTTAGTAGGAAGGATTGTGCTCAGGGACCTGAAAACATTCATGGATATAGTCTTGGGGGTTAACTAGTAAACCACAAAATTTCAAGGTTCTACCATGCAGGGATTTCAAGATATATGTGTTCAATGTAGGCAAGTTAATGTTGCATATAGGAGTATATCTCTCTGGCGATGGAGCATTATCTGAGAGCTGTAATTTAGCTGAAATGTAACTTAGAAGTGTTGTAGATAGAGGGGGGAAATTTGTGGTGTAAGTAGTAGTAGGTGAGCATTACTGACCCTGAAAGTTTCATGATTATACTATGAATGGTTTTCGTGCTATGAATGTTCAAAGTTAGTGTCACACAGGATTTGTTTCTACAGCCGTGGAGAAGCATCCCGTAGCCATGGTAACACTGCTCTGTCCCGACGTCTCTCTGCTTCTGCTAGCCAGCACGCAGCCCAGGGAGCACAGATCCAGAGGGCAGACCTACCGGCTCTCCTAGATAGTCCCCTGAACCCCCCTGCCAGCCACACCCGGAGTATAAGACGACCCCCGACTTTTGCACACATGTTCCTGTGTTCAAAAGTTGTCTCTTATACGCTGGAAAATACGGTATATATATATATATATATATATATTACAGTTGAGTTAGGGCAGTTTTTGTAAGTTATTTTATTTTGTGTATGGTAAGACCCACTAGACCAGACATGGACAAACTAGGGCCTGAGTGCCAAAACCGGCCCTGTAGTCTATTAATTTGGCCCTTTCACCTTGGTGTCAAGTCACAGAAAGTCTGATTTCACTTATTTACTCGGGAGGAGGAGCAGTGGGGAGAAAGACTTGCGCTGCCCCTCCTCCCGGGTGAATATTTAAATAGCATGTTTCTGGGTGAGAAGATGCAGTGCTGACAGCTTGGAGTTTGAGTCTCTATGAGCTTTTAGCAGTTACTCTACCCCAAGCAAATACAACGTATTCCAGCCCTGCTCAAGCATACTTATTTTTGCTCTGAGATTGTTGTATAAAACAAATACTTTATAAATACACTCACAGTAAGCCTGGCATATGCAGCATCATTTTAGGCTGTGAAATCTTTAAAGCTTTCAAATTAAAGGGGTGGTGGGTTTTTAGTCATTGTTCTGTAAAAATGTACTTTGTACATTTTCTTAACTTGAGCTACTGATCTCTGTAGCCATTTACAAAAGGACATAACCTGGAATGCTGTGTCTTTTATTGTTGCAGCCTCTGGCCAAGCCAGTGTACCATAAAAGTGTAAGCCTACAGGAACCACAGCGGACAGAAGAAGAAGTTCCACATGAAAGGCCTGGCTTCAGAAGGCAAACGTCACTTTCACAGAGCATAAGAAAGTAAGCAGCATTTCATCATATTTCTAATTTGGGTCCTGCTAATGGAATAATTAAAGCAATTGATATTGTTTATTATGGTAGTTTTGCTGGATTTGATTAAGGCTAAGAAACTTTTGCCTACAATTAAGCTGCTCTTAACATAAGGGTAACTTCAAAGATGGGGGTCTTTATCCTACAAATTATGTGACTACAAGCTCTAGATGTCTCAGAGGTGATGGAAAACACAACATACTGTGTTTCCCCGAAAATAACAGTGACAGTGAGTGTTTTATATTAATTTTTGCCCCCAAAGATGTCCTATGTCTTATTTTCAGGGGATGTCTTATTTTTTGATGAAGAAGAATACGTCACTGGGCTATCAGGGTGGAGGGAGGGGGGGTCACTTAAAATGACAAAGGAGGTCTCAGAGGGGGGAATCAAAATGGAACAGGAGACTCAGAGGGGGGGATTACCGTTTTAGTAACCCCATCTGATCCTCCTGTGTTATTTTGATTGCCCCCTCTGATCCCCCCTGTCCAGAGTTACAGTACCGTATGTTTGGGGGTGCCTTATTTTCAGGGGAATGCCTTATTTTCTGGATAACAGGATATTTTTTTTTCACCAAAATGAAGTAAAAATTCTAACAGGAATCCCTTATACTTGTACAAACGTCACTTTCTGTCTTCCTTTTGGGGCAGGAAATGTCCGTAGACTCACCCTTTAAATGGTAAATTTTCTAAGCCAGTTGTTCGTTGGCCCCTTTGAGGCATCTGAGTGTCTCAGAGGTGGCTGCTTTTAGGGGTGTAAGTGGTATTTACATCAAGCGATAGCTCACACCATCAGCATTGTGCAATTAAATAAGCAAGAGACATAAATGTCCTCTAGAACTAGGTTTAAAGCCGGCATCCCAGAATTATATAAAAAAAGAACAAGTAAAAATCTCCCTTGTAAAGACTACAAGGGCGAGGGGACTTTAAAGGCTTAAACAGTATATAGGTGAAAATAGGGATGATAGTTAAAATTTAACATTTAATCATAGGTAAAACGCACAAATATGCAAGAGAGGTAACAGCAATAATAATCCTTATCAAATGTGGATACATCAATCAAAGGTACGAAGCATATGCCCGGCGCCACACTTTCAGAGGGCCCAAAGGGTTGGTCCAAGTTGTAAATCATAGACCAGACAAAAGGTGTCCATAACTGTATGGCATGACCCCATGCATATTTGTGCGTTTTACCTATGATTAAATGTTAAATTTTAACTATCCTACCTATTTTCACCTATATACTGTTTAAGCCTTTAAAGTCCCCTCGCCCTTGTAGTCTTTACAAGGGAGATTTTTACTTGTTCTTTTTTGATTGTGCAATTAAATCCCAACACAAGAACTGTGCAGTTACTCTCAAGTTCTGTGGTTTCAATACATTCATTAAAATGGTGTTCTGTCATACAAGAAGATAATTTTCATTATGTAGACCTTTAATGTCAGTATTAGTGGTTAAAGAAGAGTAAGAGACTCTTGAAGTAATTTGGCAATGAATATTCTTGTATCTATGTATGGTGCTACTTGGCCGATTCCGGCAAAGGAAGAGAGTAGAGACTTTAATAAGCTATATTATTGTTTCAACGCTCAGTCGCTTTCTGTACAGCAATTTCCATTACCCTGGATTAACTAACTTTGATGCACTGTGATGTGAGCTTTTAGTCCAAGTGGTCTGCATATCACCGCATTTAATAACTATATTACCCTGACTGCCTAGACATTTGCAGGCATTTGGCATATTGAAAACCTTAAATTAATTTCCAGGAAAGCTGAATATCTGACTACATTGTGTAGTAAATGAAGCATAAGAGAGAAAGACTGGAGTCTAAAGCAAATGAGTTGCAATAGCCACAGTAGCCGATGTGGTTGCTACAGGGCCTGGGATTGGATGGGGCCCCATTGATGAGACTGAATTTGGATATATATGGGGAGTAATTTGTAGGTTGCCATTGTAAATATTTGAAGTAAAAATAAAATTTCAAATAGTTATTAAGTCCCCAAACATTACATTCTGACTTTTAGAAGTTGGGAGATGAGAAATGTTGTGCTTTTAGAAGCTTGCATTGATTAATTTCCTTGAAGATGTGTTAAAAGTGTTTATGGGTTACAAGTGGAGGGGGTCTTCTAGAGAGATGGCAAGGGTTTTCAGAATGTGTCATGGGTCCAGCCTTCATGCCAATGCCACCCTAAGGGCCCCCATAAACCTTTACATTTCTCTGGTAGATTTCCTTTAGATCTCCTTTTGTTTTACCAAAACCATGTTCCTCCAGTTGGGCTAAAAGACCATGAAGCAGAACTTGGTTCTAGCCAAGTCTGTAGGGTGGGAACTATACTGTGGGAACTATACTCTCAGAACTCAAACATTCATATAGAGCGTCACATTTTACAAGCTGTCACTAGCTCTTGATCCATATTTGCAGAAGGAGGGGATAGGTCTCTGTCACGTAATATATTTACTGAACTTGCAATTCACTATGTGGGTGTAAGCTACTTATAAAGTATACTGCATACTGAACTGCAAGTGCAGTGAATATATTATGTGACAGACTCGCCCCTCCTTCCAATTAGATGTGTAAATATTTGTGGATCAGATGTCCGTTTCAGCTTGTGAGTGCCTCTGCTTCTAGTGTATACTTACATACAGTAATAATCCAGCCCTGCACTCTCTGCTGGAACCAAGCCCTCCCTTCTGGGCTGCTGGCGGCTAGCAGCCTGGAAAGCACACATATGAATGCTGCCAAAGTCCTGCATCCTGGGATGTTGGCAACTTGACCCGACTAGAGGAATATGTTTGCCTTCTGTCTATGGGGAGTTCAAGATTAAAAAAAATACCCCATGCATAGTAGTTATATTTTATTCTATTATAACAGTTCATTATAAGTAAAAAAAAATCATATAAAGATTTACACAGTTATACCCTAATAACACTCTAAAAACAGCTTCATACAGAAATTTTTGTGTGTGCAACATGATTGGTATAGGTTCAGTTTCCACCAGGGACACTTTGTAGAGATTATAGGTTTCCTGCCACAACAAAAAAAGTGATCGTTATAATCACCTACTCTCTGGAATGTCATCTGAACAATGTGTGAATGACAGTAGTAAGTAATGGGACAAATAAATGATTGCATGATTTTCTCTTTATAGGGGTACAGCCCAGTGGTTTGGTGTGAGCAATGACTGGGAGGGCAAGCGTCAACAGTGGCAGCGTAAAAGCCTCCATCACTGCAGCCTCCGATATGGAAAGCTTAAACCTCAGTACCAGAGGGACATGGAACTGCCCAGCCAAGAAACTCCTTCCTTCCAGGCTACAGAGTCTCCGGCCACTTGCCGAATGCCTAAGGTGTGTATGCCTTTAAATGCTGATTAACTTATTGGGACCATTCATAAAGGGAAAAACATTTATCAATAAGGCTGTATGAGGATTAAAGTCATATTTTTTTATCTGCAAAAGAGAAGTATGTGTATATAAGGGGTGGGGTTGGAAGAGGCTATCACCAGAGGCTATAAAGTGAACTACTTCTTCTCTTTATTCCGATTAGCTATCAAAATTAATACTTTGGTTCTTGGTATGGTGCTTTTGATTTTGATCACATCTCTCATTTCTCAAAATCAATTGTATACTTAACAATAAAGTATATCTTTACCCGGTCCTTTTAAAATCAGATTCTGATTTTTCTTCTTCAGAATGCTGGTTTATAGAATTAAAGGTCTTCAGTTCTTCTACAACCATGAGGTCTACCAGAACTTTGGTATTTATTTCCATATTGTCCCTTTTAGTATTGGTGCATTTCTGCCTCTAAATGGTGGGTATTATCATTAGGCAGAAACATTTTGTAGTCAGCTGCCACAGGTATTCAACAAGCTGTATAAGCCATTGGATTTCCTGCTTACAACTTGTGAAATAAGTGGCTGGAATCAAATGTTGCTCAAATATTATATAACTGGCATTGTCTTCCTAGTTTATCTGGAACAATATTTCCTCCATTTCTGCTAAAACCATTATTTGTAACCATTTGAAAACTCCTTCATTTTTGTTCCATCACTTCTGCATTGCCCTCCAGGCTGTGTTCAGTTCCCCCACCCTTTTAAGGGTCAACATTCAACATCTGAATTAGATGGAGAGTAATTTGTAGGTTGCCATTGTAAATATTTGAAGTAAAAATAAAATTCCAAATAGTTATTAAGTCCCCAAACATTACATTCTGACTATTAGAAGTTGGGAGATGAGAAATGTTGTGCTTTTAGAAGTTTGCATTGATTTTTCCTCGAATATCTGTTAAAAGTGTTTATGGGTTGCAAAGCGAGGGGGTCTCCTAGAGAGATGGCAAGGTTTTCAGAATCTGTCATGGGTCCAGCCTTCATGCCAATGCCACCCTAAGGGCCCCCATACACCTTTAGATTTCTCTGGTAGATTTCCTTTAGATCTCCTTTTGTTTGAACAAAACCATGTAATATGAGGGACTTTATAAACAATCAAGTCTACCTGTGTTCAATCACAGAGGACTACATAGTTGTTGGTAGATCTGAAGGATATCTGACAGAGAGATCTAAAGGTGTTGGCCAGCTGAAGGGTTCATCCCCACATTGGCGGCTAGACGTTTTTTGTTTTTTTTTCTTTTACTATTGAGTTCAATGCAGCCACTCCAGGATTTCTCCCGCGTTCATAGAGA
Source organism: Ptychadena robeensis (assembly GCA_036250615.1). Taxonomy (NCBI): domain Eukaryota; kingdom Metazoa; phylum Chordata; class Amphibia; order Anura; family Ptychadenidae; genus Ptychadena; species Ptychadena robeensis. The sequence goes on along the minus strand of CM070042.1, from coordinate 37,695,761 downwards.
TTTTATGGACACCGTTACAATCGTGTCTACATTCATGTCTACATTCGTGTCTACGGCCAGCGGCCATTGAGATGAATGGTGGCAGCCGCTCGCATTTGCCGTGGCGCAGTTCAAAACCGTTCTGCCCCGCGGCCAGCCGCGCAAGTGGGGACAAGCCCTAACAGTCTTAGACTAGCCTATCTAGTCAAGTTGGGTAATTCGTGGTAGGCCTAGATAGTTGATGGTTCTAAAAATGTTTATATAAATATTTTATTAGAACTATAAATGTATGTTTTTACTTTCACTAAACTTATGACTTATTGTGGTATCTATTTTTCTCTGTTCTTTCTCTTATTTTGAAAATTAGGGTCAGCCTTAACATAGCCTAAATCTTAGTGTTCTAAAAAGAAATTCTGCAGTCTTACACTTTAAAAGACATACACTCCTGTTTAGAGGATATCTAAACCTTGTGCATAGAAAAAGAGAGGTATCCTAAACATACCTGAAAATGCTAAATTCTAAAAAGCATATGTTTGGAATACCTTCAGGGTGTCCTGTGGCATGGAGACGATTTTAAATATATTTTAGAGCTAAGCAAGCTAAATAGCTTAAGTGATGGTGTAAGCAACAAATGTGGGGTTTCTGTAGCCCTGGGATTGCTTTTCATTGAAGTACAACCTCAAAATGTCTTATACTGAAATGGATCCTCTTCTAGACCTTAGTTAAAATTGGTGCAACAGCTATGCCTGCAACTCTGCAATAAACATATATTAATTGTTGATTTGGGTTAAACTGGACGCAGGTTACTGTTTCTTGTGTTTACAATAGATTTCCAAAAATTATCATGGCTTTCACTTGGACTTTTTTTCCCCTTTCTTTAGATTGTTGACCCGTTGGCACGTGGAAGGGCATTTCGACAACCTGATGAGGTGGACCGGCCACGAACCCCTCATGCAGGAGTTGCTCCAGTGACCCCTGGAGTCCTATCATTGACCTCCTTCACCAGTGTACGTTCAGGCTACAGCCGCTTTCCAAGACGGAAGAGAGAGAGCGTGGCACACATGAGTTTCCGTGCTGCTGCTGCTATCATTAAAGTGAGTTTAAAAAAAGAGCTCATTCCTTTAATATACTTTACCACCATGTTGGGGTGAGCCTGTAAAATAGTTTGGGTTCACCTTACCAATGACATTTCAAGCTAGTGTATATAAAGCCTTACTATTAATCTTCTAAAAAGACATAAGCAAAATAATGCAGCCACCTCTCAATGCCTGGATGCTGAAGACGCTTTATCCAAGATGAGTGTTGAGTAATGGAAAGATTCTCTCAAATTGATCCACACAGTTAACCAATGCTGTGGAGTTGGAGTCGAGGAGTCGGAGACATTTTTGGGTACCTGGAGTCAGAGTCGTCAAAAAATTAACCGACTCCTACTAAATTGAAATAAAAAAAAAAAATGACTTCAAATGTCGCAATTAACAAACAGTCATAATGAATGACTTCTCTGCTATAAGAATAAATGCATGCCGTGCATAACATTACAGCACCCACTGTGAACCTAGCCTAAAGGACCCCACACAGACCGACAGAGGGCCGACAGACCGGCTCACATGATTTATAGAGTGCAGAGTGGACGTCATCACACTGATTTCCAGAGCTGACAGCTTTGGCGGGCACCCTTTGTGTGCCGGCCGTTAGCTTCAATGAAGACGCGGTTTCCATTGACACTAACAGCATCGGCCAGAGATTATTGGACATGTCCGTTCTCTGGCCGGCCGAGCTGTGGGGTGACAAAGATCTGTCACCCCATGTGGCACCCCCGATCGGCGAGCGTGCACGCCCATCGGTCGGCGGCAAAATTGGCTGCTGCTCGGTGCATGTATGGCAGCCTTAACTCTCGCTGATAATGAAGTAAATGTTTGTAGCTGGACTATAAGTGAAGGGAATGGATCGCCAATATTCAAGCCGTAAAGCATTTGGAAAACCGCCGTCATTCAGCTGAGGCGACAAATACTTAGATTGTTAGCTTCAACTTTAAACATGAATATGGGATTTAAGGGAAATCATGAATCATGTTTGAAGTGCCCCTTCGCCCTGCCTCTTCTTGGAGCCTTCCACTGCCCTATCTTCAGCAGAACACTGAAGCTAGGCACACATGGGTAGATCTGTAAAAAGATTTGAGTACCATTAATTAACTTGCGCGCTCACGGTGATTGATTGTACTCTAATCTATTTTCAAACCTACCCGTGTGTGCCTTCCTTCGGGCGGGATCAATAGAGCCGTCTCCAAGGAACTTGATTGAACAGGGTTCCAACATGTTGAAAAGACCCCGTTCAATCTCCAATACTTTGCATGGAGACATGAGTTTTCATGGAAAGTATTAAAACAGCTGCGGCTCCTGCCTCCTCCACAGCCATCGGCTGTCAGTGTGAAGAGCCAGCACTCCTCATTCGGAAGCTGTGTGACTGAGGCAGCTGTATGAGACAGGTTGCTTCTCCCCAGCTTGTGGCGTGTTGTAAATCACACACTGCAAGCTGGGGAGAACGGGTCCCCATTGAACAGGAATTTCATGTGCCCATGTGGTGCATATTGATTTCCGTTCAATTGATCCCAGAACAATGACAGCATGGTGCCTAGCTTAAGGAAAAAGCAGCAGCATCTTCTGCCCAACTCCCTTTCTCTGCTTTAATTGGCCATTACAGTACAGTGTTGGTTTCCTGGCCAGTAGTTCTGTGGGTAATGTATGTTGCCTTCCTTTCCTTCAATGGATGGATAAATACATTAGCATATTACATACAGAGGAGTCGGAAGAATCAGAAACTGAGGAGTCGGAGTCGGGGAATTTATCAACTGACTTCACAGCCCTGCAGTTAACTTGGTCATTTTAATTTAATGACCATGTAATGAGTCAAGGCAAATGTGCCCATGCTAGTCTATGATGTTGGTAAATGAGAACCTTCACATACTTTACGTAAAAATGCATCGCCTGCTTTTCTTTAGTAGTCTGACTTTTATTGGTGTGCACAGATGCATCATGTTTATTGCATACTATGTTTTGGATCAGCTGCCATCATGGTGTCTTTGAATGTGTGCTATGTAATGCACAGAATTTATCTAAGATTTGAATTATGTTTCTAGGGTCGTCCCTTACTAGACACTCCTCACAGCAGAAAAGCTGGACAAAAGAGAAGCTTTGCCTATCCAAGCTTTATGGATGAGGATACAGTAGATGCGCCAGATACTTTGGATTCCTCCTTCTTCAGTAAGGCAAGAACATTTCTGATTTGTCATACATTTCGTTTAATAGATCTCTATGCATGGCTCATTTACTTTTACTCTGATGTGTACAAGGTGTGTTTTTTTTTTTAACTGACTTATAATTTATTGATGTGTGATACCTTAAAAGTCCCCACTTAGGCTGAGTCTAGTGTTATTTTAAGAAACCCGAGGGCTAGACACCTTACGTTTTGTTGAAAGAAGGTTGCTTTTCTGTTCCAGCATGACTTTTTCATGGGGGAGTTTTATTGGCCCGCATAGAGCCCTTACCTCAAACCTACTGCGCATTTTTAAGATAAAAAAGATTGCAAGTCAAGACACATTAACTAGAATCAGTGCTTGAACTTAAAAATGGGTTTCTTGATGGATGGACAAAATATTCCCACAGACCCGCTTTAATCTAATTAGTGGAAGAGTAGAAGCTATAATGACTGCAAAGCCATTGATGCTAAATTTTAAAATGTAAAAGTTCAAATTCCCTTATATCCTTAGATTTAAATGACAATTTATTCATTTTTTTTATGTTTGTTTAGGTTGATCTGTAAAATGACAGGTAGACCTTTTAGGTTTGTAAAAAAAAAGAATAGTGCTGCTAATATTTGATATTGTTGCTGTTTTCTGTTTGCCATAGGTGGACATGCATGATGAAACATTCTCTATGCCCGATGACGTTTTTGAATCCCCTCCTCTTTCTGCTGCTTACTTCCGAGCACATATGCCAACACCTGATGAGGCCCCCATTACAAGTGGGTGAGTATTCTCTCTATTGTGTGCTATGTACAGAATTGAAGTAGTTTGCATTTTTGGGTGTACTCTTATAAATGGACTAGCAGCTCAAGTCCATCTCCAACTACGTAAATGATCTGTTCCTTTCAATCTTTATAGGCATACCCCATGTAGATATTTACCTTACAGTGCATCGGAAGAGGATGGTGCTTAACAAACATCATAATTACACTTGCCTAAACCTACAAATAAATAAATCCTTCCTCTGCCCTAATGACCACATCACAGAGTTTGCACTCAGAATGGTTTCCTGTGGCTAGAGGAACTTCTAGAGGACAACCCACCCTCCGTAATGAAAACATGACCATTGTTTTTTCTAAAATATAATTGTAACTTTTTAGCATATTTAACCTGCTTTATCTAAGGTTAGAGAAAGTTGTACATCTTCCATCAATCTTCTGCTCAGAATTCTCTGTTTATATAATTGGGAATGTTTTTATTTTTCAGCAAGGAAACTGTCTGTTCTTGTGCCAAGTCCATTTTTATGTCCCTTGGTAGTAATATTTTTAGTCAAAGCAGAACGTTTTAGTACAGAAAAATGGATTTCACAGTGAGGAAGTAGAGGAAGGGAGACTTTTATTCCAAGGAGGACCTCATAACACAGAGAAGCATTGACATTTCTTTCATTGTGGCACTTATGCTGATACTATCGTGTTTGCATGTGTTATATTGGACAAGATTAAAACACACTGTCCTGATAAATGTCTTTAAAGACACATCAGTAGCTGATAAGTATCTGTCCTGACCACAAAGCTAATGCCTGCCATACACCCACAGATGGGTGCCGACAGACAAGCTCCGATGAGCTTTGGAATGCAAACGGGATGACGTCATCACGTTTGCATCCTGGTGCATTATGGGGCTGCTTTAGTCAGTCGGCACCCTTTGTGTGCCGGCCATTAGCTTCAATGAAGATGCCGGTCTTCATTGAAGTTAATGGCATCGGCCAGAGAATATCGGACATGTCCGTTCTGTGGCCGGCCGAGCTGTGGGGTGACAGGGATCTGTCGCCCCATGTGGGCACACGCCGAAGAGCGGCTGATTTTTCCGCTGACCAACCGCGCACGCCCGCGGTCAGGTGAAAAATCGGCCGCTTATCGGCATGTGTATGCCAGGCATAATATGGTTAACAGGGATCCAAGATAAAAAAAAACCAAATCAAGAATGTTAACATTTACATTTTAATTAACAATTCTGAACCAAACCCAAAACACATATTGCAAAAGCTGTCATTGGGTAAATGTTAAAGAAGCAATGAATCAAAAATTTATTAGTGTTAATGTTTATATTGTGTATTTGTTTCTCTCTTAGGTACAGTTTAATTTGTATGTATTTGTATTTCTAGTTAGGACTGATACTTACCAGGTTAAATGGTGTTGCACAAGCAGGACATTCAGCAAAAAAAAATAATTTTAGCTATTAACTATTCCTATTCGGGATTTTGATCGCATTGTCTACCATGGAGCTCAGAGGAAAAAATAGACATAGTGGCTGCTCAATAGCTCATGTTCCTATGTTTACAGATCTTAGTGTCAGCAGTAATTAAAATGGCAAATGGGAGCTTTTTGTCTTTAACTACATTTTCGAGTAGTGAATATGCATTCACTAAAAGTCTACTGGTACTTTACTTGCTTATCCTGGATTCATTTACATATACTTGTCCCATAGTCCGTTGAGCATTGATTATGAGTCACGGTTAGGCAACAAAATGAATGCCAGCCAGTCCCCTCAGGACAAAAGTATTTATGTATCAAGTCAAAATCAAAGAATCCATTTCAATCTTAGCCGTAGTAGAAGTTTATAAATAACGTGAATGGTGATCCAGTGGGAAAACAAACTGAAGTTCAAAAGGGGCAGAATATCTCTACGTAATTCATGAGGAGCCAAGCTCAGCCTTTTTCCAATAACCAACAGAAGACATGCATTAGAAGGTCTCCTTCGGTGCCTGACGGAATCAGAGTCTCATTACTCTACAGTATAAGCAGAAAGTTGTACCTTGGATTTACAATGGTTTATGCCAAACCCGATTATCAAAGCTATGACTGGCATGGGGATGCAGAGGAAAGAATATAAAGAAAGGTATGGTAAATAAGGACGTATTGCTCTGAACCCTTGAGCTACATTACATTTGGGCAGAAACATATAGGGGAGTTTCTTGGGGACCCATAGTTATCCATACAACTGAAACATGTGTGAACATGTTGTTGTCAACTCCAGAGTGCTGTGGGATGTACTTTGCTTATTGACACTTTGGGTGGACAACTTGTGTGAATCCATTCACACCTACCAACATGCCTGTACGCTGGGTGCTTTTTTTTTTTTTTTTTTGTAGATCACATGTTTGTGCATCATCTGTGTGAGTTGTAGAAAAAAAAATGTCAGGTTTAGATATCTTTTGTTCATGTCTAAACTGCCACCCATCTTTTCACATATTATTTACAAAGAAAACAGTATGAAACAGGTTAGAACTTAGAAGGTGGTCAAATGTATGTAAAAAACACATGAAAGAACACTGTATGTCACTGACATATGTCCTAAGGTTTATGCAATTTTTAATTGTGTTTGTTGTAATAACAGTAAAAAAATATTGACCTCTAAAATATTTAGTGTAAGACCAAATTTATAAATAGCATTGTCTGTTACTATTTGTAAAGAGAAAATACCCAATCCTGACAGCCGCTTGATTCCCCTCATTCACAGTGTGCACGTTAGGCTTTAATTTCATGTCAAGCTAAGATTGCTTGATTCCTTGGCGATGATGTACACAACAATCAGAACATGCTCAGATCTGCCACATAAATCCCAGTGTCATTTTGGGTTGTCCCCTTCCCCCTGCTTACGAAGGTGGCAATACATAAAATACTCTGATACTGAATACAGTCATGAGATCACATATCTTGGCTTAATTCTTAGGTCCTCCAACAGACCAGGTCCTGCTTGCTTGGCAAAAGGAGATGGGGTTTACTGACACTTAAACTTGTGTGTTCGGTGCAATCCTTGCTTAATGTTTTAAGTGGTCCTATTGCCCGCTTTTCTACTTTTTGTAATTGGCACCTTACGTGTTTATCATAGAACAGATCAAAAGTTTTATTAAATTACCTAGGTAAAAGTTCTCTAAATCCCGCTAGAAAGTCAGCACCGCAGTGTGCTTCTGGTACAGGGGGACCTGGTAAAGCAGACGGTGACGTCTACCATCCCAATCTTCTTTTTCACCCAGCATCCTGCCATGGTGTCACTGGAGGGCTGTAGCATTGCAGGATTTAGATACAGGTTAGTTAAGGTAGTAAACCAGACAAGAGGACAGGCTTGCAGCACCCAATGCGAAGAAGAGGGAAAGGTAAATGTTTTTATTTATTTAATCGGTTTACCCAGAAGATTACATAAAGGTAAGTAATGTGTATATGAGGGGGGGGGGGTATTTTATCTTCTTACAGTACAGAGCAACCTGTTTAATTGCAACTGTAATTTTTCTTGTGTTAAGCATAATTGATTAGTATGATAAACGGTATCCGTTTTTATTGTTATAAGTTTATAGTAAGTGAACATTTAAATTAAATTAGAAAGGCTAATGATGTGTTTTCAAATCTTTTCAGGCGAGATTTTGTGAGGCCTTCTCCCACCTTGGCTGGTCACCCTCGTAGAGGAAAACGCATTGCATCTCAGGTAAAACACTTTGCCTTTGATCGTAAGAAGCGACTGTATGGCCTGGGGGTTGTCGGGAATTGGTTGAACAGGACCTACCGACGGAGTATCAGCAGCACAGTACAGAACCAACTGGAGCACATCGACAGCCACAGGTGAGGTTTGATAAGGCAAGATGTCTGAATCGGCAAAGCCATATTGTTTAATGTCTTACTTGTGAATTCAGTCCTGAGTGATTTTGTTTTGTTTTTTCACTTGTAGGCCATATTTTACCTATTGGGTCACCTTTGTCCATGTGCTCATCACTTTGCTGGCCATTGGTACATACGGCATTGCACCCATTGGATTTGCACAGCACACCACTACTGAACTGGCAAGTTGTTTGATTGTGTTTGCTTTTGTTAAAATTAATGTATGTTGGTTTATTTTATATTTTTTGTCAACCGATGAAATGCCTTTCATTTTTAAAATGTATTTTGTTTTTATTTATTTCTTTTCTAAAATTCCTTACAAATTCTGCCGTGAAAACCTGCAACTTTACAAGACATGCAGTTCTTTAGTGCCCTATCAAATATCATAGTAGCAGTTGAAATAAGTAAATAAATAAGCTGCACCAAATTATTGAGATTGATAATAATCATTTGTTTTAGTTTTCCTTTTATGTATACCAATGTTACCATGTAAATAACTTCATAAATATATTGGCGTGTATTGGGTATGATATATTGTACTGACCAAGAGTGGCTAATGTCTTACCCTTACATAGTTGAGTAGAATGAATCGAGTATAAGCTGCGGGTGGGAAATGCAACATCTAAGGCCCAGAAACACACAGCAAATTAGCTTTTTTTTCAGGATGTCTTTTTCTCAACAAGCCGATTTGTGAGTTAATTGCACAGCTCCTGATCATGATATCATTGGTAAAATTGCAGATGTCAGGATAGGCTGTAAAACAATGAAAAAAGAGTTTTAGCATGTAACAAGTTTAAATATACCATCATTTTCAGCACACCTTTCCCCCCAAAATTGGAAAATACGCTGCCACCCATGGCTGAAAGACTGGCCGTGGTTGGTTACACATTGCCTCCGCAGTCAAGAACTGAAATTTTCTGGCAGAGGCGAAGGCAGGGTATCTTCTCCTTCTAGTCTCTCGGCCAATGGGTAGAAGCTCTGTGCTACCTGCCAAATCCACTAGTCAGTTGGATTGTGCGTATGTCTGTCCCAGCCAATTAGGACAGAAATCCACGTGGCTGGGACAAAGCTGACAAGCTTGAGTTCTTGTCAGCCTTGAGCTTACATACACACAGATCAGTCAGGGCGAAAGATACACTTAGTTGACTTTACTCAACTTTGAACCTAATTATGCAAAGCAATACCTCTTATTTAAATGTTCAGGGGCTTAGCCACAAAATGTCATGATCTCTCTGAATTCGGCTTATATATAGTATATTGATTTGTATTGATGTATATTTTATATTTTGGTAGAAAATTTTGGCTTGTGTTTGCTTTTGTACTTTAGGTTCTAAGGAATAAAGGTGTATATGAGAGTGTGAAATACATACAACAGGAAAACTTCTGGATAGGCCCTAGTTCAGTAAGTGTCAAGTGACAACTTGTATAAAATACTTTAATATTTCTCTGTACTTTATCAGCAATGTCTAGGCATAGATCAGTGCTTTCCCTTTTTCTGTACTAGCCTATGCACCTATTCCTTCTTTATAACCCTTGTTGCAGTCATTGGGATCATTAAGACACTAATTAACTGTAGTCCTATCTACCACATTTCTCTTCAAAGAACATGTACACTCACAGCCTCTGGGTAGGGATGGGTGTACTTTAAACATACATTAGAAGCTACATTATGTATTGACACTTAGCCTGCATGTGAAGCCACAAATTACTGGAATGTTTAATGATCTATAATGCTTACTTCTGTGTGCTTCCGTTTCTCACCTCATTTTCTTTAGCTCTCAGTATGGTGTCTGCAGGTCAATTCTAATTATCTTATTTTTTATTTATTACTCCCTCCTTTTTTTTCATCACATTTTGGAAGCTGTGGTTTATTCTCTCCCCCATATCACACATACTTACCATATGCCCTATTCTTTGCATGACTGTACATGATCTGATAGTTTCATCTTCATGCCTTTCAGATAGCTCTGATTCACTTAGGGGCAAAGTTTTCACCCTGCATACGGCATGACACACAGATCGAACGTCTGATCCAGAGAGAGCATGATCTCGAAAGGGAGTCCGGCTGTTGTGTTCAAAATGATAATTCAGGATGTGTGCAGACACTACGGCGGTATTGCTCGGTAAGTGGTTCAGAATGACTGCAGGCCTCCTCTGTTCCTGTACTACATATTGGATAGCCATTAGGTGGCAGTCACTGTCCATCATAAGATTACAGTTCCATGTTTGCAAAGTAGGAAGTTTGCTGTGAGTGGCATTTCAGGCAGATATAGGCAACTAAAGCATAAATATAGTTCTCTATAGTTATCTATAGTTCTGATACCCCTGCCTATTGTATACTCTGTTCTCTAACCTATTAGATTGTAAGCCCGATCGGGCAGGGTCCTCTACTCCTCCTGTGTCATAACCTGTACCTGTGTGTGTTATCCTGTGTTGTTTCTCAACTATTGTAACTATTGAAAGAGTGATTTGCATACTGGTGTATGTACTAGAATTGAACCACCTGAAGGAGAGTGGGGCACTATTGGGAGACTATGCCACGTACAAATGTCCTAAAAAACAAGCTTAATAAGATCTTATTAGATCCCTGATTCTATTTTTAAATCCAGGTAGCAGGCCAGGGCTTGTGACACCACTGTTGAGTTGGAATGGGCACCAATAAAATTATTTTGGCAGATGTACCGGCTATATTTGCATCCTATATCCTTAAGGAATCTATATTTTATTGGTTGATGGTTGAAAAAGAGTTCTTCTCGAAACGCATCCCATTGTTCCTATTGAGCCCCCCAGTATCTGTAAGCAGGAAGTGATCTCTTCTCCCCCACCAGGAAGTGAGGTCCTCCTGGATAGCACATGGCCCTGAGAGAGCCAGCCTTGTAAACCTCTCTCAATGTGAGTATCTTGACTGTTGTTTTGTCTCATTTTGTTCCATTTGTTTTACCTTATCCTTTTCCACATTTTTTAACCATCTGTTGTACTAGGTTGTGCGCCTCTGTCCTTGTTCTTATTAATCTATATTTTAAGCATGTGGATGGAACACATCCTAATCGGTACCCACTCAGGCCATACGTAAATCTCAAAGGGTAGACAGGTGATGCTAGTGGGATTTATTTTGCTATATCTGAGTAACAATGTAATTTATGTAAATTAGATCTTTCTTGGTGACTGGGTGGATGTGTGGGGACGTACATCTGGATACCCAGTGGTGCGATGATGTAGGCTGGCAAGTGGATGGCTAGCCCTTATTATTATTATTAACATTTATTTATATAGCGCCAGCATATTACGCAGCGCTGTACAATTTATTAGAGTGGAGATACAACACAATATAACACACAGGTACAGGTAATGACACAGGAGGAATAGAGGACCCTGCCCAGTCGGGCTTACAATCTAATAGGTTGGGGAACAAGGTATACCCTTCCCCATAGGTCCTCTGCTCCAGCATTGCGACTAATCAAGGGGATAGGGTCACATTAGGGATGACAGGATGATGCTTCCTAGCTTTAGGCATATTTGATCAAGAAAAGGGGAAGACCATTTTGGTAAGTTTAATCCAAAAATGGCTTAAAACTTAGGGCTTCGTTCAGACCGGGATATTTGGTGGCTTCTAGTCTATATATCCATCTCTGTTCTATTCTTAGCAATTGTTTGTCACAACAGCCTCCCCTTGATCAAGGGGCTATATGGGACAACACATGGAATCGATATATATATATTTATATTTTTAGCAGTTTGCCTCATGTTAAGCTTTACTAGTGAATATTCATGGTATTTTTTTTTCACTTGTAGGAAACACTGGCAAGTTTTGTAAAATGGCCAGAACACAATGCACCTGAGAAGGATGGTCAGATGAGAGTGTCGGGAGCGGTGTGCCATCAAGACCCCCGGTGAGTGCTACAGGATATGGAACAAATACGGTTCCTGGGGTATTAAAGCTGAGTTGAAGACACCGATCTACTTTATTTTGTGCATGAAAAGACACACTAGACTAAAAGACATGCACATGTGTTTGACAAAGAATTTATGGGGGGGGGAAATGATCCACAGAAAGAAATAAAGGCAGAAAATATATGCTTAATGACATGGTCATCTGTGCACATATGAAAAGCGGTGTATTTTTTTTTTTATTCTAAACTTTCTTTTAAAGATGCACATACAAAACAAGCGGCTACACTAGCCAAGATACACAAAAATAGAAAAACAGGATCATTACAATTGCAGCACCATCAGCTGCTCAATAAAAATAATCAAGTATTAGAAAGGAAAGTATTACAGGGAAAATACAAGAACATAAAAATGATAGGTGAAAGGAAATGGATACCCAGAGCACCCTCCCAGTCACCCCATGCCTTCAAATATTTAGAGATGGCATTCCTGCGAGTATAAAATATTTTCTCCAGTTTAACATCCTGGGCATTACAGGCTTTTCGCGCTACTTTTCATGGGACGAAAAGCCGCTTCCCAGGCAATCGCGCGGGATTGTATAGAACTACAAAGAGTCCACTCAGTGTAGATGTTTCTATTGTTTATGCTCGATTGTCCACCATTGGGGTTGTTTTTAGGTAAACCGAAAAGATCAAGAAATTATCTCTGCAGTGCTAGCAAGGTGCTTTGTTATATTTAAGTGTAGGAACGTGCCTGTGTAGAAGAGATCTTAGTAGTTGAATTTCTCTCTGAGAATTGAATACAGTTAGCAGCTCTAAGTCTACTTATAAACCTCTCTGCTTGTCGACCGATGTTCTGTCCTAAATTTAGGTTGGCTTTTCTAACACGTGCCTGCCTGTAACTGACAAGTTGGCTTAGCTGCAGGAACACAGCTTTGACATTTACATCAAAGTGCTAGATAATTAATAGTATTGGTAATGAATAATATGGTTTCACTTCCCCTTAATGTCAGTCCCAAACTTATTAACTTTTTATTTAATTTTACTCATACATGTTTTACGGTAAATTTTACATATATAAAAAAGGCTAAGGGAGATTTTATCATGTGCTGAAGCTGTTGTGTTTGGGAATACAAATTGTCATCTTCTATGTTCAGTCTTGTACTAATTTGTGTTACATTTGTGTTTAACTCCCACTGACACTGTTAATTTGATATATTAAGGACTTGTGAGGAGCCAGCATCCATCACACCACATGTCTGGGCTGATGATATCACAAAATGGCCAGTAAGTGTTCTAGAAATGTGCCAATTTGGTGGCTATATGGCTCATCAGTGTTCTTACCATTGCTCATCTTTCTTATCTAGATATGTACCTACCAGTCAAAAAATAATCACACTGGGTTCAAGCACATGGACTGTGAAATCAAAGGACGACCTTGTTGTATTGGTACTAAAGGCAGGTGAGGGTGCTGACTGGTGTGACCCCAGTGTATTTGTATTGGGACATTTATTTGAATTTGCTTTAATGGTTCACTTTTCATCTTTGTTAAAATCACTCATACTTCTTTTTTTTTATCCAATAGTGTCCTTGTCCAGTTTTCATTGCAGTCTGTGTCCACACAGGGCAGATTACACTCCTTATCTGTTCTATGACCATTATCACTGAAACATAAACATTTTGAATTGTCACTTAAATAAGAATCTAAAATGAACATTTTTATTGGGAAGCTTGTTGCTGAGACAAATGTAACTTTTCGGGAGATTACCTCTGCTATCTACAGGAATTCTCCTTAAGTTGGGGGTGGGCGATGGGCCAAAAAGACCAAAAGGGTTTTAACCATTCTTTACTTTTATCCAAGAGGAAAAATTATTTTGCTGTTAGAAATATGTTAACAAAAAGTTCTAACAAAGCTTCCTGGCATTGTAAATGTTTGGGGTTTTTTTTTTGGGGGGGGGGTCTAGCCTTTTGCTCATTCACAGTCACATACTTGGAATAGTTTTTAATACTTTGAGTTCTGTGTGTTAGAGGTAGTTCCTCTTCCTGTAATGTAAAGCAGAGTTATTAGAACGTTGGAAAGATGGTGGTCTTCCCTGCCCAGGCCTTCACTATCTGTCACCGACCTGCTTAATATCAGATTATTAGCAGGCTGGTGTATGAATAAATGCTGCTCAGATTGAATCAGCCGCATTTTAATAAAATAGTGTCACTGCAACCTACACACCATCTGCTCTTTGAATGCTGTTAAGAGGTTGCTGCGCGACCAAAATTTTACTCACACTGATGTTATCAAGTGTATGCAAGAACATGTAAGTGCTGTTAAATAGTCTTTGTGATATTGTTTTAAAATAGTTGAATCTCCAGTGCTGTTCTTTACCCATCCAATGCATAGAAGCAGCTTGTTCAGCTGGCACTGCCACCCACCATGGGAGCACATGCTTCCTTTTTCTTTGCTTCTTTGTTTATTGATCAGATGGGGAGGAACTTATACCTGGCTAAGGGTGGTCTAGCTCCCCCATGTAACAGAGCTTGGCCAATATCCAAGCAGCAACAGTCCAACATACTTAGAAGGTACTGTGTTTTCACTTTGAAGGTGGCAAAACATCTGTCCTGTATAGGCTATGGAAGACTTTCAATGCCAAGGTCTATCAATGTTGGGATTTTGCACATATGTTACCAATATATTGCCCTTCACAAAGGGATTTTAAATGTATAACACATGTAACAATTTATAATAGCAATGCATCTGGTGCTGAGGTTAAAGCCATACATGTTACCCCATCTATAACACCAGCACTATATGTATTGTTATGATCATTTAAAACAATGCCAATAAAAATTATGAACATGCATATATTTATGTCATCTTTCATTTGATCCACCTCTTTTGCCAGTGTTTAGTCCCACTGTTGAGTATATCCTATATTTATGATTTAACTTACAGGGATGGGTAACATAAGGTGTTTATGGATGGACAGTGATCTAGCCGCATGTCTTATTTGCTAATGCACATGTTTTTTTGTTTTTACTTGTAGTTGTGAAATAACAACACGGGAGTATTGTAATTTCATGCATGGATATTTTCATGAAGAGGCCACACTTTGTTCACAGGTAAGTCATCTTTCACACTACAATCATTTTTACTATTCATGAGCCATAAGGGACTTCTGTATTCAGACCTCATTCTGCTGCCATGTTCAGACATGTTTGAAAAATACTTAGTTTTTTCTTATGATACCTTCCTCTCCACAGGTCCACTGTTTAGATGAAGTTTGTGGCTTACTGCCATTTCTAAATCCTGAAGTGCCAGATCAATTTTACAGGCTGTGGCTGTCACTGTTCCTTCATGCTGGGTAAGTTTCACTGTAAATGTAAAGTAGATTTACACTGAATGGCCATTTTATGGACAGAGTAATGTATTAATATTTAAGCCCTAGGTAAAATAAATGGGAATACAACAGTAATCAATGAGCAGGTTGTAACCCTTTAATGGGTTACAACCCATTAAAGGGTTACTTAAAACGCATATAGTGTGAAAGGGCCCTTATGCATTTTCTACTGACATTTGTGCTTTATTGTTGATTTGATGAATGCTTTCTGATAATGTATTATTTTTCTCAGGGTTATTCATTGCTTGGTGTCGGTGATCTTTCAGATGACAGTCTTGCGTGATTTAGAGAAGCTGGCAGGCTGGCTTCGGATTTCCATCATCTACGTCCTCAGTGGCATCACAGGGAACTTAGCCAGTGCCTTATTCCTGCCTTACAGGGCAGAGGTGAGTCAGTGTGAATAGCTACCATCTCTATTGACCAGTTGTACATAGATTGGTATTGGTGCAACCAATTAGATTTTCTCTTCAAAGTCAGGTTTTAAAGAGCCTCACTCTCAAATGATCACATTGGGTCAGTGGTCCTAAATGTTTCCCATCATTTAATTCCTCCGGGTCATGAAAAATATTTCTTCGAGTGTGCACTTTATATTTTACAAAGGTGTGTGTTAACATTGATCAGCAAAGTACTGCAACATACAATTTGTTCTTGACTAAGAGGTAGCTTTTGCACTATAGCCTTATGGTCGAAGGATGAGATGGTACTGGCATGTTTTGCCATTGGGGGAGTGTTGCATGCATCATGATGGTATGGATGTAGGATGGGTGAGTGCTGTGGGCGTCTACCTGTTTTGTCTATAAAAGAGCTATGATGGGAGTGTTGCATGCCACAGTTCATCTGATCCTCTGGAGAAGGGATGTAGGGGGCACTAGCATTCTATAGAGAATAATGGGGTCAGAGTCTTTGGTCCCAGCATGTTTGTTCGTCAGCTGGATAGTGGGATTGATTTTAAGGCAACATGTTTTGTATATATGGAGAAGGAATAAAGGATTTTATGAAGAATACAATTATCATTACTTGAATCCATCAACTTAGAACAGTCCTTCACCACATATGGCACATCACCATTTGGGAGATGAGCAAAGTAAAGCCTGAGCATTATTAAGTTTATACAAGGGTAGAATTGATGCTCCTTATCCATGTCCTTAGTAAAGAGACTATCTAGGTCTAAGAGACTATCCTATTAGTAGCACATTCGTTTGTTGTAGAGATAATAATAATAATAATATTGATGTCTGATCTGCTTATAATCTTTTTGTTTCTTTTCTTCTCTATACTAGATTATAGCCCCTCTGTGCCACCCTCCCACCTGTGTCTTCTCCCTGGCACGTGCCTCTTTCTCTCGTGTCTCTGACTTTCCAGCTTTCACCTGATTATCCAGAGATTATCTGTCTAGCCTGTCACTAATCCGGGTGGTCAGACAGCCAGGATCTGTCACCCATTTCCTAAGTGGATCTGTCTGTCACTCTCACTGGGTCATTGCACTTTCTCCTGCCATGCATGTTCATACTGGTTTCTGTTGATAGTGTTGGTTTTTTATGAATATATTCTCCCTTTTCTTGTTTCCTTATTCTCTTCATGTGGACTAATAACCGTAACTCGTCAATGTGTAAGATCACAGTTGGGGTTATGCAAAGTTTACTGCTCATCCATTTTATTTATTTAATTTTAAGTTCCACTTCACCTTTTTGGAACCTTGTTTTCTTTAGTTTCTTCCTTCCTGGATTTTAATGGTGTATACGTTTATTGTATAACATAAACTAGTAGGTCCACGTGCCAACCCAATTAACACAATTCTTTAGAACAGACCCTCAGGTGAGTATAACCCCAACTGTCATCACTTAGAAAAAAAAACTACATGGGTTTTTACAGCACTATTAGAAATCAACCCACAGAAGTTATAAATAATAGGAAAATGTCTTTATTTCAACAATTAGGATAAGGACATTTAAAACTACAGAACGTTCCACCAAACAGTAAGCCAGTAAAAAAAAATCAGCCGTCAGTGAAGTAAGCAAACCACAAATTTAATTACAGTTTGTTGTTTTCAGCCCAACGCATTTAGCCCGATTAAGTGGGCTTTCTCATGGACATGCACATATATTAAAAAAATCCACTTCCCACAAGGGTTGTGTGGAGGTTTACCATCTGGATCTCCTGGTCACCTGGAGAATTGGATCTGTTCTCAGGATCATTTGGAACATCTATAGGTATTCCCTATTTGTCAATGCCTTAGCCTTTTGCATGTGCAGAATCATTAACTAAGAATTGTAAGTAAAGTGAAAATTCAATGACCTGTAAAATCTGTATGGGTCAGTTGAATATTGACCTTTGATACTGGTTTACCTGTATGTGTGTGTCCCTAAAGAAACCAAGCCAAATTAGCTAAATGAGTCGGACTGAAAACCGCAAACTGTGATTAAATTCATAGTTTGTTCACATAACCATCACAGAAGGCAGTTTTTTTTACTGTAGAACTGTATTGTGGGAAAACAACCCTTTTCTAGTTTATAAATGTACTTTAATGGTCCTAATTGTAGAAATAAAGACTATTAACTATTATTCATAACTTCATATAGTGCCTTAAAAACTTAATTGTTTATGGTCTACAAAGGCATTTTCTTCAATTGATATGTGGTGGCGCAGAATTTCATATTATAGGACATCGCCTATCAGGTTGAGAGCTGTTAAAATCATGTGCTCTGAATGTATAAACGTGTTTAGGCCTATTAAGGTGATTTGATTACAATATTTTTTTTAAAATTAACATCCACATGAGCACTGGCTTGAATTGTTTCACACTGATGGGTGTTGAACCTCCCTAGCGGTCATGATGAACCCAGTTTGTTCGATAAACAAACTCCGGAGGAGCCGGGCTTGCATGACCGCTCTACATCCCCTAAAAGCTGTGGTGATTATCTATATCGCCGCAGCATTTATGGGTTTCTGGGACCGTTCCAAACACGTCACAGTGAGCCAAAGGGTCAGGGGGTATGCCTTAGACCTCCGTGTTTACAGAGGAACATCGGTCTCCCAGCCCACTTTACTGGGGTCATTGATGATGCCAGCAACGTGGACAGAGATGGGGGTAGTGCGAGTACATTGCAACGCCTGAACAGTGGGATATGGGCAGACTGCTGGGGGGGGGGGGGGGGGGGGGGGGGGGGGGGGGGGGGGGGATTATTAGAAGTATTTATGATTAAACACCATTGTGAAACACATCAAACAGCTGACAGGAGAGCTGGAGTCGGGCTGTGTGCTGTGCAGGAGGGGAAGCCTCATATTGACCGGGATTTATAGACGTGTCCTTTTCTGGGTTAGCCCAACCAATTTAGAAAGGCATTTACGGCTCAAATTTTTTAATAGATTGGAGCACAATTGAGCCCTGTCTTTCAATTGCGCTCAAATCTATTAACAAATCAAGCCGCGTATGCCTAGCTTAAGTCCTTCCACTCCTAGCCTGACTGTTCCTCTTGCATTACTTGTCAGTTCTTTCAATCGTGGAGGATTAGCTTCCCGTTTGGTAATTTCCTTTTTTCAGTAAGTAATGTACAACATCCAGCTGATCCCTCCCATCAGCTATGATCTGCAAAGGCACCCAGTGATGATATCAAAAGGCTAAAATTTGTATATATTTGAATTTTCTATCTAATTGTATTGGCATATTGATGAGGAGGAACGAAGGAAACCGGTAATGCCAAAATATTAGTAAATTAAACTTCAGCTCTAGATTTTTATGTGTATTAATTATTAAAAATGTTAAAAATATTTTGTTAAAACCGCACTGCATATTTCATCCTTTTCTCCTTTGGTCTACAGGTTGGCCCTGCCGGATCCCAGTTTGGCCTGCTGGCATGCCTTTTTGTTGAGCTTTTCCAGAGCTGGCAGATATTGGCTAAGCCATGGAAAGCCTTCTTCAAGCTTCTTTGTATAGTTTTTTTTCTGTTCCTATTTGGATTACTCCCATGGATTGACAACATAGCCCACATTTTTGGCTTCATCAGTGGCCTACTGCTGTCCTTTGCCTTCCTTCCATACATCACCTTTGGCACAGCTGACAAGTATCGCAAGAGAGTCATTATTATTATCTCTTTGGTGGTTTTTATTGGTCTCTTTGCCTCTTTGGTCATCTGGCTTTATGTGCATCCAATTAACTGGACTTGGATTGAATACTTGACCTGCATCCCTTTCACCAACAAGTTCTGTGAGAAGTATGATCTAGACCACGTTCTCCACTAGTGCCAATCTTTTCCACCACTGCCATTATTATGGTAGAAGTCGAAGGTACGGTTAAACATGGTGGACATGAAGATGCTCGTAGACTGGATAATGTGTGATCTACAGCGACTACATCAGCATTAACATGAATAATGCAGGAAGTAAAACATTTCATACCAGAAGTGAGATAGACTTATCTGAGTCAGATCTAGGACCAGTTCGCTTCTCAGTCCATGCTTCTGGGTCTACACTGGACTGTAAAATTTATTTGGAGAAGATGAGGTTCAGTTTTAAAGAAACTGATATCTCTAGAACTCTACAGCTCAGGAATTGCCCTTCACTTCATCTTCTGTCCGTGGTTGATGGGTATCCTTGTTCGGTTCTGTGTGATCATAGTTAACAGAAGACTGGGTTGTTTAAGAACTTTTACATTGCTTTTGAGTTGTCCCAATACAAGAGGTGTCTCTGAAGGAGACATCTGGCCCACACATTAGGTAGATGCAATACGCCATATGCATTAAGCTTTATTTGAAGCAGTATTATCACCAACTAAAGTGTGTAATGATACTGCTGGATTCTAAAAACAGAAAATGCTGAGATGTTCACAGATTAATATTTCCACCAGTTAGAAATTACCTGGGATGATTCAGCTTTGGCTGTAGGCCTTCAAATGTGGTTAGGTGTACATTAATATGGCCAAATTTAGGATCTACAGTTGGCAGAGGCTTGATGTGCCAGATGGACCTCTGCAGAGAGGAAGGATGGTGGGAGTGTTTGTAACATTACATACCAGCTTTTTAGCTAGATAACTATAGTATAAAGGAAAGGTTTGTAAGCTATTCAACCATCTTCCCTCATCAACATACAGGTTTATGGGACATCAAATGTTGACTTCTCCATACCAAGGGTATCATGCAGATAACCTGCTTTGTCAGCAACTTTACATTAGCACTTCTCATCAGAGAGGTTGTTCCGAAGAAGGGTTAAAGGTACTAGTTAGTGGATACATGTTATCCCATGAGAAGGGATGGGGAATTTGTCTAGAGGATTTTCAGCCTTGTCTTCATTTAGATTCTAATTTATCTGCACACATCTTCTCTCAGATTGCAAAACCCTGTCAAATTTCTTTGTACTTTCAGCTATGGAGGCCCATACCCTAATGGCTTCTTTTCATGAATAAATGTACAGCACCTTACTAGCACCTCCCACCAGCTATAACCTTCCTTAAGCACAGACACTCAGTGATGGTCTCACTGGGTTTAAAATACTGTATGTAATGAATATGTGTAAGGAAACTTTTATTTTTATCTTCATTAATAGGTGTAGATGAGTGTAGAATGAGGCGTAGAAAAGGAAGTATCCGTGAAGGAGAAATATTAGCACATTAAAATCTAGCTTTAGAAACCAAAACAAATACAAATACTGTGCTGATCCGAGATGCTTACATGCTGAACAATGGTCAGCCCAGGAAACGCTGCTGCTTATCACATTACATTTTCAGGTTAATTTGGATGATAAAACACTAGGAGGAGCACATAAGACTTATGTTACTAATTTCTTTTTATACGTTTCATGAAATGGATACAAGCCCATTGACACTTTTAATTTTACATTGTAGTTACCCACGTTTCATCAAATCAAAGCATGCTAAACTATACACATCGTCTTTACTAGATGAATATCAGCTACATACTGCTGTAAAGGTCTTAATGTTTTATTATTTTATTGGCCTTTTTATGCTTTGTCACCACTTTAAAAGTATTGGGTAACTAGACAAAAACATCTTGCAAACCATTATCAAGCAGGCAGTCTACATCAGTGTTTTTCTGCCATATTTTTTAGAGTTTAATCTCCACCTACAATAACCCAAGTGCAAGCAGCCAATTTTCTCTTCTCTGCTCGAACATGCTGTGTACTGGTATTTACTCTGGAGGAGGGGTAGTGCTTGAAGCAGGAGTGAGTCTCTCTGTGTCACACCGTAAGCCTCCAGCTGTAAGCTCTACCCATCCTTCCAGGAATACAGCATGTTCTAGCAGACGGTCTTGAGTAATGCAGCATGGGTTTGGGGATGGAAATGAAGGGGTGGGGGG
>CM070042.1:37660316-37674205 GCA_036250615.1 Ptychadena robeensis | reverse complement strand
TTGCCTGTACCGCGCTTAAAAACAGCGTGGTTAGGGGCAGGGCGCTAGGGAGGTTAAGAAAGTCGCAAATCACCCCTGCCCAATCAAACAGCAGTAGTTATGTGCTATTAAGCTATGGCTATACCCAAAGACAAGTTTATGAATCCTCAGATGTATAGTGGCTGCACTTGTTTTTCTATTTTCATGTTTTTCCCACATTTTTTTTTACTGGTCATCCTGAGAAAAGCACATAAGAGGAGTTGAGTATTGAACATAAAGGATCTATTGTTTCCACCCAGGGTGGCCTGCAGACTTTTGTGCCTTTTGTCATTTTTATTTATGTGTGGCCATGGGATTAGTTGTTTTTACTGAGAATATATATATATAATGGTGTATTTCCTTTCCATCATTTTGTATGCAATAGTTAGTTTCTAATTTTGCTGAAAAGGGTAGGCAGAAGTCCCTAAAGAACCATATGGAATCCTATACTTTCTGCCAAGCTTCTTCCTCTTGGAGTACGTGTAATGCCATCTGCCAATAATGACAAGCTTTTAACACTCCCATTATATTAGCAACTTCCCTTTATTTCCCCATCTCTTCCTTTTCCTGGTGAACTTAATGGCACTTACCCCATATTTATATCTAGGCCTTAGTCCTTCAGGATTTTTATTCTCAAAACCACACATGTTTACATTTGCAATACAGAGGCAAGCCAACAAAAGACCCTACACATCTATTTTAGTCCAATAAACGGACATCAGGGACCTTCTGTACCTCACCTCTAGTCATGATGCACATATATCAGGGACACTTGTTCTGTTAATTTTTATTACCAAAATGGACCAAAATATCTGCACAGTAACTTTAAAAAAATAAAAGTACGTCACTGTGCAGATGTCTGAAAGCTGAATCTACTGAGAACAAGAAAGGGCTTTAGTTTTTATTCAGAGACTGGAATATTTTTTACTACTTTGCATGGAACTCTTGGATTTCAAACAAACCCTTTGCTGCGCAACAGGGTCTGCTCTGCAAGTTGTTGCAGACCATATGGCGTGAATGTTCATTTTGTACAAGTACCAATGTCTTCAAATTCTAATGTCATGAGACACATATGCAACCAAGGTCATTTTTGATGCTACTTTGGCAAAGTGTTTATATTTAATTTATTTAAACATGATTATATGGTTTTCTGTACTCCTTTAAACTTTTTGATTCTTGCTCTACAGTGTAGAATTTTGTAAGACACGGCCTGTTGGAGATTTCTGACCACAGGCTTGACCGATGAGAATTGAACTTTGAAATAAAACACTTAACTGAAGTTGCCAGTCTTGTGTGTTTATTACAGTAAAATATAACGATGTATAAAGCTGAACTCCGGTTCCACTTTAATTTTTACAGGCTAAAATATTGAACTTTTCTACTTGATTCAAGGCGCATTCATTCATTCATTCTCAAGACTGTTTCTTCCTAGTCCTGCTCTTCATGACCCCTTTCTTTTTTTTTTTTTTTTTTTTATCTTGGAGGCTAATACTAATCACATGTGCCTAACCTGGAAATAAGAAAGGTAATAAATAGTTGTGCACAACTGTCAGCGTACAGAGTACACAGTCACAGTGATGTCAGTGGCCAGAAGGGCCATCAGTAGGTGTATGGGGCTTGAGCAAAGGTCACAGAGTAAAAATGGGTCAGTATGAGGGGTGGGTGATTTAGTTGTGTGTTGGCGTGCAGCTTTCAAATTGTAGGGGGAGTGTGGGCCCTTTGTTGCACTAGGTAGTACACCTTGCGTCCTTGTTCCTATTTGTTACAAAGTCAAGTACTGTACATGTGAAAATAAAAAAAAAATGAAACAAAAGACAAAATACTCACATTAAAGGAGGTTTGCAAGGATGGATCTCTCAGCGTCGCGTGCTTACCAGTATGATGTCTCTTCCTGGTTATGGATGAGATCACTTCCTGGTTACAGGTGCTGGAGGACTCAGCAGGATCAATGGGATGCGTTTCGAGCAGCAGCTCTTTGTCAACCCTTGCAAACCTCCTTTAATGTGAGTATTTTGTCTTTTTGTTTTATTTTTATATAACTGTATATACTTGAGTATAAGCCGTCATGAATATAAGCGAAGGTACCTATTTTTAGAAAAAATTAGAAAAAACTGAATTACTCAAGTATAAGCCTAGGGGGAAAATGCAGCAGCTATGGCTCAGAAACACACAGCAAATGTACTTTTGTTAGGAGATGTTATTTAATTCAGTAGACTTGTAAGTTTATTACAAAGCCCCTGAACATGGTATCATGGAGATGTAGAAAATGGATGTGGGAACATTGTAAAAAATTTTTATTGCTCTAGCATATCAAGGGTTTGCACAAAATCAAATGCATCTCCAGCAAATTTGGTGATAATAGCATGTTCAGGGGCTTTGCAATTCACTCAAAGTCCACCTACAAAATGCAGCGATTTACATTTCTTGACCCGAATATAAGTCGAAATAATTTTTTTTAGCACATTTCAGGCGCTGAAAAATCCTGCTAATCTAGTATATACGGTATTTTACCATTGACAGTACTTGAGTTGGTTGCACTAGGTTGCCCTAAACCACAACAACACCACAGAAATTCCACACATTGTGGTCGTGGTTGTCAATCATTTATCACTGTCCTCGTTATACATATTATACCTATCTATTATTGAGAGCATTTTGATGAAAGGAGCCAAGGAGGGCAACTTATTTTAGAGATATTGAAGCATAAATGGGTAAAGCATCCATTGGAAGCACTACAAGATACTTACACATACTTTTCTTTAAGATTGACATGGGAGTGCCCAATCCTAAGCATTTCTGCAAGCTACAGACAGCACACACGCTATTGATTCATAAATCTCAGACCATTGCTTTACTAGAGAGAAGTGCAAGGATCGTGACAAGTAGTTCACCCCAGATTTTGGGGCTTTTTGGATGTTTACGTGAAGGCAGCCTTTTCTTGTGATTGAAATCCTTAAGAAGAAAAAATAAGAGCAGCATTTTGCGTATATATTTTGCATACAATGCTTACTGCAGCCTATACATACTATTCTGGTGTGTTGGAACATGCACATTGTGCCGCCGCATAATATTCATTCCTTTAATGAAGCCAATTTATTGAATAGTCTCATTACTACTTAAAAAAGAACCATGGCAATGCGACACATCACTTGTGTTTCTCTATGGGCCAGAAGTTTAGCACGTCCACAATTGATGAGACAAAGAGAAAGTCAGAAAAAACAAAAATACATATTTATTGTGACAGTGAATTAAAAGGGATTTGTACAGTGAGATTGGAAAGGAGGGTAGTGACATTTTATACAGGAAGTATACAGGGGCTTCATTTACCATTAGCAGAAATGTGCATTTCTTAGTAAAGGTATAAGTTGACCAAAAATCTATTTTCATTATGTTTGACATCATGTCTCAGTTTTCTTAAACAAAGAGTCCTTTGGGGATCTTTTGCAAAGTTTCATACCTGGGTATCCTTTTGCAAGCTGACAACTCTAATCCAGTTCCTCACAATAAGTGTGGTCAGGTTCCTCCAGTTGCCGGTTGGGCTACCTTTCAGATAAGGCAGGCAGGTAGCAGGAAATATACAAAACTTTCAACAAAAGATCCTCAGAAAACTCATTTACTTAAGACAGTCGTGTACAGTGAGGCATTTTGTGAAACATTTTAGAAAATGTTTTTTGGGTTTACATACCTTAACATGGATGAATGGAATGCTAAGAACAACCCCTGCAGTTAGCTTATTAATTCCTTTGGTAGGATATTGGTTGAATCATATTGCTCTGCAATGTGTCACAACATCTCATAAGCAAAGGAATTAATAACTTTACATTTGGAAATGAATGGGGCTAGCATCCACTATTTCTTCGCATAAAGGCATGGCCTCTGACCGGACACTGCATCTCGATAAAAGTCAGGGGTCCGACAGTGATGTCACATGGCCCCACTGCTTTGAGGCCACATTTAGAATAGAAAGGAACCAGAAAATCTTCGCACATGAGTGCGGCCCGCCGTGCAAAAGGCAGACAACGCAGGTACTGGAGGTAACGCCACAGCAGGATGGAACCCTTCCCTTGTTGCCGAAATGTGCGATGGACTGCGAGGACGTGAATATGGACAGTAGAGCCATGGGGCTTGTGTAGTGTGAGGGCATCCTGAAGGAGAAATGGAGAACATGTAGCTTGGTTCATGATTATGGAAACCGAACAGATGCAATCATTATAACAGAAATCTCAACAACAATGTATTTCACATTGTCAATTTTGGAATCTAAAGCGACAATTTTCCATTATTTACTGTTACCATATGTGTTGGGATAGGTGGCAAAGCCACTTCCTACTAGCCACTGCCACCCAGACATCTGAACCTGCCCAGGGAGAAACCTGGGCCTATCATATCTGGTCTTGCTCTGAAACTGCTAGTTCTTCTTCACTTACCCTAATTATATATAAATAGTTGTACTATATATATTTATATAGAATGTATGTATTTTGAAGCTCAGAAGCATCGATGAGAGCCAGAAGTGGTAAAAAAAAAAGCAGTCTACATGTCCTCTAGCATCTTTACAAAGACATTTCCCTCCATTTTCATTATCAAGCCCTTTGCTCAGAATTCAAATATTCCATTGACTGCCCTCTGTAAATAGTAACTAGTGGTAGTTATATTACACAAAATTGTGTATACTTCTCATCGCTATTACCTGATTGAGCTTGTCTTTGTCCCATAAAGACCCAATGATAAAAGCCACAAGTCTCCCTTCTTCAAACCATCCCAGCGACAACTCCGGGCACAGTGTCAGGAAATGCCGAACTTCATCCAGATGGAGAGGACATTCCCCGGACACAGATATAAAGGCTGGAAGGACATAAAATAAGGTTAATGAGCTAATGAGCAATGAGCAAGATATCCAAGTTAAGTTACACTTAAGGTGGGTTTACACCTGTAGATTTTTTGTTCATTCAACTGCAGATTCGATTTTTTGATTTGTCCATTTATCGAATGTAACATTAGATTTTTTTGTTCGTCCATCCCGATATCGAATGAAAATACATTCAGAATTACTACGGCCGATAAAAATTTACCAACATGTTCGATGACCTTTTGAACAATTTTTTGTTTGAGGTCGAACAAAAATTATCCATCGAACCAAATTGCCATTCTAGATTTTTGTACAATCAACCAAAAAATCGTTTGGTTTTCGTCTATCGGACGAAAAAATCTAGACGTGTAAACCCACCTTTAATTAAGGGGCAGGAAAACATCTGCTCTTTCTCTTTGGACCATGTTTTGTATATTACAAAATTGCTCAAGAGGGTTCTGGAGTGTGTGCTTACTCAACCCTGAATGATCCAGCAACCTCTGAAATACATTACAATACTTTAATTGCCCCCCACCCAGTACAAAGTCAAAGCAGTTTGGCTTTTCAAAGTCCTTGACTTTTTTTGCTAGCCATCTGACTAGCTTTCTGAATTCAAGAGTCTCAGTTCGTTCTGCCAATTGGATGACTATCAACATTCCTCAAAATTTGTCAAGTCCAGTTGCTTTGACTTAATACTCAATATTGAAGAAAGTAAAGAAACCATGAAAATAAAAAATACCAGTAGAATAAACTTTATCTTTATATGCATTACAACTGTACTCAGATTGGAACTGAGCACAGCAAGCAGAGCAGACACTTTTTGCCTCCAATTTAAATGTTGTCATCTCATTGACTATCTCTACCCATAATCCCTTTGTACTTATGTCATCCCATATCAAACTGTAATATTTCTACTTGTGTCACTTACCTTCTCTCTCAATTTCAAAAACACTAACTGCATCTTCTGGAGAGAGGCATCGGAATTCACTGGCAGGGAGTGTGTGGCGTCTCTGCTGGTGAGGTGATCGAATGTGGATTGGTTTCATGAACGGTACTGCATTGAGGACGGACATGGCAGGATCTGGGTTTCCCCTGTTCTCTCTCAGGATCTGTATCAAGCAAAAAAAAATACCAGTGGAAGATGAGTTGGTACCTGCCTCCAACATGCTTTATAAACAGTGGGTCCATGAGTCATCCCTCAGAGGGCACTAACACCGTCACAAGACATATTCACCACATCCATTTAGAAATCCATTGTAATCTATGAATATTCAAATCCTTTTTAAACCTATCATTTTAAAGTGTCAATTATTGGTGTTGTCATGGTTTATAATAAGGATGTTATCAGCATAATGATGCCTACATGGGGATAAGACCGTATAATTGTTTTCTATTTCCACCCAGGTGGATATGTTTCCTATAACTAGCATATTGAATGAATTTTCATTTGTTAGAATTTCAGAGTGGAGGTATGACATGTTTTTCTGTTTACAATTGCCAAAAGAATTGAAACACCCCTCCAAATCATGTAATGCAGATTTCCATGGCCAGAGGATATATATTTGAAATGTTTAACATTATCACCTAGGCATGCAGCCTGCGCTTATCTGTCTGGAAATTTGATGGACAACTTTGAGTTTGGCAGATACAAAGACAACTGTACTACACTGTACTACTTGTGCGAAGTATAAAAATTAATGTTTGGGGGGATTAAGGTGTGTAATTGTTTTTCATGCAGTGGGATTGGCCTCTTGGTTCCAGTGAAATTAACTTTAAGTACTTTAGTATATTAACCTCCCCAGTGCACTGCCCATACCGCGCCGTTTTCAATGGCGCAGTACGGGCAATCAAAGCAGTG
The DNA here is from genome assembly GCA_036250615.1 of Ptychadena robeensis. Taxonomy (NCBI): domain Eukaryota; kingdom Metazoa; phylum Chordata; class Amphibia; order Anura; family Ptychadenidae; genus Ptychadena; species Ptychadena robeensis. Next base: position 37,667,480 of record CM070042.1, on the reverse strand, counting down.
TACAAAGTAGCCTGTCATTTCCTCCCTCCGCCCCTCTCCACACAGTCGGTGTCATTATTGATGCCGGCTGTGTGGGCGGGAAAGCCGGTGCTCCTCCATTAACCTCCCTAGCGATATGCCCGAACCCAGTTCGGGCGAAGGGACGCAGCAACAATCGATGCGCCCGAACTGGGTTCGGGCACAGCGTGGGAGCTCACCTGGTCCGGCTGCCGCACTCATCTTCTTCTTTGACGGCTTCTTCCGGATCCCGGAGTGACGTGTGACGTCACGGAGGCGGGACCCGGTCTTAAAGAAATTTTTTTAATTTTTTTCGTTTTTTAAATCCTTTTTTTTTACTTTTGGACTGGATGTCTTTCTATAATCCAGTTAAAAAGTAGATCCAACTAGCAGAAACGCTCCTGCTGAGCGTTTCTGCTAGTTGGATCTATCTCCGGCTGCACACGAGTGTCTCCGGAAATAGCCGATGTCTCCGGCTATTTCCGTGATCAGCACTCGTGTCCTGATGACGCACAAAACTTTGATCAGCCAGAGAACAAAGTTTTTCTCTGGTCGATCACCAGTACTTTGAATGGGGACAAGGGTCCCCATCCAAAGTATTGGTTGTTGAATCGTAAATGGTGTATTTCGAACGATTGACCATGACATGATGATGTCATCATGCTGCGGCCGATTGTTCGATAAACACCTGCCAAGCATAGCGTCTATGGCCGGTTTAACCTCCCTAGCATTACGCCAGAAGCAAGTACTGGCGAAGTCTGATCGTGAACCATACTGCGCCCGTGCCGGAATCAGGCGCAACCGCTGGCTCTCTGTGTGCCTGCAGCATTTCTACAGAGCTGCAGGCACACAGCCTTTCCGCCCCCATCGGTGTCATCGGTGACGCCGATGGGGGCGGAAAGGCAAACACTGTATCACTTTTGGTACAGAAATCTGGACCTCAGTCAACCGCCAGGGAGGTTAACATGGAGGTCTATGGCGCCGAACAGTGCCGTGAACAGTTTCCTGGAAAGTGGATTGGTAGTCGTGGGCCAGTTGAATGGCCCCCAAGGTCTCCTGATCTGACTCCCTTAGACTTTTATCTTTGGGGTCATCTGAAGGCAATTGTCTATGCTGTGAAGATACAAGATGTGCAGCACCTGAAACTAAAGATACTGGAAGCCTGTGCTAGCATTTCTACTGCGGTGTGTGAAGAGTGGGAGAAGAGGGTTGCATTGACAATCCAACACAATGGGCAGCACATTGAACACATTTTATAAGTGGACAGAAACTTGTAAATAACTCATGTTCAAGTTACGTTAAAACCAAGCACACCATTGTTTTTTTTTTGTGAAATTCCCAATAAGTTTGATGTGTCACATGACCTTCTTCCTATTGAAAAAACAAAAGTTGGATTAAAAATGTCCGACTTCAAAATGGCCACCATGGGCACCACCCATCTTGAAAAGTTTCCCCCCTCACATATACTAATGTGCCACAAACAGGAAGTTAATGTCACCAACCATTCCCATTTTATTAAGGTGTATCCATATAAATGGCATACCCTGTATATTAAAGCATATGGATAAGTAATATGATGTGTTTGTAAAGGCAGCTGTCCTTATTCTTTTGGCAGGATAGTATATATATGTTCACTGCAGGATAAATCCAGCATTTCATAAATCCCATATAATATGAATAAAAGTTGTTATATAAATAACATTTACAATGCCAGGTATGGTGCCTCCAAGTGAATGTCTACTTTGAAAATTGAAGGTGAGATAGACTTTAGATAAGGTAGGAAAGGGACTTACTTATGACATTTTGAGGGGTATGTATGTATAGTGGATAACACTGCTGTTTAAGTAGCTGTATGTAAGTAATATAAAACAGTATGTTAAATACTTTGAATCTATTCTTCTTAAGACATCCAGTTTTTCACTTTTTTGTGTATGTTATACAAAGCTCTATAGCAAATGACTTTTTTTCAACAATGTTACCAAGTAGAGGCTAAATAATGTGCAAGAGGAGTTAGGCTAGGGCTCCACTGTCTGTTAAAACCCCTGTGTTGAACACAGGGATTTTTAACAGAGTGCGTAAGCTGCCCATTGGCGCCAATGGGGCTTTGACAGGGCTGTCTCCACAGCCCCTTAGAGCCCCTGATCCACTGGTCTATGGGAACGCAACAGAGGCTTGAGTGGATCCCAGCCTACAGTGGAGCCTTAGCCTAAAAAAAGTTCCACCTGCAGGCCATATATAAAATTTACTATAAATATACAATAAAATAAAATAAAAATCTTGTGCTTGGACTAGTCTTAACCATAATACCAAACAGGAATATAAAAAACACACATTCTCTTTGCAAAGGCCAAAAAATACTAGCTGGTTGGAAGAGTCTCAACTGACCATCTTATTTCACTTATATGACACATTTATTCTTAAATATTAATTAATGCTAAAGTGAACCCTGTTAAAACATTAAAGCAGGGCTACGTTTTTACAGTCATCACTGGAACTAGAATTGTGCTTTAAAACCATTAAATGAGCGTAGTCGCTATAAGTAATTTATTCCCACTCTAATGACATCAATGGATCAATTTTTGTTTCCAAGCACGAATGTTATCTATGTTTTTAAACCTTGTACATACAGATCATTAGCATGTTTCATGGTTTTAGTTCATTTTAATTACATCTTTTACCTGCACTTGGTTTAAAATCTTTATCTCATCAGCTATTCAAAATAATCCTGCTAACACATTCTTTTAAGCTTGGAAAGTGAAGAGATGTCTGTGTCATCAGGGATTAGCTAAATGGTTTAAGAACTACTTTATCTTTGTTTGTAAATCAACTCTGTGCTGTTATGTACACGAGGATAACATACATTAAACTCACATGGCACTTGTTATTCACAGGGCACTTGTAATAAAAAAAACCCACAGTAGGGCAAATTTACTGTCTCTCAGGGAAGGTTGCAATCTAATCCCCCCCCCCCATCATAGTCACATCACTGTCTCTAAAGGTGAGTTTATACTTGTACATTTTTTCTTCAATCAATTTTTGATTGAATTCTTCAATGAATTTTTGTTCAATGTCGTTGTCCAAGATTGTTCGGTTTGTTTTGATTTTTTTTGTTTATTCATCACCAATATCGAATGAAAATACATTTGAAATGATGACAGATAAAAATTTACCATCATGTCTGATGACCTTTTAAGCGATCTTTTGTTTGAGGTCGAACAAAATGTATCCATCGAACAAATTGGTCATTCTAGATTTCTGTTCAGCCAGATTAGATCTTCGTTGACTGAACTAAAAAATCTACACGTGTTAACCCACATTTAGAGGAGCTGACAATTTTGCTTGCAGGCAAAATTTTAACCTGGAACCTATCGTTCCACAACCACTTCATTAAACTAGTTTCTAAATTGAACTGGTGCCCAGGTTATACATGCTTACAATAAACTAATTATGAATTCTGAACACAGAGTAAACAAACTTTTAAAAATTTCTAACTCATCCTTGAATCTAATAGCGTTGGGGACCCTGACTTCAGGGTCTTGGTTGTGATATTGGAAAAGATTTGTAAATTAATACCTAACAATAATTATAATAATACACTTACAATTAGAGAGGTCATGGATGGCTTGTATTATTAAGATTGTTTTACTTGTACAATGTCATCTTGCCACAGGTACCGTATGGCAGCATTCATGCGTAGACTTTCTGGACTGCGTGCAGTTGGCAACAGTTCAGAAAGCTGGCCATATAAGGTCATATTCTGCCCAAATCTGATGCTCACATTATGGGAAGCCTGGACTATTTACAAGTGCTTTTAATGTTGGCTAATCCGGACCTGTCTAATCCTCATCTCACTGACTGATCCATGCTTACCCAGCTTCTCTCAATCAGGTCAGTCATGTGAGTACAGTTTTGGATCCCCATGTGGTTGAGGACATTTTCCTCTCTTTGGCAAGTTGTGGCTTGGTTGAAAGCTTATCAACATGATGGTGATCTCCCTAAAAAAGTGTACTTAATAAATAATTAATAAAGCTGTAAAACATTATTAATTAAAATAAAATTAGACTATTCTCTCTGTTAATGGTAATCATTTCAAGAAAGTGAGTAGATTCACAAACTTTTTGTTATTTTGAGACAGCAGGATATTTGCATATACAGGTTGGGGGCCTTTAAACTCTTCAGACTTTCCTCACACCATAGTGCTTTGACACCTTCCCATGTCAAAGCACTATGGTATTGGAGTGCTGGTGTATTTGCTCTTGACCCTGACCTTGGCCTTGTATTCAGAGACCCCGATGTGATATATCTGTATTTTAGTACTCTTGTACTATTTATTTTTGTTTGTTGTATAGCTGTTGTTTAAAAACAATTAAACTGATGTAATTTAAAAAAAATGGTGTTAGATAGTAATATAGTTAAAACCAATTTTCACTTAACCAAATATTTTGGCATAATTGACAGGCAAGTGCATGCCACGACCCGGTTCATGTTGGGATAACAGCATTGTTGGGAGATTATGGATTGAAATCAGACCTGAAATCCTTTTACACCAACTTAATAAATCAGGATATATAAGATGTTCGGATATGTCCAAATTATATGTGCCCAGCTCCTCATGTAATGTTGAAGTAAACTGCTGTATATACTAGCACTGGTAGTGTCCTGTGATTGCCCCCCCCCCCCCTCCTCTGTACTCTATGACCCTTGTATTACTACAGTACACAATAATAATGAAGTTTGAGAATACCAAACACAGAGATGTAGAATGTCTATTGGACATGGCAGTGGTGAAACATGTGAACTTGGCACAATGTGTTTCAATATGTACTGTACATGTACCGTCAAGAAAGGATTATGGATTACCTTAAAGTCCAGGATTATATTAAGACTTGAGGTGAGGTGATGGTTTACATTTAGGTGTTGTTTGTTTTTGTTTGGGCTTATGTCTTTGAAGTAGGATCAGTTAAAGGGTTGGGAGGTTTAACATCTAATGTTATATGTAATCTAATGTTATATATGTTTAGTGTGTAATAAAAGTATAAATATAGTTTAAAAACTAAAATGTCATGAAGTACTGGTAATTATTAGACCAAAGTAATTGAATAATGAAAAAAGCATTTCATATTAATATAAGTAAGAATAGTCAGGGGTCTCCCAACTCAACTCCTGGACCACTGAAGAACTACTTTCTCTCCTTAGTGCAACCAACCTACTTCTAAGTGAGGACACTATTATATGCTCATGCCCATCAAGCCTACAGAGGTTACTAAGGGGCAGCAACCTGGATGAAAGTTATCTTTAACTGTAAACATCTTAATATATATATATATATATATCAGTTACACGTGACTTAGACTGATAGATGATGTGTTAGTTACATATACATCCCAAAGTAGGGACATTAGATTGTGAGCTCCCCTTAGAGACAGTTAGTGGTATGACTCTATATGCTCTGTAAAGTGCTGTGTAATATGTCAGAACTACGAATACGGGATAGTAAATAAATTAATAAATATATATTTTTATATATATATATATATATATACATACACATGTATTTTTGATGGGGCATGCATATGGTCCCTAAATAAACCAATATTTCAAATTCAAACATTTTAATACAGATGTTTGTCAATTGTTACGGTACATGTTGTTATGCTTGCATAATACATTTTTTACATTATGTCTGAGAAATAAATACCCTTCACATCTATCTAACCAAACCACTCAACGAAAACCAAGCAGAGCCACTGCAAAGCCTATTGTGAAGCAAATAGCTAAGGAGCGTAATTCTCCTAATACATTAGGTATTCAGCTAAAAATGTGAATTTCCTATATTGGTCTCATGCATAAAACATTTATCAGAGATGAGAAAAAACATTGAGTGCAGCTTTTGTTTCATAACAACATTTGCTACACAGTGGGGGACAGAAACAAATCAGCAACCAAAGTAATTTCCTGTAACCCATCCACGGTGCTAATTGTGGTGTACCATTTGTATCCCAAACATACGTCAGGATTGAGGTACTGATATTAATAAAATTGCTAGGTAGAGAAAGTAGAGTAGAGCTTAACAAGGGATAAATGAAAGCTATACTTAATAAAAAAAAAAAACTAATATTTAAATATCATAATAAGAATAGCATACTTCAAAGGGAAAAAGGGCAATAGGTCTTACAGATTTAAATTTGGAGTATCCTAAAGGTTCTACCATTTGAGAACATTTTCAATTACATCTAACATAAGGGACGATGGGCTTATAAAAATAAAATGTAAAAAAAATAATTACCACCCTGTATATAAGAAAAGCATTTTAGTATTTTTTTTTAAACAGCATTAAGCCATTTAGCCTTCTAAGTGAAAAAATATGAAAACAATCCTACTGAAAACATTTGAAGTAAATGTGTTTCTTTTAATATTATATGGGTATAGAATCTAGAACTTTATTTTAAAATTATTACGTTGTTCCCAATAGTCCCCAATAATATTGCTTACCTGGGTTCAGCACTGACCATGAAAAGACAGCAGGGCCAGGTAGAAGCTAAGGCAGTCTGGAGCTGTCAGTTGAATAGGTGTCCCTCGCGCCCACTGATCTCCTGAGCTGCCTGCTTATGACATCTTCTGAATTACCTTGTTTATCACTCACGTGACTTCTATGAAGGATTTAGGTTTTCACTGGTTACAGGCAGACACAAGAAGGTATCACCAATTTTCAGTGATAGGTATTGGTAATTGAAGGTGATGGCTGGTATGATTTGTGCCTAGAAGTATCCTAAATGAAAAACATTTTGTCCTGTTTAGCCTACTCTCAGGGTTCGGTTCTTTCTCCGGCTTGTGTGTTAATGAATCTAAGTCAAGAGCTTTGAATATTACAATTCCCTCCTCGGCTTTAGCTAACCTTCAAAAGACGTATAAGTTTCAATGGCCCCCCTCTTTACCCTACTTAGGCATACGCCTGACGTCCTCTTTGGACTCCCTATATGGAGCTAACTACCCACCTCTGTTTAAAGAGCTTGCCAGCATGATTGACGGTTGGTCTCGGTGCCAGTTATCCTGGATTGGCCGAATCAACGCTATAAAGATGACTTACCTCCCCAAACTTCTTTATGGTTCGGGTATTGCCTATTCCTATTCCATCCCACGTGTTTCGCACTGAACAGAGAAAACTTT
>CM070042.1:37620936-37637523 GCA_036250615.1 Ptychadena robeensis | reverse complement strand
CATATATACAGCGCACCTCTGCCCGCCATATATACAGTGCACCTCTGCCCGCCATATATACAGCGCACCTCTGCCCCCCATATATACAGTGCACCTCTGCCCCCCATATATACAGTGCATTCCCCTGCCATTTTGTGATCGGCAGTGATCGGCAATCGGCAGATCATGATCTTGGTAATCGGTGATCGGCCCCAAAAATGCTGATCGGAGCATCTCTAGTAAGCAGTGTAGCTAAAAGTTTTCCAAAATGTTTATAGTAGCTTCATTAACCAGTTACCATTGGATGAGGTTGATTTCTTGAACATAGAAGCAGGTCAAAACCTCATGTCTATTTTGGACAGTTCTGGAGCAGCAGCCTCCTTCCCCGTTTTCCTTGGACATGTCCTCCAGCTTACTCATGTTCATTTCTGTATGCAGAACATGAGCTAGAACAGCCATGGGCAAAGTACAGCGCATTTGGTCATTCAATTCAGCCTGTGCCTCACTGACCAATTCAGTGGCCTGATCATATGATCATCACAGCGCTGCATCGATCTCTGACGGCAAGTAGATGCCATGTAAGAGAGAGTGTGAACACCATTTTAAAGCCAGCCCATACTGTTTCCTCTTACTTGCCATTAAAGTGGATGGCCAGTGGGGAAGTGGGTGGGGGGTTCACAGAACTGGCTGGCTTAAAAATGGTGTCCGCACATCCAGGAACTATGCAGTGATGCTATCATGTGATTATTAGCTGCCACTTCATTCCCAGTACAGTGCATGCATTTCTTATAAACAGCACATTCCCCTAACGCAGCTTGACCACTGAAACATGCGCTGTTTATAAGAAATGCATGCAGCAGTGCATCGTGCATTAATGCACTGCATTGCAGACGGAATCCTCTCTACCATGCAATGAGCCATGTTTGGTTTGACTTCAGTTGAAGGTTTCATAGGACAGTGATGGGGCCCTGTGGACATCAATCATCACTTTGTGGAAAAGTAACCCTTTAAAGACCAAAACCTTTTATGTTCATGAAGTTTACATTTAGTTTATTAGTTCACATAAATACCCCATTAATCTGCTCTGGGGCTGGCCCTTCAGTGCAATTTATGAACCCATTGTGGTCCACAAGTCAAAATGTTTGGAGTAGAGCAACAGAATGGTCTATGTCTAGATCATGTGGTTAATTTGTAGTTCAAGCCATGTATTGAAACTTCAGAACATAGGAGCTCAGTGTTGTATCTGGCCACATATGCTTGCAGGAACCCCCATCATGGTTTCTGCATAGAAGATAATCAGCATTTTATTGTACAGCGCTGCGTAATATGTTGGCACTATATATATAAATGATAATAAAAGTAATGACCACAGAAGTAGTGTTTTTGCAGAAAGAACTTTAATGTTATCGAAAAATTTTACCCTAAACCTAGGTACATAGGTGCCTAGTAAATTACTAGTAGTCTGGCATTGCAGGTACAAAGAATCAAAATGCGATTTTTAAATATATAAAAGGTCTTTATTAACAAAATTGGACCAGAGTATGAAGCAAATCAATACATATAAGTATAAAAAAGAGAACTGTGTGGATGGTTCAGGTGTGTGGCTGAATTCCATGCAAGGATAGCCACCCCCAGGATTTCAACCACCAGTAATTAGTATAAAACACATCTATCACTTGTTTCAACAAATCCGTCAAGCATATAAAAAGTTACAATAACGCTGAGCCATGATAGCTCCCCACTCTCCTCCGACGCGTTTACATTACCCCATTGTGGCCTTTGAGGCGAATGCCCCCCACCACCTAGGGGCTTACAAGCTGGTGCCTCCAGTGGATTGTCCGCTCTGGTGGATACCCCGCTGGTTTTCTCTGGGAGCTTGACCTGCACTATCCTACAATACCGTCACAGACTGAGACTTTTCTATATAGCGCCATGTAGGTAATGACCATGTAACGTATAGGATGTTACATATACTTGTTTGAAATGTATTTTTAACTGTTTGAACTTTCTAATATAGATATACCACTCCATGTACCTCCCTGAGGAAGCCTAAACGGTGAAACGCGTCGGAGGAGAGTGGGGAGCTATCATGGCTCAGCGTTATTGTAACTTTTTATATGCTTGACGGATTTGTTGAAACTAGTGATAGATGTGTTTTATACTAATTACTGGTGGTTGAAATCCTGGGTGTGGCTATCCTTGCATGGAATTCAGCCACACACATTTTGATTCTTTGTACCTGCAATGCCAGACTACTAGTAACTTACTAGGCATCTATGTACCTAGGTTTAGGGTAAATTTTTTTCTATCTTTATATTTACAACTTTAATGTTATCATTGACTTTGATGTTTGCTTTGATGGCTCTTTCACACTATATGCACTGCTTTGTGTTCTGGCAAAACACACAGTAGTATATTGAAGCTGACAGCGGTAGCATGTCTGAATTGCATGCAACCATGCGTTCTAAAGGTACCCATACACGTTGCGATTTTAGCCCTTCCGACCAATCCGGTCAGTCGGGTAGGTCGATAGTTCAGGATTCTTAACATGTAAATGTAGTCCGACCGCTGTTTTTAGAAAAATCGTCCGAAAAGTCGGTCGGGTTCCGAATGAGGATGTCCGTAATTTTCGGTCGGTCGGCCACTTTTAAAAGATTCCCAATCCAACCAGCCGATCGGTTGGTCGGGCAGCGACTAATCGGAGGCCAAAAGATCAAGCATGGGTGGGTACCTTAACATAGTATAAGTCACACTATATTTTCCATAGGTTGAGATTTTTGCCGTCTACATTTGTTATTTTTATACTTTGCAATGTGTTGTCATCCTGAGAAATGCTATGCTGCCGGAATATGAGAGATAGAGTATGAGAAAGGCTTTCCATTTATTTTAATGCTGAACGTGTTGCAGGGTGTCGCCTTCTGTTCACCCGTCGCTAGTTGTAGCTGTGGCAGAACTTTCCATGAGATTCTGTATCGTCCTGCCAAGAGCAGGTGACATGGTGCTACAGAGCGGGCGAGGGAGTAGACTTTATTCTGATGCAGTATGTCTGCATTGTATCCTAGGAGTGTTCTGGCAGGCAGCCCATATGTTCAGCTACAGCAGCGCTTACATTTTTACACCACAGGAATTCAATCCATTGCCGTAGCAGTCAGCAGTTCCAGAGAGAACCAGCCGAAGAAGGATAATGTGCACAATGTTTCTTTCTTGTCTGAAGTATCATAGGTCACGTTAGCTGATGACGGTAAATACAACCTTTGTGACCTCTTGGGAGGTTACTACACCAACACTGTCCTCAGGGCTGCTTTCCCTAAGGGGTAGTGTGATCGAAATCCATTTACATGGTTAGCTCTCTATTCTCAGATCTATATCATAATACTGACCCGGGCATTACCTATTCTAGCATTTTCCTGCATTGCTGGATTCAGAGATGGTCTTCTATGCTCTGATAGGGCTCCACATTAACCCCCAAACCCCTTCTTCCGCTTGAAGATAATATCCAGTCTTTTATCTCATCCCTATGGTAAGAAAAGGATGTCATTACCTCAAAACACAGGGGTGCCCACACTTTTTTGACTTGCAAGCGATTTTGAATATGACCAGTCCAAAATAAAATGTTAACAATAAAAATGTAAAATATACATCTATGTACTGTATTTTTCACACTATTAAGGCTGCCACATGCGCACCGAGCGGCGGTGCCCACATGGGGCCACAGATCTGTCGCCCCACAGCTCGGTCGGCCAGAGAACGGACATGTCCAATAATCTCTGGACCGGCGTCTCCATTGAAACAAACGGCCGGCATACAAAGGGTGGCAGCCGATGCTGTCAGCGATGGAGAGCAGCAAGATGACGTCATCACGCTGCACTCCATAGCTAATCTGTGTTGCTCTGTCGGCCCCCACTCGGTACGTGTGTGGGGGCCTTAAGGCTCAACCAAATTTTGATGAAAAATTTGGGAAAATAAACAATAACATTAATTAATCAGAGACAGCCATTCCCATATCAAGTGAATATACAGAATGTTCCAGCAAAGTAGGCAAGGCTGGTCCATGCAGTATTCACTGTGTATTCCTCCAGCTAAGTCAAAACCGTGCCAGGAGGGAGGCCTTAATTCCAGCAAAATGGTCAGGGCTGAAACATTAGCATGTGTTTATACACTGGCAGTACCCATTCTCTGAACACACTGTCACTGACCAACTTATTTGCTGCTATTTACATATGGGAGGAGAGAAGAGTCTCTGATACAAAATGTATTTATTGCAATGTAGAATGTTAATACACAACTCATGCTATCTTTTGGCTTGGCTGGAGGCAAAGGAACAAATTCCAGTCTCCTGGGATGCAGAGCTATTGCTCCTAGGATGATAAAGACTATAAAACAAAATACTGCAGCCGGCCAGATCCTTTGATTTAGCGAGGTAAAGCAAGTTTGCATCATATCGTCCAGTCAGAGGGAGATCCGCATGGTACACCTTATATTTCCTTCATGGCAGGTTTAATCTTCATTGTTCTTAATAAGGAACGTGTATATGATAAAAATGCATGATGCGTCCCTGTGAACAAGCTTTTCTGAATTCCTAATGCTTTCCCCAAGGGGTTCTAAGAACACCTGTTATATGTAAATTCAATGTACCTTAAAATGTCATTTCTGTCCAAGCATATCATGCTATGGTATAAAAGATGGGTACAAAGTTTACATTTCTGTATTAAGACCAATGCCAGAGGTATATAGATAAAGCATGCACATTTATTTAACCATATTTTTTTAAATGCAAGCAGTGTGAATGCCTAATTCATTTTGGAATCAGTATCTTGCAGCCCCTGTAAAGCACAAGGTGCCAATCATTTCATTTGTTGACACAAAGCAAGTTGATAAAAGGAAAATACGGAAAATTAGATCATCTCTGTGATGCTTCTCCTTTTACTGTTCAGTATCAAGTTTTATAGCCCAGGACAAACTGGGCTCACAAGAAGTGGGTTAAACTGTGCTGACCAACAACATTTAGTTCCATAAAAAAGGCTTTGGGGAAAACTTGATTAAAGGTGTGGGGGGGGGGGGGGGGGGGGGGGGGGGGTACTGCAGCAAAAACTGTTTTGTTTTTTTCTTCTTGTTTTCATTTGATTTTGGCAAAAGCTCTTTACGCGGTTTCTTTTTAATGGGGGAGGGGAGGGGGATTTTTGCAAGAAGGGTACATTATAAACTGATAGACCTGCAGGTGGAGTAGTCCATTGAATATTTGTGTTTTACGGTCATGTGATTCTGATGGCAGCTGATCAATATTTGGTGCATTATTATTCAAAAGTGACGCTCCATTCCTCCACCCAGACAATCCAGGACATGACCTTGATATTCAACATTTATTGTATTCTTGCTCATTAATCCTTTCTATCTATCTTCTTCTTCCTTTTTTTTTTATTTTTATTTTTTACTTGCAGTTGAAGCTGGAGGATCGATCTTTGGTCCCCAGAGATGTTGTGCGGAGAGCCGGCTCAAAGGTAACTTCCTGATTGTGTACCTTGAACCCCATTATACACCAATGTTTTTATGCGTTATTTATAAAACTGAAAATTTCCAATACTCTCCATTCTCGCTGCTGCTATAACCAAGTATCGTATTTTTCTACTTACAAGACACACCGCTGTATACTATACAGTGGAGTGTCTCATCCCGGTAAAAATACCGGAATAACTGCCGTTCTCCCGGTTGGAGATCCTCTCTTCAACCGGCAAAGCTGTAGTTAAGAGGCAGAGGAGCTGTCAGTGACTTCACCCCACCTCCTGGTCCTGTTCTGTGGAGCTGTATGGAAGCAGACTAAAGCAGCTGCTCTCATACAGACACCTGCAAAAGGAAGATCCGTCTATGGTAGGGTCTGTAAGCGGGGAATGCAAAAGTACCACCATTCGTAATATAGGACTATTGGGGGGGGATGCGTTTTATGGTCCACAAAAACACAGTACATGGCAACCTCATTTTTGACAAAATGTATTTTATGAAACTTCTGGTGTTGTCTGCAGTCCTTTAGTTCTGTAGACAATATGGCAAGGGGTTGCAAGGTACTAATAAACGTTTAAATGTTTTTAGAGAATGCTCCAAGTTTGGGAATGCTAAATATCTCAAGTCAAAGAAGGGTTTCTACAAGCTTTAAGTTGTGCTGAAGGTTCCGGAAGCCTTGCTTTTTTTTTTTTACACAAAACAAGAGTTTTATATGAGTGATGTTCATTAGAGTGTAGATAATGCAATTATATGGCTATGAAACCCAACCACCTGGCAATTTCTCCATGCCAATATTGTGCTGTAAAGATCTTGCCCTCCAGTTTTTCAGTTGTGTGTAAAATGTGGGTTTGTCTTTATTCAGCAGAGGGAGGTCCTTAGGCTATGTCCCAAACGTTTTCAGTCGTGATTTCCAGTCGCTATTATGATCGCACCCATCAAGAATAATTGGGGACGCGTTAAAAAATCATGTCTCCATTCATTCACACATGAATGGACGCGGTCAGGGGTGATCAGGCGCGGTCGTAATCACTTGCTAGTGGCTGTAAAGTCAGCTGAAAAGTACAGAAGTGTACCCTAGAAGAAGCATGGCATGACTTCCCTTTGTTAATAAAGAGATGACTTTCATGAAAATGAGAAAAGGTTATTTGTAGATGTGATGCAATATTAGTGTTGTATCCTGCTAGCCATTGATGAATACGGAAAGTTTGGAGTTTTTTTAGTCAGCCAATAATCTCCAATAAATAAATAAATAAATAGGATGTCTCAATCCCTTCTTTAGGCTTCATATGATTCCGGTTTTTTTAAACTCCTATTTATGTACAGAGTTATCGGGACATAAATGGAAACGGATACTACATTTGGCACATGGCATCCACCTTTAGGGCAAAGATCTTTGATTGGATACCCAAATTATTCCCCTATTATTAATGTGGCTGCTGTTTTGTCTTTCTTTTTGGTTGAACCTTACTTTTTTGTTCTCTTTTAGGACAGTCAATGTGGCACAGTCGTTGACGTAAATATAGACTGTATGGTAAAACTAGTGGGAACGAACTGCTTCCTGCACCCAGTGAGCAGCAAAGATCTACAGCACATTTGGGTAAGGTGGCATAAATCCTACAAAGGGTCTGCAGCCAATGCCTTTTCTTGCTGAATAATAGAGATGGTCAAATTATATTTCGAGTATGCGACTTTTGAAAGTTTGAATTTGTGAGTTTATTGCAAAGCCCCTGAAAGTGGCGTAAAATATTTGTGCAATAACTCCATATGCTAGAACAGTGGTGGGCAACTGAGTTGATATGGAGGGCTACAAGTGCGGCCCTCTGCATCACTAAAGGGCCGCACATAACATTTTCAATCTATACTGACTTGTAGAAGCATTTTTTTATTTGGAAATTATAGCAGGCATAGCTAGGAGACATTATTTTTCATTTTTTAAACTTATTTTAAATGATACTTCAAGCATTGGATAACACTGTAGTATGGTGATGCACATTTTGATTCAATATGAGTTCCTATGCATGAACAGTAAGGTTTCGGGGGCTGCAAGTGGTGGACTGAGGAGGGCCACAGAAGAATCCACAAAGGGCCGCAGGTTGGGCACCTAGGTGCTAGAGCAATACTCTTCCTTTGGGTTGAATCTTTTACTCCTTTGACTATGGTTGCTGCTGGTTTCTTCCCCCTAATGATTTGTTTCGGTTTCCCTTTTTGTGTGTATTAAGCACTTTCTTGTTGTTCCGATGGTAGCCAGTAGAGATGGTAGAATTGTTTTAAAAAAATTTGACTATTTTGAGTTAATTGCAAAGTCCCTGAACATGGTGTCATCACCAAACTTGCTGGAGATGTAGCAACCCTTCTCTACATCTCCAGCAATTTTGGTGATGATACCATTTTCAGAGGCTTTGTAATGAGCTCACAAAGTCAGCTAGTTGAAAAATTTGACCATCTGTAGTAGCCAGAAAGTTCTCTTATTGATGCCAATTGTAATTTTTCACTTTTCCCCTTTCTCAGCCCATCATGTATGGAGATTATATTGCCTATGACTGCTGGCTGGGAAAAGTTTATGATCTCAAGAACCAAGTAATCCTAAAGCTGTCAAATGGAGCCAGGTACTGCTGTAACTTCTAGAAATGTTTGAAAAACTTTAACGTCACATAGCGATGACAAATGTTTATTGAATGTAAATGGTTAATTGTAAAAATGCTTTTATTTCATGTTTTTGTTTTTTTAGATGTTCAATGAGCACAGAAGATGCTTCTAAACTATATGATGTTTGTCCCCATGCAAGTGACTCGGTGTGTATTATACGAGTATACATTAAATAAAATTTAATGATGTATAAGTAAAAAAGCTAAATAATTAAAAAGCCACAAAGGGCCTTGTCAACTTACTTCTTAACCTTTTAATTATATGTTTTTAGGGTCTGTTTTTTGATGACTCCTATGGGTTCTATCCTGGCCAAGTGCTTATTGGCCCCTCCAAAGTCTTTTCCAATGTCCAATGGCTGTCAGGTGTAAAACCAGTGCTAAGTGCCAAGAGCAAATTTCGTGTGGGCGTTGAAGAGGTGAGTGTTTGGCTTCGTCCTACACATAGAATAAATTTTTCTGCTAATGCCAGTTTATGCCATTGCTTGTGTTTAATGCAACTAGTAAGGGTATTTTCATTTACCATAGTCCTCATTGTATTCTTTAATCTACCTAGGTACAAGTGACAGAGCTCAGAGTAACATGGATAACGAAAAGCTTTTGTCTGGGTGGTACAGACTCTATGGACCCACCGTCCTCTGTTATTACACACGATAAATTACACAAGTGAGTATTCTGCGAATTTATTGTACATCTCCAAACTAGTGGGCTTGTTTCCTTCTCCATCAAATGTGGCAATTCAACCACCTGGTTCTAGAGATTTCAGCACCAACAACTAACTACACACAACTGCATATGTCCTTGCAGAGTGGTTCACAACTTTTAACAATTTGGATAGCCCCCTTTTTTACGGTACGGACATGAAGATTGTAGCTGGGCTACATCCATTTAACCCAGTGGGTCGCCGAGTTAATTGAAAGAGTCAGAGCTACTGCTAACAAATGGGGTGGGAAGTAGAGAGAGAGAGTAATGCCCCACTCCCTCCTAACTCAGGAGGCATGGGACGTTACTCTTTCGGGATGGTGGATCTAAAAAGGTTGTGAACCACTGATCAAAACCCAATGATCCAGCGCTGCATGTTTTTAAGCCGTAGTGCATTTTTTTTTTCAAGTCTGAAAGCCATTTTATTCATCAGCTGCATCAAAAGACTGCTGAGACAAAGGGAAGGAAATTTCTTTTTCTGCATTCTCATTGCATCTCCTGCATTTCCCTGGTGGGTTCTTTTTCCAGTCTTCTAATTACTTTAATGTCAGGTCTTGTATAATGCAGCAGAGATATCCGATGGCACCTCTGCTTCTACTGGCACCTCTCTGCTAAATATACCATTATAAAATACATCAGTCCTTTTATGATAGACAATATGTGAATCCTTTTTTTTTTCTCTTTTTAAATCGGTAAAAAGTTATTGTAGAAGAGTTTTTTTTCTAAACCTTTTTCAGTATTGATTTTTTCCAAATAAGCTGGAGAGCTTATTGTGTTGGCCAAAGGGTTCTTTTTAGGGACCCCATGGCTGCCACAGAGTGAAATCGAATCTCGTCTGAATATCCAATCACCATCTGGTGGGTCTTGCTAAAGGCCCCCGCACACGTTGAGATTTTTCATTTGATCGACCCAACCGATAGAAGTTTTCTGATCTGAGAATCGGTGATCGATCGTACTGCCACTGACCTACCCACCACATAGAGAAAGTGATATTTTATTGATTTAAGTTCATCTGACACCGGATAGAAGTATGCTAACTAGTTCAAAACTTTCCGACATGTCTGATAATTTTTCAATCGCACTTTTGTCCAGTTGTGATCGATCTACAGTACAGGCTAAAAGTTTGGATACACCTTCTCATTCAATGTGTTTGCTTTATTTCATGACCATTTACATGGTAGGTTCTCACTGAAGGCATCAAAACTATGAATGAGCACATGTGGAGTTAACAAAAAAGGTGAAACAACTGAAAACATGTTTTTATATTCTAGTTTTTGCAAAATAGCCACCATTTGCTTAGATTACTTCTTGGCACACTCTTGTCATTCTCCTGATGAACTTCAACAAGTACTCACCTGAAATGGTTTTCACTTCATAGAGGTGCCTTATCAGGGTTATTTTTTTCATGCTTTATAAATGGGGTGGGGACCAGAAGTTGTGTTGTGCAGAAGTCAGTTTACTACACAGCCCACAGCCCTATTGGACAACTGTTAAAATTCATATTATGACTAGAACCAAGCAGCTTACTAAAGAAAAATGATTGGCCATCATTACTTTAAGAAATGAAGGTCAGTCAGTCCGGAAAAATTGCAAAAACTTTAAATTTGTCCCCAAGTGGAGTTGCAAAAACCATCAAGCGCTACAACGAAACTGGCACACATGAAGACCAACCCAGGAAAGGAAGACCAAGAGTAACCTCTGCTTCTGAAGACAAGTTCATCTGAGTCACCAGCCTAAAGCCTGCCATACACCCACAGACGGGTGCAGACAGACGAGCTCCGATGAGCTCTAATGCAAATGTGATGACGTCATCACGTTGCATTCTGGGGCTGCTTTAATTGGCCAGGCACCCTTTGTGTGCCGGCCATTAGCTTCAATGAAGACGCCGGTCTTCATTGAAGTTAATGGCATCGGCTGGCATTGGCCGGCATCAGCCAGAGAACATCGGACATGTCCGTTCTCTGGCTGGCCGAGCTGTGGGGCGACAGGGATCTGTTGCCCCATGTGGGCACGTGCCAATTGGTGGGCGATTTTGCCGCCAACCGACGACGCGAGCAAGCACGCGAATCGGCCGCTAATCGGCGTGTGTATGCCAGGCATTAGACAACGCAAGTTATCAGCAGTTCAGATCGGAGACCAGATAAGTGCCACGCAGAGTTCTAGCAGCAGACACATCTCTAGAACAACTGTTAAGGGAAGACTGCACGAATCAGGCCTTCGTGGTCAAATAGCTGCCAGGAAACCACTGCTAAGGAGAGGCACCAAGCAGAAAGGATTAGTTTGGGCCAAGAAACACAAGGAATGGGCATTAGACCAGTGGAAATCTGTGCATTGGTCTGATGAGTCCAAATTTGAGATCTTTGGTTCCAACCGCTGTGTCTTTGTGAGACGCAGAAAAGGTTAACGGATGGATCCAACATGCCTGGTTCCCACTGTGAAGCATGGAGGTGTGATGGTGTGGGGTGTTTTGCTGGTGACACTGTTGGGGATTTATTCAAAATTAAAGCCACACTGAACCAGCATGGCTACCACAGCATCCTGCAGCGACATGCCATCCCATCCGGTTTGCATTTAGTTGGACAATCATTTATTTTTCAACAGGACAATGACCCCAAACACACCTCCAGGCTGTGTAGGGGCTATTTGACCAAGAAGGAGAGGACGGGCATAGATTTCCGGACAATCGACAAAACCACTCCATGCAGATATCGCTTGAATACCAGGCCATAGTAGATAACCATATAAATTACAAACCATGAAATTACTTTATTAGTATTTAATGAAAATAAACATATTGATGTTGCATTGTTTTAGAGTGAAGCGGCTTGGCTCGTTTGATCACACCCAGAGGCAGCTGGGCGAGCGTTGTTTATACATCTTCCCAACTATGGTGGAGCCCACTCGAATCTTGTGTGAGAGTCTGGAGAAGAACTGCCTGCTAGGAGAAGTAACTGGAACCAGAAAGGTATGCCATTACTAGCACAGTCCAGTATGTTCTAGCCAGCTCAGCTGATTTAATAATCATTAGAGAATGCTGGATGTATTCCCACCTAAATGCACAGTATGTATTAAATGGATACAGGACTTCATACATGTCATATACAGTGTGTGTGTGTGTGTGTGTGTGTGTATGTATGTGTGTATATATATATATATATATATATATATATATATATAATTAGTATGTGTGTGTTTAGTCACTAAAGTTTTAATCCATTAAATTATCCAATTGCCTTAGGCGATTACTCAGGGAAATATGACGGCAGTCCCTGGAATCATTTGTTGGAAGATAAACCCTGTCTTAGGTCACACCACTGCACTAGTGTATGGAAGATACGCTGTTGTACAAAAATGTGTGATTGTGTAATCGGCTTAAACCGCAGCACATTGTGAAAGCTACACACATTTCCTATGAGATACACAAACTGGGAAATGAGTAGGGATTGCCACCTTCTGGCTGCACAGATCATTCTATTAATCAATATTTTTAATTTATCTACTTCAAAGACAATCATTTCCGTTTTCTACCAATAGCAGATATTTGCCATGTTTTTTCAGCCTTTTTTTTAAGAGCCCTAGAGCCAACATACAGCAGTTTTTGCTTTTCCTTTTATTTGCATAAACCCATCTTTCATACTTTGCTTGCTTTCTTCAGATCTGTCCACCACAATGCCAACCATTCCCACTGCACAAAAAAATCAGATATGCAGCAGCTGATGACTGAAGGGTTATTTAGGGGTTAAAATTATAACCTGTTATGTTAAAATAGTATTTTTAAAGCCCTAAGTTTAAATACTACTCTAGTGAGTATAAAGGGTTCTCATTTGTTCTCACTCCTGTACTGCAGTGACTGTGGATGGACTAGTGTACACCGGCTGGGCCTATGATGACTCTCTATGGAAATGGCTTAAATGCAGCAATAAGACCATTAAACCGCTTGGTATCTGTGTGATTTAACCCCCTAGCGCACTGCTGAGGTCCAGATTTTTGTACCAAAAGTGCACCATAGACTTCAATGGTACATTTTTCTTTATGTTGTAGGCATGTAACGTCCCAAAATATGTCCCTACAAGGGTCTTATAGACATCCTGAATATAATAATAACACTCAATTATGTCAAATAAAAATGTTTTTTTTAAATAAATTTAATGAGAAAACACACAAATCAGGGCACAAAGCTTTGCTGCTATGTACTAAATCTCGCCCAAATAAAGTCTCTGGTGCCCCACATGTGCCCATTTGCAGTTAACCCTCTCTAACCTGGTGTGATGGATGTGATAAAATCACACCAGGTTAGAGAGGGTTACTGCATATGGACACATTTGGGGCACCAGAGACTTTATTTGGGCGAGATTTAGTACATAGATGCACTTTGGAATCAGTTTTCTACATAGAAAACTGATTTTTATGCACTGTACTTTTCAAATCTCCCGCCGCCTCCCCGATGTGACGTCATCATGTCACTCGGAGGGGGGGGGGGGGGAGAGAAGGAGGCATGCTGGCAGCATGTCACATCGGGGACACCAGGACAGCGCAGAACTGTGAGTATGCACTGCCGGAGCCCCGATGTGTACTGGACGGCAGCATCTCGTCCAGAGCTATAGTAGCACTAGCAGCGCTGGACGAGATGCTGCCGTCCTGACCGCTAGGGCCGTTAAAGATGTTTACTGGTGCTGCTCATAGTTTAGCTTTCAAAGTCATGTCTGTGGTTTTCCTTCCAGCAGGGAGACAAGTTACGAGAAAAGCAAATAGTAAAAATCATCTCGTGTGCACAAGAGTCCCTAAACCCAGCAGATCTTTTAAAGAGACAGTCCAATACTCCAGCATGTGAAGTGGCTGAGAAAGGCACTAAACAATTTGAGGCCACCAATGGAAAAGACCTACCAAAAGTTCCAAGCTCTGAAGAATGTTGTACACAGGACCAGCTTCTGGGAAACATTCGGGAGATGTTCCATGACTTCCCACTACAGGCCAATGAACAGGATGCAGATGATGAAGCTGCCGAGGACACTGATGACACAAGCTCTGTGACTTCTTCCGCTAGTTCAACCACCTCATCAAAAAGTGGCAGCGGGGCAGGCCGTAAGAAGAGCATTCCTCTGTCTATACGAAATTTAAAGAGGAAGCACAAAAAGAAGAAAAAGAGCAAGGTGTACAGAGAGTTCAAACCAGGGGACAGGTTTGTAAGTGGGGGCACCCCAAAACCTTTTTGCTGGTCTTCCAGTGCGCATTCCTTGGCGATTCTTTGGTACTGGGCTTTATTTATTTGGTTCGGATTTTAAACCAGTAAATTTTGTTCTAAATAAAAAAAATATATTCTCTTTTAAACAATTATCTTAGAATAAACAATAGTTGACATTTCCATTACTTTACCTTCAGATTGCAAAGGTCATAAGCTTCATTACCTAGTTTACTCATCTTGATTATCAGGTCTAGGATGTTTGTTCAGTTGATTCAAATACTGCAAAGAGTGTGCCTACTGTATCCAGCAGTACATTTTCTAACATTAAAGTCAGTACTTATGGTATTATTTTTACCATGACTTAAGCAGGGCACAGACGCTAAGATATGGGCCAAATGGATGGCTGCTTCGAGTGCCGTGCGTGCTCACGGCCATCTATCTGGCCCATATCATATGCGGCCATTGCTGTTTTCGGTCGGGACAAATCCATCCCGCACGAAAACAGCCATATCGGACATGACCGTAAATACGGCTGATGTCTGATGCTTTGCCGCTGGTCTCCAGGCAAAGCTTTGGCTGAGAGCAGAGCTGTCTCCCCGGCTCTGTGGATATCTGACAGCAGCGTACATCGAAAGGCTCGAATATCGAGCCGTCTGTACCCTGTTTTAGTCTTTTAAGCAAACCTCTGCTTTGCCTTTCAGGCTTTAACAATCTCCACTTTTCCGTCACTCCCTTGCCACTCCTTGGCTAAAGGAGCCAAGTATCATGTGACTTAAAATGGTTGATGGATGCAGAACCAGGCAAAGGATCAAAATCTTTTCGATCAAACACTTATTTCGATAACCTCCATGCACCCATCAACTTACTTAACCTCCTGGACGCTATGCCCGAACTCCGTTCGGGTGCAGTTTGATCTCTGATCAAACTGCGCCCGTGCCGGGATCAAGCATAAACAGCGCCCCTCCGTGTGCCTGCGGCTCTGTAGATGAGCCAGAGGCACATGGAGCCCGGGCGGGGTGGGGGGGGCCGGCGCCATAGACCTCCATGTTAATGGAGGTGGCGCCGCTCTCCTCCCCACACACCGCCAACGTATATTTGTAACTGGCGGTGTGTAGAGGGCTGGGCAGAGAGCCAGCAATCACGGCGGAGAACAGTGTACTCCGCCGTGATTTGCGGGAGAAATGGCTTTTCGTGCCATAAAAAATGGCGCGAAAAGCCTGTAACGCCCAGAGGGTTCATTGATCGGCAACAGAGAGTGCTCCTCAGGAACCGTTATCAAATTGGAGCACTCCTGGTTTAATATAAACAGTGAGCACTCCACTTGGCTGGTGGCTTTTTTTGGAGTGCTCTCTGCTGTAAAAATATTTTATAATATATGATCACCTTAACTGCCTTGCTGTACATTCAAAGTGATGTCTATATAGCAATATGTACCTCTGGGCTTATACGGCTATGGCTGATTAAGATGGTGAGGTAGTGAAAGATAGAAATGAACGTCTCTGAAGGTGTATTAAAATTATTGTATTTTTGCATACTTGCAATGTTATAACAGCTACCAGACCCTCCATGTAAAAAATAACTTGCAGGCCATACTTAATAGATAATGGAAATGTCTTATTCCAAAAACAGCTTATTATTACTTCTACATTTCTTCCTCTGTCTTACTGTGCCAGTGCTGCCCCAAGCCTTCTGTTTGTGGAATGTGCACACGCCCAGTCCAAATACACGCCTATTGCAACGGCTGTTTGCACGGTGCTGAGCTGATCCACTGGCCGGAGTGTTAAGATGCATAAGTGCAGTATATTAGCTCCGTTGACATCCCCATCAAAGAATACATTTAATGCAGGGGGTGTCAATGGAGGCCTCCATGCTGTGGAATCATACCCTTAGAGCAGAGAAATAAATCAAAGTAATTAATGTGTAAGTGCATTTACATGATTTAATATTTTTACATGAGGGTTTAATAACCTTCAACCGTGTCACTTTAAATAAGTAACATAAGCCTGTAGATATGGAAAACACAATGGTATTTATATTGCTGATATTTTCTATATCTCTCCTTTCTTTTAGAGTGGCAGTTGAAGTTATCACCACAGTTACCACTGCGGACGTAATGTGGCAGGATGGAACAATAGAAACTAACATAAGGTCCAATGATCTTCTTCCCATCCAGCATCTGGATAACAATGAGTTCTGTCCAGGAGATTTTGTGGTTGATAAAAGAAGTTAGTGGAATGCATTAAATATATTTTCTAATACAATATTTCATTAAATTGCTAAGGGCTTGTTTCCACATACATAGCGGGGGTCCGCTGACCATCCGCCGAGCAGGCAATATCGGTGTGCTACATCGAGAGGGTCCCAAAGTACCGTATTTTTCGGACCATAAGACTCACTTTTTCACCCCCAAAATTGGTGCCTGTGTCTAATGGTCCGAATGCGCGACCCCTGTGGTCACTTGGCCGCCGGTGGTCGCACCTTGGCTTCCCGCCAGCTCTCCTGGCACGGAGATGAGCTGGAGGAGCTATCAGATGTGAGATGCCAGCTGGTGTCCGGCTCTCCCATCTGAACTGTGTAATTGCCTAT
>CM070042.1:37603245-37620836 GCA_036250615.1 Ptychadena robeensis | reverse complement strand
AGGGAGGGGGGTGTGAGAAGAAGAGGAGCCATTGAAGGAGGTTTGGA
Organism: Ptychadena robeensis; assembly: GCA_036250615.1. NCBI lineage: Eukaryota > Metazoa > Chordata > Amphibia > Anura > Ptychadenidae > Ptychadena > Ptychadena robeensis. Next base: position 37,620,789 of record CM070042.1, on the reverse strand, counting down.
AAGAGCGGTCAGATGAGTGAGGAGAATGACGTTGTGCTGAGTGTACTGCTGCTAGTGACACCTACTGGCTGAATAAAATATTGCATTCATTGAATTAATTGTATTATCCTAATTGATGTGAAAACTTATTAAATATATTTTTTCTGGATTTCCTGCCCTAAAAACTGGGTGCGTCTTGTGGTCTGGTGCGTCTTGTAGTCCGAAAAATACAGTATGTGGAAACCCTTAGGATCTCACTTATTTGTTTTTTTTTTTTATTACACAGCCCACACACTGCAAGATTCCAGTGTGTATGGTGTGGTCCAGTCCGGGGACCATACAGGACGTACATGTGTGGTGAAATGGATTAAGCTAACTTATGAAGGAAATGATGTTGAGGTGAGTAAAGACAATCATTGGTTTGAGTTATCATAGTATACATTATTCATATTAGTTAGATATTAGGGTATAATGGAAAAATTCAATAGCAAGTGTAACTTAAGCATCCTTTATCTCCAGACTTACTTTTTGATTTCACATTTTACTGAAGGTATTTTATACATCTATTTTATTTTATTATATGCCCCCTTTTTTTAAGAATGCACTTTAGCCAAGCTAGCGATACCCCATGGTACCTAGGGTTCCAAAGGTTGTACAGCCTATAGAACACAGGTTCCATGGGTTGTATCCTTTACACTTGCATGCATTGCATTATGCATAAACGCCCTGTGCAGCTTTAACACATAATGCACTGCAGCATGCACCACCCATACACTAGTATGGTTGGTATAACACAGCACATTGCGGTATTAAAGTGTTCAGTTTACTGGCAACGCAACCTATAAAGGCTAGTGTGAAAGGGCCCTAAACAATATTTAGGAGTATACAAGTAAAGAGAGAAAAGTAGCTGAAATCTGCACTCTGGTCTTTTCTCTCTTCTTTTCTCTGGTCCAGGGATCACCCCCCTCTGATGCGTTTCACTTAATGAAGCGTAATCAAGTGAAACGCGTCAGAGGGTGTGATCCCTGGAGGGACCCTGTCTGTACTACTATATTCGTGTTCTGTGATGTTTTGAATAAAGCCGATGGATTTTTAAAGAAAAGACCAGAGTGCGGATTTCAGCTACTTTTCTCTCTTTACTTGTATACACATGGATGAACTGATCCTCTGTAGCCCAGCACCTGGGGTCTAAAATCGGCAAGACACTGAACCTGAGAGGAAGGCTGTGCACCGGGAGAGGCTGTTTCTGATACAGAGTGCGGTTTGTGCGGATTCAACACACTTCAATTTTGAATATTTAGGAGTAATTGAGATTATATTACCAGTTCAGTTTAATCATGATGAGATTTCTGAGAAGCCTGTACTGGGTGCAGTATTCAGATTCTAGTCCTGGCTATGCATTACCTGTAATACTATTTGAACAGAACTACATTTCCTTGGTTATATAAATTAAATATATATTTTCTAGAGATTTTCTAGATCTCCATTTTAATAAACATGACCCATTGATGTTACAGGTTGTAGGTGAAGAGGAGGATGTTAGCGTTTATGACATAGCTGATCACCCAGATTTCCGTTTCCGAGCTACAGACATCGTCATACGTATTGGAGGCTCAGAGACTGATGTTCTTCCAGATGGTACCCAGGTAACAGGTTCTATGTGGTTGGGCACAGCTTATATTTGCCACTGAACTTTATACCTGTATATGGATAACTACAAAGTTTACTTTACATCCACAATGGAAGTCAGCTGAAATGACATGAAGTGACCAGTCTAACAACTATTTTGCAGCCTCTGCTTTTTAAATAGCCCAGCAGGTGTTCTTCTATAATCTGGTTTTATATGTCGCTTCCTGTGTTTGTTTTGTAAAATAATAAGTCATTTGATGCCAGCTTTCTTATCTAGGATCGTGACTAACTGCAGGTGGTTCTGTTGGGAGGGGTAAAGCAGCTTTTTTTCAATGACACTTGCTTTACTGTTTTAAACCGTTCTTTGCTTATCATATTGTGAATCTGTTGTATGAACTATTTTTTAGTTTTTAACATTCTAAACTGTGAAAAGGATGGACCATTTTCTTCCAAGAAGGGAGATCCAGAGAGAAGCTTATGGCTGGAGGTCCACTGCAACATTATTTATTGCTTTCTAATATAGTTTGTTTCTAATTTCGTTTGTTACCTTTTCTCTCCTTGGGTGTAGCAGGGTGCTGTAAACAAAAAAAATGCTACTGTCTTTCTGTACTCTGAAGGTAGTTGAGACAAAGCTAATGACCTGAGTAAAAAAGGAACACATTCGTGGAGTGTCCTGGTCTATTAAACTGGAAAAGAGGCACATGACCCTTTTAGTGATAGATAGATAGATAGATAGATAGATAGATAGATAGATAGATAGATAGATGTTTATTTAAATCACGTGCATGGCAAAACTGTACGTCTTTTATTGGGTATAATGAGTCTTTGGGACAGTAATTAAAAGAAAATACTTGGAATAGGATTTTAAAAGAAAAGGTAAAGTCTCTCTTCTATTTTAATAATTCAGTTGTCAGGGTATTTGAATTACTGAAGCCACACACAAGTTATTCCCTTTTTTTAATATTTTTATTTTGACTTTCAGCCCTCGGTGGGACAAGTGGCTCGTGTAGATATCAGTAGCAAAGTGGAGGTTATTTGGGCTGACAACACCCGGTCCATTGTTCTTCCACAGGTAAGATACTGTTACATGTTAGCATGTCTGATAGCAATGCAAATTGTCATTACTTCTTATGCCTTGTGTGCATTTCCAAACATTTGTTTATGTGGAGAGCTCTGTCTAGTTACAGTTATTTATTTAGAAAAAAGTGCATATTTCATGTTATCTACATTGTTCTCAGTTGGCCACGAGGATGTGTGTTCTAAATGCTATTGTACAGAAACGGTTGATCTAACAGAAGTCCCTCTTTTCTATAGAGAGCTGAAAAGTCAACTTTACTTCTGCTGCACTAAAATTGTCATCTGTATTAACTGCTATTGCTGGAAGCCTTCCCCTTTTAAATAAAAAGAAAGAAGAAGCTTTGTGTACCCCAGCAGATCCAAACTTCTGCAGGCCTGACAACACTAATTGAGATTTACTGCAGCAGAGATAGTGTAGTTGGCTTACTGACAGGTTTAGGAGGAGAAGCTTAGTGCAACATTTCCAGGTTGTTGTGTGTATTTCTTCATTATTAAATCATTTTACTCTCAAAGCTCATACAAAAATGTCCAAACCCATGCCACAGATTAATTGAAATTATATGTGGGACCCTTAGAAGCTAGAAGTTATTATAACTACTTTTTCAAAAACCATATAAAATAATAATGGGAACTCAAACAAGTAATATTTTAGCAATGTTAATGAGGGAATACCTCATTAAGAATACCTCACCTAGGAATATTATTTTAAAGTAGATCGAGATTTGGCTTGATTGCTTGAATGACTGAAGATTACTAAAATGGAAAAATCTTTAGCTATATATATATATATAGGGTTGGTAAAGAATATCAGAATAGCTTTAAAGCTTGGCCTACAGAAGTCCCTGAATATGGCATGCGAAGACCATTAATAATTAATTGTTTATACCTCCATCTCTAAATCCCTAAAAGTTGAGATAGAATAAGTTGACGCAATAATTTTTTATTTTTTTTGTATACCATGTGAGATATATAAAGCCTTTTCTAAAGCTGTCTCCACTGCGTTGTGTGCTCCATCGGGACCCCCTGCGTTAAGCGGGGGGGGGGGGGGGGGGGGGTCCCGACAGAGCAAATACACATTACCTGCCTGGTGGATCCTCTGTTCACATGCCTTTGAGCCAATCCGTGGAATCAGGGGTTAACGTAGTGCAGTACATTAACCCCTGCATCGGCTGATGTGTGAACAGAGGATACGTGACCCCCACCAAGCACTTTGCTTAACGTAGGGGGTCCTGACAGAGCACACAACAGTAGAGACAAATAATAAATGCTAGCAACTAAAATGAAGTGCCACACTCCAATATCTATAACAAGTACACACACAGAACCACATAAGGGGCAATGTGGGGCTTTTAAGGCACAAACGGAATATAAACACAAAAAGGTATATATGAAAACAGGTCAGCACAATAAAGACCTGTTTTAATATATACCTTTTTGTGTTTATATTCCGTTTGTGCCTTAAAAGCCCCACATTGCCCCTTATGTGGTTCTGTGTGTGTAACAGTAGAGACAAAGTCTAAGTTTGAAACATACATTTTATCTGCCATGAGGTCTTGAAGGATTCCTGGGCAGAGCACTTCTCTATGGCTGTAAAAATAATAAATATGCTAAAAATGACTACCCGGAATGACATCTATATCTTCAATAAGCGCCACCAACCAACAGTTATCTGTTAGTAGGTAGGGTTTTCTTTCACGTAAAGTGTGTGTGTGGTTTGTATGTGTTTCCATCAAGGATAGTCGGAGAGGAATGGGTAATTTCTTATTGGTAATTGTATTTGTATGACTTTTAAAAGAACAAGAGACATGAGTCTGCCTGAAAGCTAAAAAGTTATAGTTAACAGTGAGGATTAGCTCTTTTTTTATCATATAGAGTAGAAAAGGGGGAAAATGTCTGTTTTAGGAATTTCTTTTCTCCCTGTCCAGTCAGCTAAACCGATCTAAAAACTGGAAGTTTTTTTGGGGGTACACACACACACACGTACACATGTTCCCCTTTATTGGACAGAAGTGATGAATCTTGTTTTATGTATGCAGGTCGAAAGGTGATTGTACTGTAAATTGCCACACTGAATCCTAATAAATGGATTGTCTGAGTGTACAGTGTGGTAATGGTGTGCTAATTACAAGACAATAGTGATTATACTGCTGCAGCAAAGTGTGCAGTACTGGACCAGGGCACTAGCCTTTTGGGGTTGGCTGTAGTGATTGGCGCAAAGCTGTGCCTCCTAATGTGCTGGCCTTATGGCCCGACCAGAGGAGTACAACTTTCTCCCCCCTTCTCTCAGAAGCCTACCTGGACAGGGACTTTGGGGGAATTTTTTTTTAATTACTCTATAAGACACAAATACATTTTCCCCTGCGTGAGACGCACCGTCTTCTAGTGCGAAAAATATGGTATGACTTTAATTGTCTCTTTCGTCAAGAATAATGACTGTATTTTTTGGACTATAAGACACACTTTTTCACCCCCAAAATCCTGTAAAAAAGTGCCTGAGTCTTATGGTCCGAATGCATGGCCTACATCTGTCACGCGAGATATTCAACAGAGAGACATAGATGAAAGATGCAGCCAGCAGCTTTAATCTATGTCTGCCTATGTGCTAGATGCGCTCACCGTGCAGCTCACATGCTGGCTAGAAGGGAGACATGGCTGTAGAATCCCCCGTGGCCCGCCTCCTCTTCTCCTTGTGTGAGGAAAATGCTGATTGCCTGAAGTGTGCTCTCTAGTGACACCATGTTTGTGGCTGAAATTGGATACTGCACTGGATTATTTTCCCAATTGATTAGAACATTCCACAAATTTTCAAGTTAAATTCCCCAGCAAGTACACAGATGCAAATAAACCTTTTTCCAATGTTGTTTGATATACTAAAAATTGTACATCATACTGAAAGTTACTGACCACCTTTTATTTTTCTTAGCATTTGTACAATGTGGAGTCCGAGCTGGAAGAATCATTCTATGACTCTGTGGACAGCAGCACCAGTGGGGCCTCCTCTGATGAATGGGAGGATGACAGTGATAGCTGGGAAACAGACAATGGCTTAACAGAGGATGAAAACTCGCGCCTTGGAGCAGAGGCGATCGAGGAACCCCAAAACCAATCTGCTACAGCTGAGCCCACCCCACAAGCAGAAGCAGAAGTAGAAGAGACCGAGCCGGGTACTTCTTCTGCTGCATTGGGAGTTCCAAGCCTTGTGGCCAAAGTGAATGAGAAAGAAGGGATTGTCAAAAGCTTTAAAGAACTTAAGGAGGCTATTAAGATTCTTGAAAGCCTGAAAAACATGACTGTGGAGCAGCTTCTGACTGGTTCCCCAACATCACCCATTGCTGAGCCAGAGAAGTTTACAAGAGAAAAGAAATTCCTGGATGATATCAAGAAATTGCAGGAGAATCTCAAGAAGACACTTGATAATGTGGCAATTGCTGAGGAAGAAAAGATGGAGTCTGCTCCAGAAGTCGAAAAAGAGGAAAAGGCCGAAGCACAAACGCCTGTCCGTTCTGAATGGCCAAGTGACACGCCTGTCCTGTGCCAGCAGTGCGGCGGCAAACCTGGAGTCATATTCACTAGCGCCAAGGGAGAAATTTTCTCAGTGCTGGAGAGTGCACCAGGTAGGACCTCTGTTGTTGCAGAATTAAACTTCATTGTCTGGTGACCATATTGTGACTCTACCTTATATTGTTTTACTGTATGTAAACTGTAACAATGGACTAGTCCAGAATAGTTCCATCACAGCTGATGGTTTTCCATCACTGTCTTTCTACTCCTTGTTCTGCCCTGTGTGAAAGCATCCATTTTGGTAGAAGCAGAGCTTTTTAGCCTTGTGTCAAATCCTTCACCAAAGAAATATAAGAAGCATAGAGACCTCGCCAAATCTGCAACTAGCAAGGCAGAGACTGCAGTGCCATTAATCTCATTGCACTGGTATGCAGCTATGAGCCTAATGTTATAAACCTTCTTTTTACTGGGACATCATTTACATTATTTATGCAATTATATCCTATAATTTATGTTCTTGGAATGTGGGAGGAAACCATTCTATTATGATAGGGTTTTGAATAGAAATTTGGACCCTAGTGCGGCAGGGGACAAATTGCTAACCACTAAAACTGCTAATTACATTTATTATCTTGAATCCTAGTTCATTAGGTTCTCGTGGTCATGGATGTTAAACCCTAAGTAACTCTACCTAAAACAGAAGTTCTAGTCTTCGTCTTTGAAATAAAGAGGTTGAGTATGGAGAGAGATTTGAGGACCATGGTATATGATCTATATATCTCGCTTCTTTTCTTTAGAGAGCCATAGCTTTAAAAAACTGGAGTTCCAGGCCCCTGAAGCCAAGAAGTTCTTTAGCACTGTGCGTAAGGAGATGGCTCTGCTCGCCACATCCCTCCCTGATGGTATCATGGTGAAAACATTTGAAGACAGGATGGTAGGTCCTCTTGTGCTTGTTTAAATGGGTTTTTTTTCTTGCGCTGTTGTCCTGCAATTGTAATATTTTCTGAATTATATATTATTTATCATACAGATACTTGCACTTTTTTTTCTTTAGCCCTATCCATTTTAGTCTGTTTTTCGGCAGCATGTTGCCATATGCAGGATCAACCGGTCACTCATGAGATGAATCCTAGTGCATTTTTTTCTAATGGAAAATATCTCCATTTTCTGTTTCCCTCTATCTTTTGGCAATCCCTAGCCACAGTCTCTTATTATACATTGACATAAACACTCTAAAATAAGGTAAATACAACCATTAATGACCAGCAACACATAACCTCTCATTTTTAATTCAAAAAGTGTTTTAAAAAGTACATCCCCCACCACTTCATGAAGGCTTAAGGCTTAGGCTCCACTATGCGTTAAGGATGCACTGCGTAAACGTATACAATAAACACAACCCATGCATTAGGGATCTGTTAGTGATGCATTAGGCATCTGTCAGGGATGGATTTTTTGTGTTTGTTTTTATACCATGAATGAATTGATCAACCCATTGAACAAGGCATACCATTGCGTTTCAACGGACTAAATTTTCAGCGCATCCATACTTGCATTGGCTTACGGTGTGTTAATGTCAACACAGTGCTCTGCATTGATTTTAACACAACGCAAGCTGACTGATCACACCAATGGATGTGTAGACACATCCATTGACTTTCAATAAATGCGTCAACATCTCTGCGTTTGACGTACGTCAAAAGCATGGTTTTAACACACAGTGGAGCCTTAGTCTAAGAGGGTCAGAAGCAGATGCTATTAATCCATTACACTTGATGAATTGGTCATCACGAAGTGTGAATGCCTGAAAGCAGAAGGTTTGGGCAGGTTGCTGGTTTAGGGAGTATAAACACAATGCCTTCACTAGCAATGATCTATATAAAGCTCCTTCAATCTCCGAAAGGTTATAAGGCCATTTCCAAACAATTTAAAGTTCATCATAAAACAAGAAGAAAGATCATTTGCGACTGGAGAGCATTCAAGTTGCCAGTCTTTGCAGAAGTGAAATGTTAGCAGATTCACCCCAAGATCGGAGAAAGTAATGCTTGGAGAAATTGTAACAAATCCATCTTCATCTCTGCACCTCGGCACTATAAATGTTACAGTTAATAACCATGCAGTTCTAAAACGCTGAAAAAGTATGGTGTCTGACAGATTTCTTTAATGCTGTCCTATAAGCAGGTGGCACGTAATGGAAGTGTTTGCCGACATCGCTTACACAAATGTAGTATATTAGAGCAAACTCCTCACACGTTCTCTGGTCATTGGGAATGACATTGGCAATTAAAAGTGTGTAAGGACCTTAAGGGGGCATTCACATGTGGCGCCTGGAAGCCCAAAATGTGATAAGCCCGGAAGATGCTACATGAGGCATTCCCCAGTCGCTATTTGGGTGCCTGTCCAAAAATTGACAGAAGGGGCCCGAACGCCCGGAGGGAAAGCGCATGTGTGAATGCTGCAAAGTTGTAATGTTGCAAATCTATTTCAGTTATTGTTGCTAAAGGTAGTTTTAGAATAATATATGGAGTGCACTTAATTTTTACTCATGGCTTTATTTCTATTAAATACTGTATATGCCGTATAATCTGTTGATTTACATATTTAAAGTAGGTTGTATTGTGTTAAAATATATTTAAAGGACCAGATTTGTTTTTATTCTGTCTGGAGTTACCAATAAAACCTTAAAGTGAAATAGGTGTACTTTTTCCCCGCAACTGCAATAGGTTCACTCTGTAAAGCTGATGATAAACCAGCATTCTGTTCTTCTCATTTAGGATCTCTTCTCTGCCTTTATAAAAGGATCCACACGTACCCCATATGAAGATGGCCTATTTCTGTTTGATATTCAGCTGCCCAATATCTACCCAGCTGTGCCTCCCCTCTTCCGTTACCTTTCTCAGTGCAGTGGGAGGCTTAACCCAAACCTGTATGATAATGGGAAGGTGTGCGTCAGTCTACTGGGCACCTGGATAGGAAAGGTAATTGTATCCACCTTTATGAATGTTACGCATACTAGTTATTTATTTTATTTTTACCTTGATTTTTAACATCATTCATGTAATATACATGTAATCATGAATATGGTTTACATAATGTTGTAGTTGTATACTATATCTACTGTGTTTCCCCTAAAGTACGACCTAGCTCCTATTTCCCCTATGCTTCAAATATAAGCCCTCCCCGGAAAATATGGAAGATCATAAATAGTTGCACACAACCTTCAGCAGTGATTACACAGTTACAGTGATGTCAGTGGCCAGAAGGATCCTCTGGGTGTATGGGGCCTGAGCAAAGATTACAGAGTAGAATAGGGTCAGTATGAGAGGTGTGTGTAGGTGTGGAGCTCTCAAATTGGAGGAGTGTGGCCCCCTGTAACAGGCAAATAGGAACAAGGACAGAGGCGCACAACCTAGTTCAACAAAGTAAGGTACTGTAAATTGTTAAATAATATGGAAAAGAATAACATAAAACAAAACAGACAAGATACTCTCATTAAAGGAGGTTTACAAGGACTGATTTCTCAGGGCCGTGTGCTTTCCAGGATGACCTCACTTCCTGCTTACAGATGCTGGGGGGCTCAACAGGAACAATGGAAAATAAGACCTACCCTGTCCCATAGACTGCTTCTGTATTTAGGAAAGACATGAGGAGGTGTCACCTCTCCTAAACCCAAAAATAAGCCCTAGTGCATTTTTTGCACCTAAAATTAATCAAAGACCGTGTCTTATTTTGGGGAAACATGGTTTTGTGGCACGTTGTATAGATTTGCCCTGTCTGCTTGTTGGCAGCTTTTGTATAACTGGAGCTGGAGATATTGTCTATATAATTCATTTAGATCTGCTATTTACAGCAGGTTTTAGTTTTTTGACTGCTGGCTGTATTAAGTTAACCTTAAAACGCCAACAAAACACCAAGGCTCAACTTTGTGCCATTTAAAGCGGGATACAAAGTACTTTCAATTCCAATTTGGCTTGGTATGGTCAGCCAGCATATTGCAAGATCTATAACTAAACCTTTTGTCTGCCCTTCTACTTAAGGTGGGCATCCACAGATCCATTTTTCCATCTGATCAACTTAAAAAAATAGATAGATTAATTTGATTGTCAACAACAAGAGATTTTATATGCTGGCAACATATAGTCAAAAGGGGGTTTCAGAGGGTCTTTTGTTTGCCGAGAAACATAAAACTGATCGAGCGATCATTCCATATCTGATGGGTTTTCTAGATATTTTAGTGGAATTTGTACCCGATGGTAAAATGGAGCGTTTGATTGTTCTTGAATCTATAAAACGGTGTGCTGGTACTATCCATCAATGTTAGACAGTCAGCATTTTAGTTGCACAAGCCAATCAAATTTAAAATCGATCGAGCAAAAGTTGATGTGTGTATGGCTTGCTTTAGTCCTGTGTCTTCTCCTCACCTGGTCTAGGAGGCTGTAAAGCAGTTACTTCCCTTTGTAGCAGGGTTGTAAACTAGCATTTCATCTGTATGGGTTCCAGATATTATATATTAATTAAAATGTTTGGTTACACCAGAATACTGATCTGCATATATGTATTTTCTTGTCTTCAGGGAACTGAAAGATGGACAAGTAAATCTAGTCTCCTCCAGGTACTTATATCCATACAAGGTGAGTGTACTTTTGCCAAAGTCAAGAATTTTGCCATTTAAAACAGAATCTGCAGACAAATGATCCATCCATGGATGGATTGTCCCTCTGCAGATGTCTGTATGAGAGCAGCGGCTTAAGTCTGCTCCCATACAGCTCTGCACAACAGGACCAGGAGACAGGGGAGGCCATTGACCGCTTCTCGGCCTCTTTTAACTCCAGTTTTGCCAGTCGGAGCAAGGAGCTCCAACCATAAGAACTGCAGTCATCCAGTATTTTTTACTGGGACAAGGCGCTCTGCTATATAGGATGAATCCTATACAGCCGAGCATCTTATAAGCTAAACAATATGGTAACTGTCTATAATTTCCATGTTTTCTAGGGCATATTAATCATCATGGTGTTCTGACTTCACTAGTAAAAGCTCTGATTAGTAACCAGCTATACTACATGCTGATTTGTGAAAGAGATACATTGCAACTGTTAGATTTTCCTCTGTATATGTTTTTTTTAATGTTGGTATCTTGTGTGTTTTCATTCCAGGCCTTATACTGGTAAATGAGCCCTATTACAATGAGGCTGGCTTTGACAGTGACCGCGGTCTACAAGAAGGTTATGAGAACAGTCGTTGCTACAACGAAATGGCTCTTATCAGAGTTGTACAATCTATGACTCAGATGTTGAGGAGACCTGTGGAAGTCTTCCAACAGGAGATCATTGAGCACTTTCAAAGCAATGGGTGGCGCTTAGCTCATAGGATAGAGACCTGGCTGGAAACAAATTCCATGGTAGAAAAGGGAGGCGAGTTGTCTAATGGCCAGGAGCATCCTTGCATAGTGCCCTACAGTCCTTCTGAGCAAGAACTCACACCAGAACCTTCCTTGAGTTCTAAAGATCTGGATGATTCTGGGTGTGGAGCCTCCACCTTATCACCTGGAGAGGCTCCTCAGTGTTCTGACTTGGAAGGAATGAGTAAGGGGGCCTCAAGTAATGTCTGTAGCCCTGCAGAGGAACCAAGAGGGGCAACTGGAGGAGCACCGGCAAGTGTGAAACCAAAGAAACGCAGGAAGAGCTATCGTAGTTTTCTGCCTGACAAAAGAGGATACCCTGACATTGGCTTCCCTTTGTTTCCCTTGTCTAAGGGCTTCGTCAAGAGCATCCAGGGTGTTCTAGTGCAATACAAGGCTGCTCTCCTGGAAGCCGGGATCTTGGAGCCCCGTGGGGCCAGACTGACATTACCATTGTAGAAACCAGATGCATTGTGGGGCTGTCTTCAGCTCCCCCACACACTACATCCTGTAGTGCCTGGCTGCAAGGCCAATAAAACAAAAGTCTGGGGCAACAAGACTTTTCGACCACAGTGTCTGCTGTGAGACCAAACAAGATTGTATCTGAATTAATAAATAATGGCTGACATTATGCTGTATGCTCTGCTGTTCCCTTCATTTACTCTGTCCAGATTATCTGCTCCTGGCTATATGTCCGGGGCTGCCTTGCTGCTACAGGGCAGAGAATTGTATCATTTATTGCTCATGAACTATCCCTTAAATCTGCGTAGTGTCTTAGACCGAGATCTTTCAAGAGTTAACAATGAAGCCACTCTTGTATCTACACTTTTTAGGGAATTTTGGTGGAAAGGTTAGACCCTTTCACTTGTGACATCCATGTAGTTATCAGGACATATTCAGATCGCTGTTCTACAGGAGTGTTGGGTATGCAACTCTTCAATGAATGAAAACCCTGCATTGTTCTTCCTGCAATCCCCAAAAAGACTCATTTCATTATCACATGTGTGTCTTGAAGAACATGTAACTTGCAGAGTAAGAATGAATGTCTAAGCTTATGGAAAATCTTTTGGCCCATAGCAAGCATTGTAAAGGCATGGGCACCTCTCAGTAAATACGTTCTGTTATCTTGTACTGCTAATTATAAACCCCACATAATGTTTCCAACAACTAAACTGATATTTAAGGTTTGATATACTAGCAGTAAAGCTAATGAAATAAATGGTTTATCCTCTATGAGATTGGGCAAGTTGCCTGTGTGAATGAATTAATGCTTCTGTTTAAATCCGTCTGGCACATTAGCCTTGCTCTATATCATGTCTTCTAAATGTATCCATGGGCAGAACTCTGTTTAATATTTCAGAGGACAGTGTCTATTAATCTGTTATATTGGGACTTTGAAGCTACATTATGCATATCAGTGACTTTGTTAAGAATTAGAAACCATCGCTATGTGGAGCCCATTGTCTGTAGCTGTATTAATGAATTCACTGCCATGAACTATGGAGAACAGCGCAGGTCCTTTACCCTTGCCTGCCTTTTAATCATGGTCTGCCTTAAATTTAGGCATGTTTACATCCCCGTATTTTCCTTTTCAAATGTAAATCGTCTAGAGAGAGATGTGCTGCTTTCCTCTTGTTCCTTCTGATTCTTGAATTATCCTTGTCTCTTTAACACTTATGGGTCTAGATTACACAAAACAGATGCAAAAGGGTGAGCATGAGTAATATATGAGCCTTTTATAGTCATAGGCTGTGTGATGTTATTTAATACATGTATAGAATGCGCTGTATTTTTATTTAAGCTGGATTTTTAACCCCTTTTCTCCCTGAGCCACCATATAGCCACATTGGATTTTGGGTAGATGCGAACAGCTTGCATTTCGTATTGCCTCCTTAAAGAGCGCCATGCTTTTGCTTTTATCCCATCTGCTACTTCTGTATAGATGCAGACTGGAAATTTTGACTTTTGACAGTAAAATTGATTTTTACTTGAAGCTTTAACAGCTGCTATATAAAGGTTGCCAGACAGTTGTCCATATATGAGGAGAAAGTTAAAGTTTACAGAAGAAAAACTCTATACACAGGTACCATAAGATGGGATGAATAGAGGATTTGCATGAGTCTGGTTACAGTCCTAGAGAGATGACATTCTTTCAAACCTGTTGACCATGGAGACACAACTTCATGGTAAATAGCAATGGATATAGACAGAGGCAGAAACGCAGAATAATGAGTTGCGGTTTCACATCTATACCTATATATTTTGCCATTTATAATCTGGTCAATTTAGACTCCATGGCCAACAGGTTGGAATAAAAATTGTGCAAGCATCTCTGCCCGGGGCCCTGGTGAATTGCAATAAAACTAGTGGGCTATTCCATTTGGTGGCCTCTGCTCAGGAGTGAAATATCTGTTTTGAGTGGACTGACCTTTAAATGAGAACTCCATCAAGAACAATGAAATAAGTTTTAGTGGAACCTGATTTAGGACCTGTGTGTGGTGTTTTACTTACCTCTGCCCTCCACCTTCAAACCTGAACAAATAGGAAACTTTGCAAACATTGCAAGAGGAAAAATATGTACAGTACTTTCTAGGGAAGGAGCTCTATATTATACATTTTCCAGGCTGGGTTTTTAGCTGATTGCATAACCAGTAGAAAATAAATGCCACCCGTGTGATGTCATTTGCTTACAAAATATATACCCAGAATGCCCTTGAACACTAGACTAGAGTTTTTACTCATTTTTACAGTGCTAGATCTGTTGACTAAGCAGTTATTTAGCAGAGGCATTGGGCTTATTTGTTCTTATGCAAATAGAATTGATCATCCAAATCACTGCATAGCAGACCTTCCTTTAAAAAGCAACGGTTCAAGTTTTATATATTAAATGTGTACATCCAATCTACAACTGCCACCCAGAAAGGTCACCTCTGTGTACCCTTCTGTCACTGGCTACACTTTACTTAGAGCTTGTCTTCCTTATTGAAGCCCGGAGTACCTGCCGTCCTCTTATCAATTACCCAAAGCTTTCATATGCATGTTGAATAAGCTCAGCTATAAGGGTAGTCCTTAGTCTAGTCAGGGAAATGTGTGCTCATAGTAATAATTAACCAGGCTCAGGGGGGGGGGGCACACAGAAGATGTGTCTCAAGTTAATAAAGGCAATATCGGCCGTCTTAAAATAACTGCGTATAGTACAGTGGTCAGATTGGCTGGCTATGAAAGTGACTGCACTGGTTAACCACCAAAGAACACTGAAGTTTAACACCACTTTCCACTGCCGTCCTGATCACCCTCGATTCAAATCTGTTCTAGGTGGAGTTCTTCTATAATTTCACCTGAGTTCTATGTCAACTTGTCTCCAGCCCAGCATCCTTTCCTCCTCTCATGCTGTGTGGGGTTATTTTGCATCACAAAAGAATGGATAACATTTCCTATTGGCATTGTTGCCTATTCTTGTATCCTGGACATGGTGAAATTCATCTCAGGGCTAAAGGGGATAAAAAAATCAACCTATAAACCCTGCTTTTGGCAGATGTACAGTATTTAATTGCTGGCAATGGATAATTTCAAACCAAAATGCTGTAAAATTGAGTGCTTGTGCTTCTGACGTGTGTGTAAAGTGCTGTGAGATTACTTTTTTTCTTCTTTTTTTACATTTTGTTTTTTTTTTGCTAAATTAATGTTGGAAAAAATGCAGGATTGTTTAATTAAAGATGCCTCTGCTTAAGAATTGAGATGTCTCTTGTTTAATGTCACAAGTACAATCCATGGAATGTGCTCATACACACTGTGTGCACATGAGAAGTCTACACTGAGGGAAAAGTAACAAGGGAACAACCACTTAGTTCAGGGGTGCCCACACTTTTTTGGTTTGTGAGCTACTTTTCAAACAACAAAATTGTACTACTTTTAAAATGACTTTAAAGAGTCAACATCTACCATCAATAATAATTATATTTAATACATTACGATTCTCCCCACTGAGCCAGACTGAAGAGCCACTAATGGCTCGCGAGACACACTTTGCAGACCCCTGACCTAGTATAAAAAGTCAATTGCAATCTGTTTATATTGCCTGTAACAGTTTTTTAACAGATTTTTTTTTGTAATGCCATACTGTCAAATAGGTTAATTATCTTTAGCAGCAGTTTCTTTAAGTTATTAGAAAAAGTGTGCATACACATTTGTCCATCCAAAAGCTGCAATCTACTGTGTGTTTCGAAATATTTTCCTCTTTGCCAACCAGTTCATTCTTGCAATTTGTATAACAGTATCTCTTCTTCTTGGACTACTTTTGGCAGGTATTACTGTATTCCTTAAAGATAAGCCATTTTAGAGATGATCAACCTTATGTTTACTCCAGTCTAAAGTTCTAAAATGGCATATGAGTGTTCTCAGATTTAATTGGACATCATGTCGTCATGGTCGTCATGTCTCGATTATATTAGATCAACACTACCTGTTCTGTCTAAAATGTCTTAAGATTTCTCATCTATCAATTTCTCTAAAGCCCCCATACACCTTACAATCACTCTGTACAATATCCTTTAGATCTACCAACAATCATGTAGTATAGTGGCCTCCCTGAACTTTAGAAAGGTCTTCACATGGTTGTGGTAGAACAAAAGATGATGGTACAGAAAGGTGTAGGGTGTATTTAAATGCTTCAAGAATACAAGAATAATAATAATAAAAAAACAACACATCCAACTCCTACAACATAAATATACAATATTCACTTAAATCTAGAACCACCCTGAGTTTCACGTGATGAGATGAATGTGGGTCTCTATCCAAAACCTTGTTCTGTTTTATATGGTCTCCAGTAGTGATGACCGAACTGTCCTTTGTGAACATTGAATGTTCGGTTTTTTTTTCACCGGCGAGCAGTACGAGCAGCAGTTCTACCCGCCCCATTCTCCGGCAAGATGAAGTCTATAATTCTTCCTCTGGCCGTACCAGGCGCGGAAAGGTCCAGAGTAAGAATTATTTTCACTAGAGACACCCGATCTCTAGTGATATACCGGGCACGTGCCCGAAAGTGACATCCGACTAACGTCACTTCCGGAACTGTGTGTTCCATATGCCGGAAGTGATGGCACAGCGTCATTTACGGCATAGCTCCAATTCTAATTTCCTGCCAACAGACGGGAAATTTTAAGTTCTCTGTGAATAGGTGACCGTCGGACGTTTTTAAAAGTTTGATCCGCCTGTCCGTGGACAGATGTGGCGGATGTATGGCCATCACAAGTCTCCAGTAACAGTTCAGCGTCCTAAAACTTTTTGCCCAAATGACAGTGGTAGTTTGGACAGCTAGAAGGTGACTACCAAGAAGAGGATTTCACATTTCCACTCTTAATAGAATACCGTATTTTTCTGACTATAAGATGCACATTTTACCCCCAAAATCAGGCGGAAAAGTGCCTGAGTCTGATGTTCCGAATGTGCCACCATATTGCAACTTGGCTCCCTGGCAGATGGGAGATCTGCACACAGCTGGATCTCCCATCTGACCTGTATAGGCTATATAGGTCAGCAGATAAGAGCAATGCAGAGTGTGTGTAGGGAAAGCTGCACACTGGCAGTTTCCTCTCACACACAGCTGCAGAGGGGACAGGGAGACATGAGTGCGGATTCTCCTGCCAGCCCGCCCTCCCTTCCCCCGTGTATGAGGAGATGTCTGAAGAAGCTCTCTAGTGCCATCATTTTTGTGGCTGAAATTGGGTACTGTAGGGGATTTTTTCCCTAATTTATTTAAACACATAAAAGCAATTATTTTTTTTCTGATCTTTTCCTGCTCTAAAAACTGGGTGCGCCTTATGGTCCGGTGTGTCTTATAGTCTGAAAAATGCAGTAGTTAAAAACCTAGTCTAGAGTTCCACTTTAACGATCATGGGCATGTACAGGGAGTGCAGAATTATTAGGCAAATAAGTATTTTGACCACATCATCCTCTTT
>CM070042.1:37592656-37603145 GCA_036250615.1 Ptychadena robeensis | reverse complement strand
TTCAATAATAAAATTAGTCCTCAAAATACCACTTGCCTAATAATTCTGCACTCCCTGTATTCCAGCATCCATAAAAAGGACAAGCAAGGAAAGCAGGACAATCAGGTGTATCTGTACCAAGACTGGGCCAGAACAGCTAACAAATCTACACCCAAGTCTGGAGCTGTGGCTGTAGAGCGGACCTTTAAAACAATATTACAAATAGGTTGTGGTGTTTGTGGTCCTCGGACGCTGAGCATTGATAAGATGGGCTATTCAGATATAAAAGGCTCATTGTTGATTGTGGCTGCACATGGTGAAGTCAGAGCTGGTCTTCTAAGGCACCATATTGTTGTCTTCCTGTTTGAACAGAGTCACCTTTGTTACAAAAAGAAGCAACAGAAAAAACATATCTGTGTTAAAAGCTAATCTATCCCTGCAAAGAAAGAGTGTCACCAGCACCTGAACAGCGAGTCAATCGTGAGGTATCATCAAACCAAGTCCGCTGGTTTGATGATACCTCAGTTTTATCACATTGGCCGTGAACATCAGCACACATTGCTTGCTAGTGATGAGTGTTTGAAATAGACGGATAGGAAGTCTAGTCATTTTGATGTTAGTGATAATATATTTGCCTTAACCTTAAATGCATATATGGTGATCTGGCAAAAATGTTACTTGCCTAATTGTATAAAATGTGTCACTCTACATAAATGTCAGAAGGCACATGAAATTAATTAGAATGGTGAATATTTTAGTTAACCTAAGGTAGTGGTTTCTAAACTTTCCCTGCCAGGCTACCCTTTACTAGATAGGCACATTATCGAGCCCTCCCACTATTCAAACTACACAGTTTCAGATTGAGGACTATTTCACGCTAGCCTTGTTTGTATTGCAGTATCATATACTAGTATTAGTGTAAATGGCCCTCAAACTTTACTTGAAACACTCACCATTCACATAGAGACACACATTCCATACAGTGCTGTTTTGTGGGGCCTGTCGACCGGTGGGGGGGGGCATGATATTGGCTGCTCCTCCCACCTCCTCCTCACTAAACCACCGCCTGTTGGCAGACACAAGCAGTGTACTGTACGGCACACTGCTGCTGCTTCCTACTCCTCACTGAAGACACCACCCCTCCCACAGTGATCGCCAAAACACAAGCAACGTGGTATTGGTACTCCTTCCTACTCCTCACCACACACCTCCCCTCCAACCTATCCCCCCTCCCGGCAGACCAGGAAGGGCACCGGGAGCCTATGCGCACAGATATTGCGCAAAGCGATAGAATAGGCCCTGGTTACATGCTCTCTACATACTGTCTGCAGCTTGTTCCTCCATGGTTGGCTTCTTGCTTCTCTTTCCCTTGGCCCCTGAGCTGCACCGCCCAGTTTGGGAACCACTAACCTAAGGTAAGTCTTAGACATACAGTAAAAAAAAAAAAGCCCTATATATTGAATGTATTACAATATGTATATATCAGAAAACATGTCATAGTTATTTCTCATGCCTGAAAGAGCCAATTGGGAACTGGAAGAGGATTCTCAAATAACCACATGATGTATGTGTTTGTGTTTAAATGCAAGGGAACATTTTAGGTATCATTCTCCAACAAGTATATCTTTACATTTAAAATTTAGATCACCATAAAATTTTCTGAAAATCCTGTGCAATATGTTATGTATGTATAGCCAGAATCATAAAAAGAATGCATAGAATGAGAGCAGTCATAGCTGCAAGCCCCTGGTGGCTTTCATGTTCTTGGGTCACTGTGTTCATCTGGCACCCACTGGGACCATGTCACTAAAGAGCTGTTTGCAGCTCGCTCCCACACACGCCCAGATTGCTGAGCAATGTAACGCCGCACAGAACTGTCCTACTTTCTGCCCTTTCTTGGCAGTACTGAGACTAGGAGGAAGCAAGAAACTTGAAGACAGGGACAAAGTGCTTTGTAGATTTAAACTTTGATATCAGAGTAGCCCTGTCTTCCCCCAACTTCTAGGGATCCTCCTGCCTTTATTTTCCTAGCAGCCCCAAAAAAAAAACGAGACATAACCCATCAGGCCAAGCAAACTCAATGAATGGTGTGTGGTCCAGTTGCAAGGTGCATACGGCCTATGTATTTACTTCTGTGGTAGACAGGGTTGTCCTACGCCAGCTCTTTTGTGGAATCACTAGTCTTTGTTCCCCGAGTGCTTTAATAGACACTTTGGCACCAATGACCTTGTTTATTAACAGCAGTAACAACTAATTTTTGTGCCACACCCCGAAAATTCTATAAAACAACGATAGCAGGGAGAAATGGGCTTTTAAGGCACTGGACTCGTTTCAAACATAAACAATCAAATGTTTATTAAAAAAAGGCCAACCAGTACCAGTCAGGTTGGTCCATAGTACATACATAGCTATGTCAGTCATATTATTGGAAAGTACAGCACCATACTTGTCTTGAAATTCTTGTACCAACATGTTTCGCCCGATATATGGGCTTCTTCAGGATACACAAGTATGTATCCCGAAGAAGCCCATATATCGGGCGAAACATGTTGGTACAAGAATTTCAAGACAAGTATGGTGCTGTACTTTCCAATAATATGACTGACATAGCTATGTATGTACTATGGACCAACCTGATTGGTACTGGTTGGCCTTTTTTTAATAAACATTTGATTGTTTACGTTTGAAACGAGTCCAAGCCCATTTCTCCCTGCTATCGTTGTTTTATAGACCTTGTTTATTAAGTTTTAAGTACAGAATACTGGAAACGCCCCACCACATCTTTCATTCTCAAACTATATTTAAGCCCCCCATACACGTCTAGATTTTCCTTTCAATCAACTTAAAAAGAAAAAAAATCGGTGATTGATTGTAATGTATGCTAAATGTAGTAACAGATTTTTGATCACATTTTTTGGGGGGGGGGAGATCTGAAAATTTTCCAGCATGTCCGATACTTTTTCGATCAAAAGTTTTCCCAATTTTAATCATTTTAGGTCGATCTAACCATGTGGGCTGCCATAGATTTTCAATCAATCAACTACAGAAAAATAGATTTAATTAAGTTGATTAAATGAAAAATCTAGACGTCAAAAAAACAATTGATTGTAAAAAAAAATTGATTTGCTTCCCACATAGTACAATCGACGATCATTGATCGATTTTTGTCAAATCGTCGATTGAAAAGTGATCGGACAGGTTGGAAAATTGTGCTTGATTGGTCGATTTTTTTTTTTTGGCTACTTCCCTTTAACTTCCGGTTGAAACTAAATCGTAAGAGGAATTCAATTGATGATTTTGGATTACTTCGATTAACTTTTCAATCGAATTTGAACAATAATTGTACTCCCCATGTGGTGTATATCGATTAAATTAAAATCAAGTTTAAATTTTTGGGATCGAACTACAAAATCTAATCAAACCTCGATTGAACGCTAAATTGAACCACGTGTGGCTAGCTTAAGCCTCAACTCAGATATCTAGGACTCCACTTTGCCTCTACTCTGACATCAGGCCACCACTTGGCTCAAGCTGCGGCTTTGTTTCATTCTATGAAACCGAATTCTCTTTGCTCAACTTGAACAGTAAAGTTATGTTTCCATGGCGTTGAGGGCTGCGGCAATACCCCCTGCCTTAACCTCCCTAGCGCACTGCTGAAGTCCAGATTTCTGTTCCAAAAGCGCACCATAGACTTCAACGGTGAATTTTTCTTTATGTTGTAGGCCTGTAACTTCCCAAAATCTGTCCGTACAAGGGTCTTATAGACATCCTGAGTATAATAATGCTTGAAACACACAATTATTATAAAAAAAAGTACAAGTAAGTAAAAAAATTATAAAATTTATCATTTGAATGCTAAAATCTCTTGAATACTTATTTGGTAAGAAAGATTTCAAAACAGTATTTGTTTGTTTGTTTATAATAACATTTTTATTACAATTGGAAATGTGTTTTGTTGTTGTTTTACTTTGAATTGTATTGGATACAGTTATCACAGTATCCAATACAATGGCATTTGGGACCCTCTGAAAGGGTTAACTTCAAAGACCACATCTGGAAATGACAATGGGGTTCCCATTGACAATGGTGATATTCCAGGTGTGCTCCTTGAAGATAGCCCAATTTGCATATGAATGTCCCGCGGCCCCTGGGGGGCGGTCGGGGGGCAGTGGGACATTCATATGCAAATTAGGCTGGGAGAGGGGTGACATGCCGGCTTGCTTGAGTGAAGAAGCAAGCTTCAGATCCCCGGGACAGCACAGAGCAGAATGTGCTGCCTGGGGATCTGAGCTTAGCTGGACGGCTCCATCTCCTCAGCTGCAATACAAGACAAAGAAGTGCTGTCCCGACCGCTAGGGCGGTTAATCGCATGCCTTGATGGGGATGTCGACGCAGCCCATACATATACATAACTTCCTGCGGGTTCACCGGCCGAGAGGTTAATGCAGGGCACTACGTCAACCTCCTCAGTCTGCTCGGCCAGCGGACCCACTGAACACCGTGGAAACAGGCGGGGCGGTTATGTTTATGAATTGGCTGGGTCGGCATGCAATTAATGTAGGGGGTATCAGCGCGCCGTGGAAACTTAGCTATCATTTTCAAGAACTTTTAAAAGGGTGTTCTCTAGAACAGAGACAGCTTGAGGATGGCTTTTGTAAGTCTATGAACCAACATAAAAGCAAAGCTGGGTCTGGGGACAGGCCAAGATAGTCTTCAGGCAGGTAGGTTTCTGGGGTGAGGGGGTCAGTTGACCAAAGGTGGAGGATTCATAACTTCACACACATTTTAGCCATCAAATTAAATAAAACCAGAAACGGTTCACGTAAATTCTCATTTAATGAAAACAATTGTATGTGCTCATTCCTTAAAATTGGTTCAGAAATAAGGTCCATCAATCTCAAACACCCATCAGATACGGCCATGTTCTGACCAGAGCAATAAAGGTTCTTTCCACTCGCCAATCAAAATGGAAAAAAAACGACTTTTATTCCTAATTTTAAATTTTTCAATCAAATCCAGATATTTGAAAACAATTTACTGTATGCGTTAATGAGCTGCTTACTTGAACAGGTATATTGACTGGTACAAGGCTGGCAGTAGTTTTACATACTTCCACTTTAAGACATGTGGAAGAAAAGCAGCCTGGTATTGCCCTTAAGGTAGCCTGTGGATCTTCTCATTTTAACAGCTGAAGGTTCTTTGCCTGAAACGGATTACCGGTTCACTGATTTTGCATTTGGCGGGATGATTGTTGTTGAGTTCCTGCTGCTCTTTACTACACAGATGATACAGATGATACAGCTGTATGCAGTTTGGAATAAATGGCTCTGTACCAAAAAGGCTATATTTGCACTGTACACCAGCGGTTTCTGGATGTGCATCTGGCTGATGGGGCGAAAAGGAATAATTTGCATGGCTCCGCCCACTGTTCCAAAACGAAGGCTTCCACCTAAAGTTTTGGGATTTGTGCTGGATTGGGCCGTGTAAATACCTTCTGTTTTAAGAAGGCTTGATTTGTGCTCTACACAGATGAGGAACTACTGATACACTTTACAGCCGCATGTCAATCCTTATCATACAACTACAGCTTTAGTATCCATATGTTGCAGTTCCATCGATATAAAATGATCTTCAGTTTAGTGAGCCTCATGAGTAATGTATTTTGCTTTTTTATACATACATCTCATTTCATTACAGAAGAAACATGGAAAATATCAAGGAAAAATACAAAAAGATAAAGAAAACAGCAAAATAATAAAGGTGGCCATACACGGTTCAATTGTTTTGCCATTTGTTTGTCGATTCGATTTTCTTTCGATCCAATTTAAAATCGATCGCTTCATTTAAGGAAATTGATTCCTGTGGAACTGATTCCTTCACATGAATCGATTCCTTCATAGGAATCAATTCCACTTGTATGATTGACCAAAATTTACCAACATGTCCATTCACTTTTTGATCCATTTTATGTTAGATTGCGATCAGTTTTGGTCGATCACACCAGGTGGGCAGGAATCAATTTCCATTAGATCAAGCTAAAAATCAATAGTTTTAAGTTGATTGAACACAAAAATTAAACTGTGTATGGCCACCTTTAGGCAAATGGGGAAAAGGTCAGCAGTGCCTAATGTTAAGTAAAAAAATGCATTGGGGAAAAAATGGGCAAATACTATACTTAGTGAGTCCAGGACTGAGAGAAACCATCATGGGAGAAACCTATTGCACTTTTGTATGGTGCAATAAAGTTCCACATCAGATTGTGATCTTCTATGTAATTAAAGTTTATTCTAATATTATGATACATTGTAATAATAATAGGTACCTGTGTATATGTGTATATATATATATATATATATATATATGGCTTAAGCAGGGGGACACATCTGGCACTGCAGAATTTGAGTCCCTGGCGGCGTAGTGTGTTACTGATGGTCGACTTTATTACTTTGGTCCCAGCTCTATGCAGGCCATTCACTAGGCCCCCTGTGCTCACATTTATTGCGACCCCATGGGTTGAGATCATGCGTGGAGCCCAGATTGGGGGAGATTGTCATATTGGTCTTGTATGTCTTCCATTTTTTTATTATTGCACCCACAGCTGATTTCTTCACACCAAGCTGCTTGTCTTACAGTTTTGTTTCTGATGTCCTTCAACAGCTCTTTGGTTGACCATAGTGGAGTTTGGAGTGTGACTGTTGAGGTTGTGGACAGGTGTCTTTATATACTGATAACAAGTTCAAACAGGCGCCATAAATACAGAAAATGACTGGAGGAGAAGAAGTTACAGGTCTGTGAGAGCCAGAAATCTTGCTTGTTTGTGAACAAATAAAATTACACGCCTCTCTCATCTTTTTAAGTGGGAGAACTTGCACAATTGGTGGCCGCTAAATACTTTTTTTGCCCCACTGTATGGTGTATAATATGGAATGTTTTCATCATCCATGCCTATGGACATTGCTGGTGCATGTAAATGGAATGCCATAACACAGCTATTTAAATAATTCAGTCTACAGACAAATTAAAATTTTCCTCTGATTGATGTGCTTCTTTGTCATTATAATTCTATACAACCCAAAAAGTAACCAATGAGTTTGTCGGGTACATTCATAGATGTGTAATAAATGCTTTATAACCTGACAGATGTTAAATGTTTGTCATTCCCATACCACGAGCTGTGCAAAGATGTGCCAGGCACTGATGTATTTTTCTCTTAGATGTCTGCTAATAGGATTACAGGTTGACAGGTGGATCAAAGTTTAAACAGTATATGTTGTAAAAATATGTATTTTAACATTCCACTTCTTTGAGATAGCAATGACCATAGAAACCTAGTAAAACCTTTTGTGGTTTCCATACATTGATGCTCAGAAGTTACATTGGTAGTCAGTGGGACAAGGGCCCCCTTAGATTGACGGTTAGTGGGAAAGGTGCTTTCTTACATTTGTGGTCAGTGGGAGAAATGCTAGTGGACAGAAGAATAAGTGATCCCTTAGACTGGTGGTCAGTGATTCATTTTTTAATTATTACATTAGTGGTCGGTGGGACAAGAGCCCCAGTGCGTTGGTGGTGAGTGGAGAAATGATCACATTGGTGGTCATTCCAAGCATATGAGAAGTTGTTTTTTTTTCTGCTTTAATTTACTTTTTTTACTTTCTGGTTTAATGATCTGAACTGCATATCTATACTCGCGGAACCAAATCCAATATAGAGATACAGATAACTACTATGTGGCAAAACATTTGTAGACACTGCAATATATTCAGGGGTGCACATAAGTGGTACTCTGGTACTCAAAAGTGGCCAAAAACTAGATGTGTACCTACATTAAATGTCAAATGTATACAATTTGTTACTTGGATAACTGAAGGGAAATATAATAACTATGAAAGGTTGCAGTTAGGGGTGTGAAATTGGGAATGTAAATTAATAATCAAAAAAAAATTGGACTTCTAAGAGTGTTGGAGATCTGGGGGATTAAAGTTAGAGTAGGCATATGTAAGGGTAAAATCTGACAAGAGAAAATCACTGTTTGACAGTTGGAATATGACTGGACTGATATGAAAGGTTGACATTTAGGCTGCTGGTAGTCTCAGCGGTTAGTTACTAACCTGGAAAATGTCATGGTTGTATTACTGAGGTAAGACATCTGGGGGTTCAAACATGTTGTACTGTGAGAGTTACATTTGACCCAAAGTCACCTGTAGATGGAGACAACTAATCAGAGGCTAAATAAGGAACAGGGATGTCCATCTGCGCCAGAATCTACCATTCAGGAGGCTGATGCAGAGGATAGTGAGGGAGACAGTGAGGAAGACCACATACATATGGAGTGAGTATCAAACACCATCTCCTGGTCCTCCTTCTGAGGAGCTCTCTTAAAAGTTATGTGCACCCTGACTATATTTTTGGATTGAGCGATGTCCATTGAAGAATGATGTTAATGCTACAATGAATTATGAGCTCCCAGTCTTGTGGCAACAGTTTGGAAAAGACATTTTCTGTTCCAGCAAGCATGTGCCCCTGAGCAAAAATCCCTGTCCATAAAGATATGGTGCGATGTGTCTAGTGTGCAGGAACTGGGGTCCTCCAAAAACCTGGAGATAAATAACACTACTAACTAATTTCAAGCCAAGCCAGTCTTCTCAACCAACATCCATACCTGACCTCACAAAAACTCTTTTTACAGTAGGATCCTGTAAAATTCTTTTGCAGAAGAGGGGAGGATGTTAAAGCATCAAAATATATGCAGACTTAAACGATATATAATTGGCCATGGTTTAAAATTGTGATGTCCAGCAAGCTTTATTTGTTTTGATGGTAGACATGTTAATCAGCAGTAGACAAATACATTTGTTGAATACATTTTAAACCCATCATCATCATCATTGTTCAAAGGCTTTTGACACCTTGTATGGTTGAGCCCCATATGGCCACCAGCTTGTGCTCTCTCCTGACAGGGACAGAGCTGTGCACAGATAAACCACAGCATTGTCATCAGCAATGGCCATTACATATATACATATATGGTTTATCTGTGTAAAGAGTTGTCCAGTCCATGTGTAGAAAGCACAAGGTGGTCAATTTTGGTGTCTATACTATTTAGGGTCTTTGCAATGAACTGCAGGGAAAAAATCATGTCATCAAGGCCCTCCTTCTGGGTTGGTTGCAGCTGTCAACTGAGACTGTCCGCTTTAATCAGAGGGTATTTACATTCAAATATGGTGAATGGTGTAGGAATTACAACAGTTTGGATATGTGCCTCCCACTTGTTAGGGAACCACAAGTAATTGGACAATTGGATTCTCAGCTGTTCCATGGCCAGATGTGCGATATTCCCTCATTGTCCCAATTACAATGTGCAGATAAAAAATCCAGAGTTCATCAAGTGTGCTATTTGCATTTGGAATCTGTTGCTGTCAATTCTCAAGATGAGATCCAAAGAGTTGTCACTTTCAGTGAAGCAAGCCATTTTTAGGCTAGGAAAAAAACAAAACAAACCCATCAGAGAGATAGCAAAAACATAAGGCGTTGTCAAAACAACTGTTTGGAACATTCTTAAAAAGAAGGAACGCACCAGTAAGCTACCAAAAGACCCGGAAGACCATAGAAAACAACTGTGGTGGATGACAGAAGAATTATTTTCCTGGTTAAGAAAACAACCTTCACAACAGTTGGCCAAGTCAAGAACACTCTTCAGGAGGTAGGTATATGTGTGTCAAACTCAACAATCAAGAGAAGACTTCACCAGAGTGAGACTCAAAAACAGGAAGGCCAGATTAGAGTTTGCTTCACAGTTCTGGAATAACATCCTATGGACAGATGAGACAAATATCATCTTGTCCTAGAGTGATGTGAAGAGAAAAGTATGGAGAAGGAAAGGAACTGCTCAGGATCCTTAGCATACCACCTCATCAGTGAAGCATGGTGGTGGTAGTGTCATGGCATGGGCATGTATGGCTGCCAAGGGAACTGGTTCCCCTCTATTTATTGATGATGTGAATGCTTACAAAAGCAGCAGGATGAATTCTGAACTATTTTCTGGCAATATTATCATATTCAGCCAAATGCTTCAGAACTCATTGGACAGCGCTTCACAGTGCAGATGGACAATGACCCAAAACATACTGCAAAAACAACCAAAGAGTTGCTGAATCCGATTGAGCATTTCACTTACTGAAGACAAAGCTGAAGGGAAAATGCCCCAAGAACAAGCAGAGCATCACCAGGGATGAAACCCAGTATCTGGTGATGTTTATGCGTTCCAGACTTCAGGCTGTAATTGACTGCAAAGGATTTGCAACCAAGTATTTAAAAGGGAAAATTGATTTATGATTATTATTCTGTACCATTACTTTTTGTCACAGGTGGGAGGCACTTATGCAAACTGTTGTAATTCTTACACCATTCATCTTATTTGGATGTTAATACCCGCAAATTAAAGCTGACAGTCTGCAGTTAACCTCCCTAGCGCACTGCTGAGGTCCAGATTTCTGTACCAAAAGCGCACCAT
>CM070042.1:37552210-37585595 GCA_036250615.1 Ptychadena robeensis | reverse complement strand
GCGCACGCCCGTCGGTCAGATAAAAAATTGGCCGCTTATCGGCATGTGTATGGCTAGCATTACTGCTGGCTAACCTTTCCTAATCTTTGTAAGATATTTGCTGTCGGACACTGAGCATGACCTCCACTTCCCAGTACCTGTGACCAGCAAAGTGAAACGAGCATTGGCCTCTGTCAACATGGGCATGATATGGGTCTCGAACAGACTGAAGGCTTTTCCAGTTCCACCATGAGGATTTAACAACACCAGTATGTGGGCCGCTGAAGGCACAAGGCATGGCTGTCCTGTGAATGATAAAGCAGATAAAATTAATTAATTAAAAAAATAAACTACACACATCAACAACATGAATTATTCTACATTGCTAGTACAGAATTAAGATAGGAACTTATATTCTTCTATTGGTAAGAATTAATATTTACGAAAAGGTGTATAACATCTCCTACTAGAAGTCTTGAGGGAATCCTCTGGAGGTGGATAGTGATGAGCGATAGGCAATATTCGAATTTGCGATATTTCGCGAATAATTCTACTAATATTCGATTCTATACTTGCGAATATTCGCAATCACCTCGTAATTACCTTTAAAATGAATGGTCACATGTGCTATTCACTTTCGCATTGCGAATATATACAGTATTCGCAATCCATGCCCATACATCCCAATGCAAATATTCAAAATTGCGAATATCCGCCACCATATTCGCGAAATTTGAGAATTCTCAAATAGCCGTTATTCACCGAATATATTCGAATATTCGAGCTCAACACTAGAGGTGGACAGGATCAATTTGATGAATAGAAACAGATTACAATTTGATCTGTTCATATTTCTCATCTGCCTCCTCCCCAAACCTCCTGCACATTTCCGGCTTCACTGATGTGAGGACTGGGGATGCCTGTGTTAAAATACCAGCATATGGTAAGGGAATTTACCCACCGTCCAGTGATGAGCGGGCAGGATGATGAAGCTTAAAGATAGCACAGGCTAGCCTGGAGCAGGTAAGCTACCCTGAGTGTAGCTGGGGTCACCAATATTCTATCCCAAGAATTATCCTTCACATCCTGTCTGGTAAAGTGTGTTGAGTTTTGGTGTGACATCAATTGTACTCAACCTCCACTCAATGATTCAATCCGGACCACCATAGCAATGGTGAACATGCAGGCTCCCCGAACCTTGATCACCAAATATCACATGGATCTGGGTTCTTCATTTCATTAGAAAAAAAACATAAAATTCAAGTAATAAAAGAAAATATCACGGCGGAAGCTTTGGATAGCATTCCTTCCCTACTGTACCCAAAACTAGGAAAACTTTATTTTCACTTTACCCGAACACACAAAATTAAAATAAATTGCAGCATAACATACTAAAGAGCAGGTGTCTGTGTTTTCTTTTCAACCAATAATCTTGAAAACACGTTCTATCCATGTGTGCCTACATTCTCTCTGTATCCATGGAAGGTGCCATGGTTGACACACCAATACATGATGGATAGGCAGGACTTGTAGCTCACAACAGAACACAATCTTGTGTTTTCTCTCCTATTAGCTGATATAAATGGACAAAAATTTACATAAAATGGAACTAATTCAGTCACCACATCTATGGACCAGATACTTTCAAATACACAGAGGGCCACATTTTAACACTTGGACAAAGTCAAGGGCCAACTTTGATATTTATTGAAAAAGTTGTATTCAATTAAGAACGAGTTTCCTTCTTATCTCCCACTGTCCTGAAACGAGGGTTTCTACCTAAACTTTTGGGATTTGTGATGGATTGGGCCATGTAAATTCCTTCTGTTCTAAGAAGGCTTGATTGTGCAATGCACAGCTCAAGTTGAGGTCGTTTCGATTCCTTTAATCCCTTCTCACCATAACCTTCTGTTCGACTCCCAAGCCCTACTCCATAGAGCCATGGTTTCCATGCGCTGCACTGATGACTGCCAATGAGCCTGAAACCGCTGTATGCAGTTTGGAATATAGCCTGTACCATAAGGCTATATTTGCACTGTACACCAGCAGTTCTGGATGTGCATTTGGCTGATGGGGCGTAAAGCTGGCCATACACCTTCAGATTTCCTTCAGATCAGATTTTGTTTTACCAAAACCATGTAATATGAGGACCTTTCTACACCTTCCAATCACTATGTATTCTATCAGGGAGGACACTATACTACATGGTTGTTGGTAGATCTGATCTGAAGGAAATCTGACAGAGAAATCTGAAGGTGTATGGCCAGCTTTAAGGAATATTTTGCATGGCTCCGCCCACTGTCCTGAAACAAGGGTTTCTACCTAAACTTTTGGGATTTGTGATGGATTGGGCCATGTAAATACCTTCTATTGTAAGAAGGCTTGATTGTGCTTCTTATCACATAAAACAGATGGACCTTTTCATATGGTTTTCCTCAAACACTGAATCCAGAAAAAGCAAAACATAATACTATAACATATGTGACATCAAATGTCAAACAAAAGACATCTCTGTAGCCCTATTCATAATATATAGTTACACGGCTAGCCAGATTTGGCCCTTGGACCAGAGTTTGACACCCTTGCGTTATGGCATTAAGGTTCTGGAAAACGTTGAGCAACAATGCTTGCAGATCAGAGATACCAAAAAAGGTTTGGAATGTAAATGCAGAGGATTACAATTTTAAAATGATAGAGGCTAAAGACCGTTGGAACAGAAGTTCAGGAATGTACAGGTGTGGGTGTAATCTACATTGGTCATACTGGAAGCATAACCAGTTTGTGATGATGAAGTCACAGGACTATGACCATAACTGCATGACTACATTCAAATTGAAATCTGATAATGATAAGGCATTGAGATCAGAGAGAAAAACAGGGAAATTCCACTTTTACATTGTCCCTGAGGAGGTCATTGATCCTCTAGTCTGACCTGAAGGGGTCACTGACCACATTAAGGTCACTGACCAGACTGACACAGTGAGACAGATATGGAATGTGATAGGCAAGATGTTCAGGCTAATGGTATATATATATATATATATATATATATATATTAGGAAAAGAGAAGTGCCGTGGCTTCCAAACAATACAGCCAAATAACTGGATCAAAATATATTCAAATTGTCAAATCTTTTTACCAAAATTTTAAAACTACCGGTAAGATATTCAATTTTTTAGAAAGTTAGGAGAAATGAGGACCCCTGGCTAGTAATAACGACTGTTATTTGACAGTGAATGAAGAGCTGCAGTTCAAAATTTCTCTATCCTCCTGTCAGCTTGTTCCCAAGGGTGAAACATAGTGAAGTTAAAATACACTAGTTGCATTTAAAATTACACCCATCATAATTTTATTTATTCATTTTAGAGCTTTACCTGCCTGGAAGGAAACCAACATTTCCAGATTGCTCATGGAATTTGTATTGTATTATATGATGTCTGGTGGTATAGAGAGTTAAGCAGGGTAGAGACGTGCAGATATGGGCCAGATCGATGGCCGCTTTGATCACTATGCGCGCTCACAGCCATATATCTGGTCCATATAATATGTGGCCATCGCTGTTTTCGAGAGGGATTAATTAATCCCGCTTGCAAATAGCCATATCAGACATGACCGTAAATACGTCCGTTGTCCGTTGCTTTGTCTAGAGACTGCGGGTCTCCAGGCAAAGCATCGGCTGAGCTGGGGAGAGCAGAGCTGTCTCCCCGGCTCCGCCAAAATCTGACAGCAGCGTGATGATGTCATCACGCTGCTGCAGGGAACATCGGAAAGCTCGAATATCGAGCCGCTTGTACCCTGCTTTATATGACAATGCAACAAGATTTCATCTTTGCATGTTACTGCATCAGGAGCACATTTTGGTCTAGACCAGTGGTTCCGAAACTGGGGGGCGTGGACCCTCATTCTGAACCTGTGTTTGAATGGAATGCAAGGAAAGTTTGGGAACCACTGGTCTAGACCTTACCACTTTGCTCATTGGACAGGGAAGGTGTGACTTCATACTCATAAAGTGGTCATGCTGCTCATTCAACTCTGTTCCTGACAGTAAGCTGCAACACTTATTGTGTGTGTTTTTTATGTAGTTACACTTAACCATCACAACACTTCACAACACAGTCCCTTCTTAAATCAAATGGCATAGTTCACATGACCTATGCCATTTGGTTTAAGAAGGGACTGTGTTGTGAAGTGTTGTGATGGTTAAGTGTATTCTTATACTTTATTATTTGATATATTCTATTCTAGCACTATACTACTTAGCACTATGTACTATTTGATGGTAGGTGATGGTCATACAGCCAGTATTTATTTACAAACTTTTACTAGTAGGATTGTTATCTGTTATTTGGGGTTCTGCTAAGCTCCGGTGTTAATGCTCCTTATCAGGAACACGCAGCCTCCAGGATGACCCGGCTATCAAGCCCCTGATAGCGAAGATGGGAAACCACACCTACCACTACCTCTGCATTAGAACATTACAGAGATAACATGGGCATTCTAGTAGGAAGTAAAACCTTGTGTCCTACTTTGAAGAGGATGTTTAGGAATCATTACTATAAAGTCCCCCATACATGTTTAGATCACTCTGTACAATTTCCATTATATCTACCAACAACTATGTTGTATAGTGGCCTCCCTGATAGAATACATAGTGACTGGAAGGTTTAGACAGGTCCTTGTATTACATGGTTTTGGTAGAAGAAATGTTGATTGTACAGAAATTATATAATAAGATTGTCATCTAGATTTTTTTTCAACTGCCATCTAGATTTTTTGTTCGATGTAGTTATCGAACATCGTTTGTTCATTTATGGAATGTAACATTAGATTTTTTGTTCGTTCTTTGCAGATATCGAATGAAAACACATTCGAAATTCCAATGACAGATAAAAATTTACCAACATGTCTGATGACCTTTCGAACTATTTTTTGTTCGAGGTCAAGGTAGAAAATTTTTTTGTGTTTTTTTTCATAAAAGAAAAAATCTACACGTGTAAACCCACCTGAAGGTGTGACGGGGCCTTAAGCCTGAAGTTATTTGTGTTAAGAGCTGAGGTGCTATTTTGATATCGTAGATACCACCTTTTGGAAATTGTAATATACTCTAGGATACTAAGGAATCTCTAAATTGAGCTTACACAGCACAATGACCTACACTCCCACTCCATACGAAAACTGTGGGCCAAAGGCCAGACAACCACACCATCACATGGTGGAAGGAGGAGAGAAAGTCACATGCTTAGAGTAAAATATTTTTTTATTGCAGGAGGTCAACCTACAGTTTAGATGTGACTAATGAGAGAACCTTTATATGTTATAGTACAGCAGTACTCAGACTGGGAAGGGCAGGGTGGACTCTTAAATGCACAATAAAAATGTATCAGCATTTTTCCTGACAACAACCAGCACAGAGCACTCATGTAATTATATATATATAAAACACATCAGAACTGTATAAGAGAAATATTTAGTAACACGATCATGTCAGGTTAATCTGTACCTTAGAAACCTCAAATCTGATGGATCATTAACCATGCATACTTGTGTAAACCTGAGAAGCCTGATGCTGATTTCCAAGCTGCACATAACCTGATTAGAAAACAGGATCACATATAACTTTACTACAACACTTGTCTTACTTGTTTGTTAGACTACATGGACGAACCAATGGGTGGGCAGAAGAGGCAGCTGCCTTGGGTGCACTCTGGTTTTTCCTCCTTTCAGTGATTCAACCTCTCTAAACGTGGCCATAGATGGTTTGATTCAATTTCGCAGATCGACCACCATGAACACTTAAATAAGACCATAAATCGGCCCAAAATCGATCTAACAAATTACGGACAAGACAAAATCTTTTCCCTTTTCCAATCCTTTTGTGTTACATCTAAAGCCCCCCCATAGACGGGCAGACTCCCGACCATAATTGTAGCAGATCAATCAAGGTTGGTCTGTCGCAACTATGTGGGAGCCCACCTTGACTTTTGTAGAAAAAAAGCCGGCAGGTCGGATCGCACATGGATCCGACATGCTGGTTCTTTTTCTGCCCGACTGCTTGTTAACTTGGAGGGGAAGTCTCCTCCCCCTCCGAGTTAATTGGCTTCAGTCTGACAGGAATCCCGTGTGTTAGTGGAACACACGGGATTCCTGTCCGACATTTAGCAGACTGCTCACAGTGTGGTGATGTCACCACACTGTAATCAGTCTGCTAAAGGTCTGCCATAGATCGAGGTGTCTATGGCAGGCTTAAGACTCTAGGTCACGTTAAATCCCCTGGGCTGGGCCACCCGAATGGCTCTTGACGTATGTCAAGTAGGTATATTTATAATTTCTTTTAAATTCTTGGAATTTATGGGGACAGTGATCACAATACCAGGTTAATTGTGGACCTCTGCCCTTTCTGCTCTTGTAAACATGTCCTTAATTTTTAGATTGATCTCTTTACTTTGGACGGGCAACAGTGTCCCCATCCAAAGTAAAGGCCAGCACACAAAGGGTGCGCGGCCGATTCCCATCACGATCTGCCAGCAGATCGAAGAAGAAACTAAACCTACCTCACGACAGATTCATACATACAGAGATCATCCACATCTGCAGCCAGAAGTCTTTATCTTGTATTTGCTACAGTTGCATTGACCACTACTAGGGTCTGCTACTCTTGTCTCCCGCCTGGGGACCCATCCCCACAGACATCTGAGGGGCTGTAATGTGAAGGTGCGAGCAGTAAATAAGACTTGCATCCACAATAGCATACAGTAAATCCTCATCTTGCTGGTCATAGCTGCAGAATGCATGATATTACTTTTGCAGTTCATGACACTGTATACAGACTCCAAAGGGTTACTTCTACGCTTATCTTATAGTTTTATGTCTTATAGTTTTATAGTCTTATGTTTTGCTGTGTCAGAAGTGCTGTCCACAGTTAACGAGAAGCTAAGTTGGCCAAGCAAAATATATGTGTGGATTGTCTTTGTGAGTGAATCTTGTTTGCATAAGTATTCATGTGTTCAGTTACACTTTATATAAGCGATATAGCTGTGGTCAGGTTTTGAACCCTTTTCCTAATCTTACTAAATCAAGGGTGTCCAAACTTTTTGCAAAGAGGGCCAGGTTGCGTGACATGAAATGTGTGGGGCATCGACCATTCAGCCTGACATTCTTTAATTGATTACCATTTATACCATGGGGCAATATTGTTGTAAAGCATTAGGTATTTACTTGCATAATACTGATAAAGACTGCCCCTAGGTATGCTGGGACTCAGTCTTTCCACCTGTTCAACCACATTTCACCTAACCCCAGAAGTGCTGACCATTCCCCTACCATGGCTATGGCATATGGAGAATCAGTGATCCCCAACACTGCTAACCTTAAGCTACCCATACACCTTAAAATCTTACCATACAATTTCTGTACAATCAACTTTTCTTCTACCAAAATCATGTAATATGAGGACCTTTCTAAACCTTCCAATCACTATATATTCTATCAGGGAGGACATAGTTGTTGGTAGATCTAAGGGCTTGTCCCCGCTCGCGACTTTCACGAGAGGTCCTTTTTTCCCCCAGTACAATTTAATGCAGCAATTGGCCGCGGCAGAAAATGCGGGAGAGGCCACCACCGTGAGTAGAGACACGGCAATTGACATAAATGGAGGCGGCCGTACAAGTGGGGACAAGCCCTAATGGAAATTGTATGGAGTGATCTAAAGGTTTATGGGGGGCTTAAATGCTGAATCCTAATAGGAGGGATATTCTCCATGACAGGCAAACCCATAGCCTGGGGAATTGGGAGCCTTTTTTCTTGAAGCAAACCTATAAGCTATGTAAAAACGGTGCTGGTTGGCAAGTATGGCATCACCTTTCCTCTAGTAGTGAAATGGTGTCACCCCCAGTGCGGTTTGCCTCTGCATATCATTGATTTTATGACTGAGGCTGCAGGTCAGTGCAAACTTGAACAGGGGTCCCATTTGGCCCCTGGGCATGATTTTGGACATGCTGGCCTTATACATTACCACATGTATTATTACAATATAAGTTGTGCACAAATGTTTGCTTATCATTCCCAAGCAGACTACTCAGAGTTGTAAAGCTGGAATATGACAAGTACTTGGAATGTGTCCTAACCTGTCTCACCTGTCTGTACTACACCTGCCCATTCTGTACATAGAGGTCAGTGACTCAGTAGAGGACTTACACAGATCAGCAAACACATGGGAGCAGCGGGAAAGGTCAGCCCAGAAATGACAAAACCATTAATAAATATAACCTTCCGATCAGATATATAATTACACCAGTTCAGATGCTACTTGGTTACCTTTCAACCACTCCTCTCTAATGCAAGCTGCACAGTCTAGTCATCTGCATCTATGTGTCATGGTGTGTGTACACAAAAACAAATCTGACCAACCTATACATTCAATCAGGGGATTAAAGCTCTCTGATTATTCCATAGACGAGTCTGAAATGAGGGAAAGGTCCAGATTTATGTGTTGACACCTGAACAGAGACTCATTGTGGTGACAACTGCTTCATTTGATGGGTTTCCTTCTCTTTCTATTAAGCCTCTAAGGCAGGGGTGTCACAATCAAACACAGTGTGGGTCAAAATGAAAAACGTGGACAATGCCAAGGCCAGCCCTGAAGAAAAGTTTACAATTGGGGAAGTTATTCAGACATAACGATTAACCTTTTCATATGAAAAAAAACATTGAATCTGGAACAAGCACATTGTAATACTATAACACATGTGACATCAAAAGTCAAATAAGAGACATTTTGTCTCTGTCCCTTATCCTTCCTCTAACCCTGATCACATGTCAGCGCCTGAGCTCAATCAATGAACTCTATGAAAGTGTTTGCTATACTGTCAGGTGAACCTGATCACAATGGGAACCGCACCTTCCAGAAGGAAAGTCCAATCTCTATTAAATGTACATTTACAAATTGTGTCTACATAAAAGGGGAAAAAGTTCAGTTACTGATAACATTTTAACCATTGAATCTGATCAAGTTGATTGGCCTAGTAAACTAATGAAAGTGACCTTTAATCAACAGGTACTAAGGTTAGAGCATTCCAGCTGAAGTACTCCAACATATCATCTACAAGTCAACATATTAGTTTAGTGTCTATCGTCATGCAGCTCATGAGATCTGGAGTTACATTTTACTTACAAAGTGAACAACGTTTAGAGGTTTACCCGCTACACATGTTCACTCCTTAACTCCCCTATTGAACACTACTAGTATAGACTGTTGAATCTGTTGAAGTTGGAACATGGATCACGATTCATGCAGCCACAACACAATTTTTGGATATTGATGAATGCCCCCTTTGCCTACCCACCTCACCTTGCTCCAAAGATAGCTGCCTTATCTTCTCTGTCCAGGTCCTGGCATGTTTCATATTCTGCTCTTTATCCCTTGTCGCTTCTGTCCGAAATGTCCTGGAAATTCGCTGCCTGTGGTTTACAGATCCTAACATCCCCCTAAGGGGGTAAAACACAACTGTGAAATAGCCACCAATGTCCTTGGGGTCTTTACCCTTGAAGGAGTGACAGCTGACGCAGTCGCTTAGGTTAAAAGATATCTGGTGGGATCCAGGTGAGGTGGCATCCAGGCTTTGCATGATCAGTTCCTTCTGGGTCAGGATAAGCGAGAGGACCATTCCATCTCCAGGCACCTGCGTGAAGCTGTCACAGAGGAGAACATCCGCCGGGCCACCAGATGACACATGAGCATCACCCATGTCTGATCCTGAACAAGCCTCAGAACAGAAGTGCAGTAGACCAATAAAAAGTGTATTGAAGAAGCTGAGCACAGGGAAGAGATAGCAGTGCTTGAGGTCCTGACACAGCAAGAATATAAAAGGTATAACAGAATAGAGACAGTATAAGAAGCAGATTGAGAGAGAAGAGCCCAGGCTGCCTCTCTGCTTGTCAGTTCACATTTGACTCTTGTTTGCCTCTGGATGAGTTTGTAGCACCCAGCACCCTCTGCTTCCTACTGCCCCCTAGTGGTGACAGAGAAAACAGGCCAGCGTATGAACTGCACCCAAATCTACCTGTGAAGTCCTCAAACATAACAAACTATCAGCAAACAAACCTCTACGATGGTATTAAAATGTCTGCCTTAACTTGTTCCTTGTTTTATCAAGTTCTGCATATCTTTTAAAACAGAGTGTCTTTAACTGAGTATCATAGATATGATCACATTTGGTGGATCACATTTAGAAACAACCACACAGGATAAAGGAGCGAGCACCCATCCCAATGACAGTATCCAGGAGGGTACACTGTCACTGAGTACTACAGTGAGCTGCTGTTGTGTAAGGGCGAGGCTATGTGTGTATTCACACTGTATATACAACATTGCGGTTGGCATGGTGTCACAGTGATAAAGGCTGTAGAATAAACTTTAGCTGTATTGACCACTCTCGTAGAAACAATGTTATATCATTTATATGAGACAGCAGAAAACTGATGATAAAACTGCATAGCTGGTTTCATTGAACGGCTTGTAAACTAGGGTGGTCGTTTTACACGTGTTGACTTGCATGACCAATCTTAGATTGGATAGTTTTGTGCAATTCAAATACCGGTTGCCAGTCTAACATCGATCGTACAACCACACAGGGTGATCAGTTTAAATGTGAATGGTTCATGATCCAACTATGTTGCGCATCTATCCAACCTAGAAAAACCAATACTTGTACAATCGATAAAAATTCCCCAACATGTCCGACTTTTCGATTGATTTTACGTTCGATTTCGTACCAGGTGAGTGGGAACACAATCAGCTTAAAAATGGATAGTTTCAAGTCAATTGAACGTAAATATGGAAGCGTGTATGGCCACCTTCAGTGGTGTTGGCATGCCAGTGGATACTGTCCCATCTAAATGAATGGTGGTTTTGCACATAGGCAGTATGGGCTGTTGCCCAGGGCAGCATTGTGGGGGGGGGGGGGGGGGGGGGGGGGGGGGGTGTCATCTGTGCCCACCCATCTCCTCCATGCAGCTAAAATGTCAGTGGAGAGGTGAGGCAATGAGCTGCTGGAGCAGCATTCCTCCTGCATTTCTACTCTTGTTCGGGCCCTTCACTCCAATTTGAGAATCACTGTGACCCTCAGATAGCTATGCAGGGAAATGTTCTTTGGGCATGGGGAGGGGGGATGGATGAAGTGGTGATGGGTGGTGCTGCTTGATTTGTGATCCCAGCTCTTGGGGAGGAGAGAAGTTCCTTGAGGGTCTTTATTGTAATACTCATAATAAATATAATAAATTAAATAAATACATTGTCATTTTCATGTTGCCCTTGTGTGTTACGGGTGGGGGGGGGGGGGGGCCAAAGGCCCCTGCTTGCCATTATGAATATATCAGCGTGATGTGTTCTGACACCCAACCCTTGTCTTAGGGGGTGTCAACACAGGGAAACTGCACCCAATGCTGATGTGTCTATTGCAGTGGATGCATTAACACACCATTGGCAGTGATGTCCATTATGTGTACAGGTGCATCATCATAGTCCATTGCTTTGAACAGATCATGTCTGCCCTGCGCCCTACGCTTTTGTGTTCTTTTCAATGGGAAACAACTTGTCCCATCTATTTGCATGGGGCAGTATCCATTGGCACACAGATGAAGATATGAGGAAACTCTTATTTTTAGCTCTCTAATGCTGCATCCAAAGATCCTGCCAAAATTGTAACAAAATATTTTTGGACATTTCACAAAACGAGAACTGCTTGTATAGTGTATATAAGCTCTTACTGTGTCTGCTATCTAGGGTAGGTCATTTACTGGAGACATTTCCTCTAATATCCTGTTGAATCTGCATGACAGAAAGTCAAGACTTAAGTTCATGGGCCCCTTGATTACAATTACAATCATTATCTT
Organism: Ptychadena robeensis; assembly: GCA_036250615.1. NCBI lineage: Eukaryota > Metazoa > Chordata > Amphibia > Anura > Ptychadenidae > Ptychadena > Ptychadena robeensis. Next base: position 37,573,726 of record CM070042.1, on the reverse strand, counting down.
TCATTTATATAGCGCCAACATATTGGTTGAGTTGAGATGCAACACAAGACAACACAAGGAAACTAAGAGAAGTAGAGGACCCCACCCATACGGGCGTACAACCAACCAACTTCCATACTGAATGGCACCCCAATGCACCATGTTAGCAGAGGCACATTGCACCTTTTGGCAAAATCGTTGTGGCCAGATACTTAGGCACATGCCCCATTCATTTTTAGGCACATACCAAAGATGCAGGCACTACGGTTTGGCTGCAATTCAGCAAAATGTAGCGCAGTTTAAGCCTAAGGCATGCTCTAGGCACACTGCCGTGGCACTGTAATGCACTAGATGAGAAAGGTTCATGTCCTAATGTGCTGCACTGTGGTAGCCAACTCTTTCAAATGAATAGGCTGCCTTACTGCAATTCAGGATATGGCAGCATGTACCGTCTAAGTGTGAAATCTTGGAGTCATTGTCCATGGGAATGTTTTTATTTTTTTTATGCAGTAATTGCATTTTAAATTGGATCTAATGCACCGGAATGCTATTTGTAAATTACATATTCAATGGTGACAGATGATATGGAAAGAATGCTTACAGGTAGGAGGAGAGTGCATATGTGTTGTGTATGATCCTTTGATTTCCTATCTGTTTATCTAATTATACAAAATATAACTCGTTATCAATGTTTATGAGTAATAACCCTGTAGATTGTTTCTCCAGAGAGAAACATTTTTGGGGGGCAGAAGCCATGTGCACATGCAGCTCCATATTTTTTAAGAATATTGTATTAAATGTGGTATTGAACAACAAATTGACATGGGGTTCCCTACAAATCTATAATCAGACAGCATAACAATAACAACAGCATACTTCCACACTTCTTTTTTACCCTTTAGGAATGGGAGGTCCGGCAGATCTCCAGGCTGCTATGTTGGGTAAGAGGCTGCCTATCTGAGCCTGGTTGTGCTTGGGAGGGGAAAGCCATGTTCATTTTGGTCCCCGCTTTCTAGGTCAGCTAGTGCCTTTGCCAGATGGGGTCCTGATTAAGAATTTGTAGAGGCACCCCACACTATTTTGCTTTTATAAAAAGCCCTAATAGGGCTCAATGGTTTCCTAGTGCCAAGGCAAATATTTAGCAATGGAACCTTTGAACCATATGAATATTTAGCCTTACCATGCTACCCTCTGCACATTCTCGTCGCCCCCTCTCCCTTGGCCAACCAGGTCTGGTAAGTCTTGGGGGGGGGGGGGACTCATGCCTGTTTTGAATTAAAAAAGAAATATATATAATAAAGACCCCTGTGCACATGTAGCTTCATATTCTCTTGGACGACGGGTTCTCTTCACATCTGACCTGACAACCTGGGCTGTAAAAACATCTGGAAAAAGCCTGTGCTAATGGTCCCTTGAAAGACAAAAGCTGACACTTTACAGCGAAAGCATTAGGGCTCATTTGCACAGGTGTTTTTTTACCCAGTAAAAAGCAATAATCGCAACCAACCGGCGGACGCAACAGTAGACGTCCGCCAGTTTTTGGGCTTTAGCTTGACCTGTAATGGTGTCGTTTTTTAAACGACCATCATGCGCCTGTACAATTTTGCAGGGGTTGTTTGCTGCGCAGCTGCTGGAGTGCCTGGTCATTTCCTGGGTTGCTGCGGACTGAAAATAGCCTGTGAAACAACCGTGTAAATTTAGCCTTACAAAGCTACCAAAAAATGCTTTGCTGCATTAAAATGTCTGTGTGAACGCAAAATCACAGCAAAAACTCTACAAACAGTGAACCCTGCCTTATTCTCCTTTTTTGAATGTCAGTGATACCATGGTTGGCTTCATATTACTGAGCGGGTTTTTTTTGGCCAGGTAGTGGAGACAGTCTTTATGATTGGTCCAACACAGAATACTTAAGTTCATTCTGTGTATTTATTTATAATGAATTCAAAAATGTAAAGTAGCTGTAATAATTTCACACCATTGCAGGTCTGATCCAGTGGATCTATAACGATTCTGATCTATTTATTTGCTGCTTGTTGTCACCTTCATCAATGTTCCATCACTTTCCCTATCACATCCAGCCTGGGTTGTTTCCCATGTCGTGGCTCAGCTCTCCAGCGCCCCTGGTGGCGGACTGGTGAACTGCACCGTTGTGATTCGCTTCCTGTGTCGGAGTCATAGAAGGGATGTCAGGGTCAGACGGATGGAGTCCCCGGGACAAGTGCAGAGCAGTGCTGCTGCTGGTGAGAGTGGCTGCAGATGGGTAGATACAATATCATATCACATAATCCTGTCAATGTCTGACCTAGCATGCAGTGATGATGAGTCTTGCTACACTGTATAGTAAATACTCCAACATGCAGCCACACATTGTACTACTGGTATATGCTGATCCATAATTCTGCTTTCTTTCTAATCAGTGCGGGCAGACTTTGGGGCATATTCTCCTCCAGGATCCACTCGGAAGAGGCACATTCGTTTTGCAGCCCATCATGATATTATCTTGTTGCGGGAGGTCATCCACCACAATCCATTCTGGGTGCGAGAGTTCGGACAAGTGTGGGCGGCGGTGGCGGAGAGGATGAGTGCAGCGCTACAGGGAGAAGGCTTCGAGGTAGATGGCAGGAGGTGCAGAGAGAGGACCGCTCTGCTGCTGGATTATTATAAGAGGCAGAACTTCGCCATGCTGCGCAGGTGGGACCCTCTTCTCTGCATCCCTATCCTTTACATCTTGCCCACATCCTGGTCCTCAAACACCGACCCATCTACTCCAAATCCTGGTCCTCTAACACCAAACCCTCTACTCCAAATCCTGGTCCTCTAAAACCGACCCCTCTATTCCAAATCCTGGTCCTCTTACACCGGCCCCTCTACTCCAAATCCTGGTCCTCTAACACCAACCCCTCTACTCCTAATCCTGGTCCTCTAACACCAACCCCTCTTACACCGACCCCTCTACTCCAAGTCCTGGTCCTCTAACACTGACCCCTCTACTCCACATCCTGGTCCTCTAACACCAACCCCTCTAACACTGACCCCTCTACTCCAAATCCTGGTCCTCTAACACTGACCACTCTATTCCACATCCTGGTCCTCTAACACCAACCCGTCTAACACTGACCCCTCTACTCCAAATCCTGGTCCTTTAACACCAACCCCTCTAATCCTGGTCCTCTAACACTGACCCCTCTACTCCACATCCTGGTCCTCTAACACTTACCCCTCTACACATACTTATCCTCTAACATTGACCCCTATATTCCACATACCTATGCTCTAACACTAATTATTTTGCTCTACATCCTTATCCTCTAACACTGACCCCTCTTCTCCACATCCTGGTCTTCTTATACTGACCCCTCTACTCCACATGCTTATCCTCTAACATTGACCCCTATACTTCACATGCTTATCCTCTAACACTGACCACTATTCTCCACATACTTATCCTCTAACATTGACTTCTCCACTTCACATCCTGGTCTTCTAACACTGACCCATCTACTGTACATCTGGATCCTCTAATACTGACCCATCTCCTCCACATCTTTATTCACTAACTCTGACCACTCTGGTCCACCTGTATATTCAACATACCTGTTTGCCCAAAAATAAGACAATGTCTTATATAAATTTTAGGAGCAAAACTAGGTAGTAATAATAGTTAATAATAATAAAATTAACTTCCCTAGCATTACTTGGAGGAGTGAATTTCTGTTCTAAAAAGTACAATGTGTTTTATGTAAAACTAATTTGATGTAATATATGGCCACAAGATGTCACTGCTGTCTAAGCTGCTCAGCCCGGTCCTCAAAACTTTTTTGCCAGCAGCCCAGAAAACAAAGTGTGCAGGAATGCAGGGGGTTTAGAAGACGTAACAGGACACCTCCTGACGCATCCTTGTTAAATACGGTCGCTGTCTGGGAATAGGTAGGTCTTATTATTGGGGGAGGGCTTGTGTTAGAACCCCTGAGAAAAATGCTGCTAGGTCTTAGTTAAGGGGTAGGTCTTATTTCCGAGGAAACATATGTATACTCTAACAGTTACCTTTCTATGATCTTCATACATTGACCCATGTACTTCACATCCTTACCCACTGACACTGATCCCTCTACTCTACATCAATATCATCTAATACTGACCCATCAACTGTACATCCTGATCCTCTAACAATGACCCTTCTATGCCACATCCTGTACTTCTGCTTTAGATCCTTATTCTCTTATATTTTCCCCTTTGGTCTACATGTTGATTCTTTACATCATGCCCCTCAGGTCTGTATCCTTATCCTGTACATCCTCTACATCCTGATCCTCTAATGCTGCCTCCTTCTCCACATCCCGATCCTCTAATCCTGCCTCCTTCTCCACATCCTGATCCTCTAATCCTGCCTCCTTTTCCACATCCCGATCCTCTAATCCTGCCTCCTTCTCCTCATCCCCATCCTCTAATCCTGCCTCCTTCTCCACATCAGGATCCTCCTCTTGGCAATGATGGTGCTTGCTCTCTCTATCTATCAATTTCTCCTTCTTTAAAACTCCTTTTCTTAGCATTTTGACAGGCACAAGTAGTGTCAAAGGGTCAAGACAGGGTCAAAGGGCAGGCAGCTTCCTCTGGTGCTTCATCAGGAGTGCAAGGGAATCACCTACAACAAAGACTGCTGAAGTAGTTCATAGCTCATGGAGCAATTTGGCCTTTTGACCTTAGGTGCTAAAGCAATATATGCTTGCACTGCGGTATTAATCTTGCATGCTGAGTGTTGTATTACTCCAGAGCATGTGTCCCCTTTCCTCTTTTGTATTTAAGTTAGTGGATGAAAATGTTAGCAAGATGGAAGTGATTTAAAGGCCAAGCATGAAAGTTTTATTCTGAGGACAGGTAGGGGTGGATAGGTACATTTGGGTGTCATTGGCACCTAAATGTTTTTTGAAGGCCAAAGGAGACATAAGATTACCAAAGTTGGACTTATAAAGAAAGGTGCCAAAGGAGACATAAGATTACCAAAGTTGGACTTATAAAGAAAGGTGCCAAAGGAGACATAAGATTACCAAAGTTGGACTTATAAAGAAAGGTGCACAGGTCCAAGTACTGAGCCTTCGGGAACACTAACTGGGAGGACAATGGGAGAGAACATTTTGCTGTAAAAAATTGTAATAAGTGGTCAGACAAGTAGGACGTGACACAATACCTCACTACAAATAGAATGCAGGGTCTGCAGAAGAAGATAATCAACAGGGTTGAATGCCCAGTAGTGTTCCAGGAGACTGTGAATGTGTTCTGTGTGATCTATAGTTGTTTATGTGTTGTCACAGGCTATGCATTGTGTGTGTCCTGTTTTGTGACTGTGGTCTTAGGTAGTATGTGTGTGTGTGGTCCCAGGCTGTGTGACTTCCTCTGTGTGGTCTTTGTAAGTGTGTGCCCTGTATGTGGCATAAAGCTAGCCATACACCCATTAACTTTTTGCTTGATTCTTCGTCGATTTGATTGGCTTGTGCGATTTAAATATTGCCTGTCAGTGTAATATCAATCAATGGTTTCCTTAGCCATGTGTGCATGCTACATAGTACCATCTGATACCAATCCATTGAAAACCCATCAGATACCTTAACGATCACCTGAAATTTACCATCATGTCCAATCACTGCTCGATCAGTTTCATGCTAAATTTCAATCACCTTGATTGATTCAGATCAAAAGCAATTGATCATTTGTGCAAGTCAATAGGATGGATGAATTGATAGTGTATGGAACCTTTAAGACTGTGTATGTGCTTTTGTGTGGTCTCAGGCAATGTGATTTCCTCTGTGTGGTCTTGGGTAGTGTGTGTGCATGGTTCCAGGCAGTGTGTGCCCTGTGTGATGTAAAATTGTGTGTGCTTGTATGTGGTCCCAGTATGTATGAATTCCTCTCTGTGATCTCAGGTAGTGTGTGCCCAGAGGGTGGTCTCTGGCAGGGTGCTCTCAGGCGGAGCCTGCCTGCATGTGTGGTTTGTGTGTGTGGTCTCAGACTGTGTGCTTTCTCTATGTGTTATGTGTACCCTATGTAAACCAAGGCATGTGTATGGTCTCAGGCTATATGTGCCTTCTGTGGCTACACCAGTGGCTACATACAGAGCATACATATATAGAGTTTAGTTTGAGACTTTATATTTTACATGATAATTTAATTTGAGCTTTGAGTCCTGGTAACAGGGCAGAGAGGAAGATGTACTGGAAACAAGTATAACATTGCAAAATAAATATGTCTACTAAATGTGTTCATACAGTAGTGTCAGGCAGGGAGGGATAAACTGTAAAGTGGTCTATCTGAATAGCTGCCACACATCCCCAAATTAAATCTAACAACAAAAAAACAATGAGTAGAATCTAGGGTGGTGGCTAGGATTTTAATGTGGTAAGAAAGTGTTATAGGGACACATACACTCACCGGCCACTTTATTAGACACACCTATCCAACTGCTCGTTGATGCAAATTACTGATCAGCCAATCACATGGTGGCAACTCAATGTATTTAGGCATGTTGACATGGTCAAGACAACTGCTGCAGTTCAAACCGAGCTTCAGAATGGGGAAGAAAGGTGATTGAAGTGACTTTGAACGTGGCATGGTTGTTGTTGCCAGACAGGGCTGGTCTGAGTATTTCAGAAACTGCTGATCTTCTGGGATTGTCATGCGCACCCATCTCTTGGGTTTACAAAGAATGGTCCGAAAAAGGGAAAACATCCAGTGAGCGGCAGTTCTGTGGGCACAAATGCCTTGTTGATGCCAGAGGTCAAAGGAGAATGGCCAGAGTGGTTTGAGCTGATAGAAAGGCAACAGTAACTCAAATAACCACACATTACAACCAAGGTCTCCAGAAGAGCATCTCTGAACGCACAATATGTCATACCTTGAGGCAGAGGGACTACAGCAGCAGAAGATCACATCGGGTGCCACACCTGCCAGCAAAGAACAAAAAACTGAGGCTACAATTCACACAGGGTCACTGAAATTGGAGAATAGAGGATTGGAAAAATGTTACCTGGTCTGATGAGTCTCGATTTCTGCTGCGACATTCGGATGGTAGGGTCAGAATTTAACAACAACATGCATGTTGCATGGATCCTGCCTTGTATCAACGGTTCAGGCTGGTGGTGTAATGGTGTGGGGGACATTTTCTTGACACACTTTGGGCCCCTTAGTAGTAATTGATCATCGTTGCAACACCACAGCCTACCTGAGTATTGTTGCTGACCATGTCCATCACTTTATGACCACAGTGTACCCATATTCTGATGGCTACTTCTAGTAGGATAATGCTCCATGTCATAAAGCTCCAATCATCTCAGACTGGTTTCTTGAACATGACAATGAGTTCACTGTCCTCCACAGTCACCAGATCTCAATCCAATAGAGCACCTTTGGGATGTGGTGGAACAGGAGATTCGTATCCTGGATGTGCAGCCGACAAATCTGCAGCAACTGCGTGATGCTGTCATATCAATATGGACCAATGTCTCTCAGGAATGTTTCCAGTACCTTGTTGAATCTATGCCACGAAGGATGAAGGCAGTTCTGAAGGCAAAAGGGGGTCGACCTGGTACTAATAATAATAAAGTGAGTGTGAGTGAGTGAGTGTATATGCAGGTAAACAAGGACTTTACTGGGTAAAGATAAGAATCATTAAACCTTTAAAAATCTCCATACAGTTAACCATCAAAGAAGTTCTTTTTTGCCCGTATATATGTGTCCTATAACACCTTCTTTACACGTTAAATTAATATTAAATATTAAATTAAAACAAGCCCCCAGCTGCTTTTGCTGAATCATTGTTTTTGTTACGATTAGAATTTATTAACACGTCTCTGCAGTTTAGTATTTTCTGTGTTTTAGCATGATGGAAATGTCCATTGATTTAAATTAAAACAGCTTCAATACACTAAGATTACTGAGCTGCATATTGTTCCTGAAATAGCCAATGTTTATACTCAGCTTTAAGTTTCCAGTATATCTGCCCAGGCTTCTGCTGGAAGGAGAGGTCCGTATACCTAATAGAGTTCAGTGAATATGGTATCATAACAAAAATTTAAGGAGATGTAGGGAAGGAAGGAACAAAAAAAAGTATTGCTCTAGCATATGTAGCAATTTTTTTTATAAATTAAGTTCAAATTCATGTTGAAACTTTGACTCCAAAAATATGGACTTTTAACTTTAGCACCAGACCATAAGAAGCACACCATAGTTATGGAGAGAAAATGAGAGGAAATAAAGTATCAGAGACAAATCCATTAACATATGAAGTGAAGATATAGCACAGTAGGTTGGATTTGAGCCATCAAACAACCCTATTTTGACACTGATACCTTATTCAGGGGCTTTACTTAATTATTTTGTGACCATCTCTAATACCTGTGACCAGCTAGACTCTTTTGAAGGGGAGACTAAAATTCTGAACATGCCGACCCTTTGGTCTGTATATTTAGTATTTATGATTTTTTATTGTTTAATAAATTTCCATTTGGTCATCAGCCAATACTTAAGAAGAATGCTCCTGGACCAAGAACAACATTTTAGTTTATAATCAATCAGTCTAATATGTTCTCATAAAATGGAGTTGCTGAGAGAAATGGGAAGTTTTTTTTATTTTAATTTAGGTTTCCAGAAAAATATAAGGTTTACACATAATTTCCAAATATTATCCATCCTCAAATATTAATGGTCAGAAGATGAGAATTTTTTTGGTCAGAAATTTGTGTAAGGAATAAGGAGACTGACATGTGTCTTTCAGAGCTCTAAAAGTCATCAGCTACAGTGGGATTAGGGAATCCTATAGCTTGGGCATCATTAAGAACATGCATTGAGGGGCTAGAGCAGTGGTTCTCAACTTGTGGGTCAGGACCCCCTTGGGGGTCGCCGAGCTCACTGAAAGCATCAGAGCTGCTGCTAACAAGCGGGGTGGGAAGGCAGAAGGGAGTTGTGGATAATGCCTCCTCCTAACTTTTTAAGGGAAGGGACATTACACTTACCTGACCGTGCTGGAAGTGATGTCACAGAGTGTCACTTCCAGTATTTGGAATGCAGAGGTGACACTCCGCATAGGCGGTACCGTGTTCCAAATACAGGAAGTGACACTTTGTGACGTCACTTCTGGGGTCGCGGCTGTAAAAAGGTTGAGAACCACTGGGCTAGATTGAAAAATGCCATGCCACGTACTACTTTGTAAAGGATGTTAAGATATTAATGATGGAATCTGGAGCTCTCTTCTTTTCTGAAGCATCCCCTTATACTATGCCCTGTCTGATATAATGTACTCTATACAGGGGTGGCACAGAGGCCATGTACATGGAAAAGGAAGAATTGCTGCGAAAAATTCTAGAACTGGAGTCTGAGAAATGGGAAGTTGGATCTGATCCACGCCACAGGGACTCTTTAAGAGACACCGTTTGTGTGAACGTCAATGAGGAGGCCCTGCGCAGAGCACAGGAGGAGGCATCTGTTACACTGGGTTTGTACATCTAATTATTCAAACCCTGATTTGTTCCAAATTACTTATCATTTAATTATTGCCAATAATATTGTTTTTTCTCTGCATTATAATAATATATAAAGTTCTAGAATCACTATGAAATAGCAGTAATGATGAGGCCATTAATTATGAGGACATTATAAATCAATGGATATTTTATTTCAGCAATGGAGTCTAAGCAAGAGGATAATATGGGAGAAAGGCTTGTGAAGAAACCAGAATGTGACGGTTGCTGTAATGCGTATGCGCGGATCCTGCAACATTTAGAGCGCAGAGCCGAGGCAGAGCAACGTCTGCGGGAAGAGGAACTCGCTCTGCGACGGGAAGAGCTGCAACTACAGAGGGAGAGAGCTGCGTTGGAAAGAGAGAGGCAGGAGGCTGAGCGCAGGGAGAGGGAGAGGAGGTTTGAGCTAGAAAGGGAAGAAAGACAAGTCATATTAGAAATATTGAGAGAGAAAATGATTAAGTGACGGCCTGGCATTTACCATACAATGACATCAGGAATGTGACAGAGTCAGTGGGTGTTAAAGAGCTCAGCTGCTAAGAGTGATGGGACAGGTGTGAGAATGAATGACGGGGTCACAGATAGGGGAGGCCATTAGTGAAAGGAGGGGGAGGGGAGAAAGTGACACAGGACTACAGAGCAAAGAGAATAGTGATATAGAAATATGATATAACAGAATAGTGAAACTCAACCACAACAGTGTGTATTTAAGAGAAGTGGACAACTTGAGCCAATAAGTGTGACGTGTAACTAAAGCTATGTACACACTTTGCATTGTCATTGAGAATGATTGTTTTTGATAGTTCCCAATGACCAGAGAATGGACACAGCACTCGTTCTGTTCTATGGAGAGAGGAGGACAAGTGGCACCCCACAGAATTCACCCCCCAAAAGAAGACAATGGGCAATGGCAAGGACTGTCAATAAGAGATCCACCCTGATGCATCAATCAGCAACCTCACTCAAAAGATGTACACGCCTAAGATATTCCTATGAGCCAATCACATTAGATCATCTCTGCCAACTATTATCTTAAGGTCCACACAAGTAGCAAGGGGGGGACGACGACAGATATGCTGTGGAGTGCAACATGTTGACGTCATCATGCTGCTCTCCATCGCTCAGAATATCGGCGGGCACCCTTTGTGTGCCGGCCATTAGTTTGTACAGGGACACATTCAAGCTAATGGCATCTGCCAGAGATTTACAGAAATGTCCATTCTCTGGCCGATTGAGCTTTGGGGCAGCAGGATTCTGTCGCCACATATGGGCACCAGTGATCTGCTGACAATTTTGCCAATGCCCGCGAAAAGTCGGTGGCAAGATCGCCCGCCGCTCTTTACGTGTGTGGAGACCCTAAGGCATACAAGGCTCAATTTTGTAATAGATTTGAGCACACTTGCACATTCACAGTGTCTGATTTTGCTCTGATATATTAAAAAACTTGAGCCATCCAGGCTTCTTTCGGGCGGGATTGATTGAAGAAGCTCGACCAAACATTTTGGAAAACTCTGTTTGATTTCCATTAAGGCACAGCGGATTCCCATCCAAAGTAGTGGCTGATATCAATAAGGCAGCAGTGCTGCGTCTCAATATAGATGAAGCTCGAGCACGGTGACGTCATCATGTTGTGCTTAATACTCCTCGAATCGCACGGTATCAAATTGTGTATGCCGGCCTTAGGGGACTTAAGGCTTGCACTTGAGTTTGACACCCCTGTGCTTTACTGTGGACGTAACACTGTCCTGCGTGTCTCATATTCTGAAATGTTACTTGCCATAAACTGTGTTGTACATTACATTCCATATTCTGTGCTGTACAGTGCACCCGGAAGGTATTCACAGCACATCAATTTTCCACATTCTCCTATGTTACAGCCTTTGTTCCTCTGAATTCTACACACCCCACAATGACAACATGAAAAAAGTTAACTTGAGGATTTAGCAAATTAATTAAAAATAAAATAATTGAGAAAGCACATGTACATAAGTAATCACAGCCTTTGCCATGAAGGCAAAGTCCATCTGTGGTAAATTGGATCATCGGTTGATTGGACATGATTTAGATAGGCACACCCAAACCTGTCTATGTAAGGTCCCACTGTTGACAGTTCATGTCGGAGCGTAAACAAATCATGAAGTCAAAGTTATTGTCTGTAAATCCAGCCATAGACGCTTCCATGCCAACACAATCTCTAAACGGCCGATTGCAGTGCGATCACGCTGCAGCCGGTCGCTCAGAGATTCGGAGCGCACCATTTATGTGCTAACTGATACTTTGGGTGGGGACCCAGAAAATTTTGAGGGTCCCAATGAGCACAGTGACCTCCAAGAACCCAATATGCCCGAGCTCCAGAGGTTCTCTGTAGAGAGAGCAGAAAACTTTCAGAAGGACAACCATCTCTGTATCTATCCACCAATTAGGCCTGTATGGTAGAGTGGCCATACGGAAGCCACTCCTTAGTAAAAGGCACATGGCAGCCCGCTTGGAGTTTGCTATAAAGCACCTGAAGGACTCTCACACCATGAGAAACTAAATTCTCTGGTCTAATGAGACAAAGATTGAACTATTTGGTGTGAATGCCAGGTGTCACATTGGGAGGAAACATTACAAGGCCATTACCATCCATACAGTGAAGCATGGTGGTGGCAGCATCATGCTGTGGGGATGTTTTTCAGTGGCAGGAACTGGGAGACTAGTCAGGATAAAGGGAAAGATGACTGCAGCAATGTTTAGAATTCTGAGGAGAAAATGTATTAAATCCAATATGGAATAAGACTGTAACATAACAAAATGTGGAAAAAGTGATGTGCTGTGAATATTTCTGAATGCACTACAGGGAGTGCAGAATTATTAGGCAAGTGGTATTTTTGAGGAAGATTTTTATTATTGAACAACAACCATGTTCTCAATGAACCCAAAAAACTCATTAATATCAAAGCTGAATATTTTTGGATATAGTTTTTAGTTTGTTTTTAGTTTAGCTATTTTAGGGGGGATATCTGTGTGCAGGTGACTATTATGTGCATAATTTATTAGGCAACTTAACAAAAAACGAATTTATACCATTTCAATTATTTTTTTTTACCAGTGAAACCAATATAATATCTCAACATTCACAAATATACATTTCTGACATTCGAAAACAAACAAAAACAAATCAGTGACAATATAGCACCTTTCTTTGCAAGGACAACTCAAAAGCCGCCATCCATGGATTCTGTCAGTGTTTTGATACTGTTCACATCAACATTGCATGCAACAGCAACCACAGCCTCCCAGACACTGTTCAGAGGAGGTGTACTGTTTTTCCTTTTAAATCACACATTGATGATGGACCACAGGTTCTCAATGGGGTTCAGATCAGGTGAACAAGGATGCCATGTCGTTAGTTTTTCTTCTTATACCCTTTCTTGCCAGTCACGCTGTGGAGTACTTGGACGCGTGTGATGGAGCTTGTCCTGCATGAAAATCATGTTTTTCTTGAAGGATGCAGTACTTCTTCTGTACCACTGCTTGAAGAAGGTGTCTTCCAGAAACTGTCAGTAGGACTGGGAGTTGAGCTTGACTCCATCCTCAACCCGAAAAGGCCCACAAGCTCATCTTTGATGATACCACCCAAACCAGTACTCCACCTCCACCTTGCTGGCGTCTGAGTCGACTGGAGCTCGGCCCTTTACCAATCCAGCCACGTGCCCATCCATCTGGCCCATCAATACTCACTCTCATTTCATCAGTCCATAAAACCTTAGAAAAATCAGTTTGAGATATTCTTAGTGCCAGTCTTGACTTTCAGACTTGTGTGTCTTGTTCAGTGGTGGTCGTCTTTCAGCCTTTCTGTCTCTGAGTATTGCAAACCTTGTGCTTTGGGCACTCATGATGTTGAATATGGCCAAACGGGTGGCAATGGCATCTTGTAGCTGCACGCTTTTCTCAGTTCATGGGCAGTTATTTTGCGCCTTTGTTGTTCCCACACTCTTTGACCTGTTGACTATTTTGAATGAAACGATTGATTGTTCGATGATCACGCTTCAGAAGCTTTGCAATTTTAAAGTGCTGCATTCCTCGTCAAGATATTCACTATTTTTGACTTTTCTAAGCTGTAAGTCTTTTTTTTGACCCATTTTTGCCAAGAAAGAGTTGCCTAATAATTATGCACACCTAATATATGGGTGTTGATGTCATTAGACCACACCCTCTCATTACAGAGATACACCTAATATGTAATGGTATAGGCTTTCCAGCTATCAGCTTGGGTAAGACAACATGCAAGGATGATGTGGTCAAAATACTCATTTGCCTAATAATTCTGCACTCCCTGTATATGGCTTGTAACAGCTAAACACCATATTCTAAGCTGTACCTTGCATAATTTCAAATGCTACATTCCATACACTTTGTTGTTACATACTTATTCTGTTTTGGTACATCACATGCACTGTGCTGTACATTACATATTCTGGACCACCATTCCTACCATGTGGCATTACGTCACTGTGGACTGTATAATACATATCATGCAATGCTACATTCCATATGCTTTCCTTAGGGCGCTCTGTACATAACATGCTACACACAACTTTTCTATGTACACACAGAAATATCAATACCTTGGAGCAGGCAAACATTTGCTAGTCAGTAAACAAAATTGAAGATCACATGGATAGATAGTTATTTCCTTTCTTGTCAAAGGCACAGAATTTGGGAGGATCAGAATGTACTGTAGATTGTAAATACTATATATAATAATATTATATACTACATGGTAACTTAATTACTTAACCATTTACCAAACAAAAAATGAAAACTGACAGAAAATGGAAATAAAAATAATGAATTGTTAATTAATGAATTGCTTCTTTTGTAATATATGTTGGTGTGTTGTACTGAAGTGCTTTTCTTAAGAACACCTCCTGGTACCTAAGAAAACTGGTAACTGGCAGATAGATGTGACATGTCACCCTGAAACCAACTGGATTCACAATTATGCAAATCAATGCATCTGAGCCCTTTTATTTAAAATGTTGTGCTTCAAATTACCCTATTGCAAATTTTGCAGAAGTGCAGGTAAAGATGCAGAAAAAGTATTGAAAAGGCTGAGTTTCATTGGTTTACTTGTGGTAATTGCACACACAAAAAAGGGACCTAAACCCACCATTAACATATCCAATGGCCTTCATTTTACAAACATTCACTGAAAAAGTTACGTCTGCACTTTACAAGTACATAGACTTCTATGCAGTATGTCCCGAGGCTGGAGAGTATAATCAATGGCAAAATAGAGATCTATGGGGCTATAATGTTCAGTGAACGTATTCAGCGCTGGTAGTTTACAAATGGCAACAAAGCTGTTGGATTACAGTAATATTTTTTACAAACATTTTTTATTAAATGAGATATGTGACCACAGAATGCGAATTCTAGGTTAATTATAGAACAGACATCGGCAAGCTATGGCCCATGGGTATATGTGGCCCGTTTAGTTCTAATCTGGGCCATGGACACCTTGGCTCCCCTCTGCTCATTCCCTAAATGCCTAAAAGCAGCGGTGTGATGATGCCGTAGGCACATCCCCATGATGTTGATGATTTCTTTATAAAAAGAAAAAAGTTCTTCACAGCACAAATTTTTTTTTTTACTAATTATTGTTTTTTAACACCCCTAGCAGTTGTTAAAAAACAATAATTAACCCAGGAAAGCTGCGGCGATTCTTTATCCAGCTGCAGCTGTTCCGCAGCCGCCTCTTCGGTGTCATCGGTGATGCCAAAGGAGTGGGGCGAGCCATAGACCTCCATTGTAATATTGAGGTTCATATAAATATATATATTTGTATATATACTGTGACATTGAGACTAGGAGATGGGAGGTATATTGCCCTGGGATTTACATTTAGGAGCAGCTCCAGAATTGTCCTGCAGACTGGTAAAGCAACGGATAGTTTGTGACATGGGTCTGACTAGGAGCAGAGCAGGGTGGATGCTTCTGGTCGTCAAGTCCGGGGTGGATTTCTATTCCGGGTGTTACACCAGCCCATGAGCTCACAGCTGATGGAAAGGTGTGCAGAACCTGTTAGAGGTTGAGAGAGAGACACACTATAAGGAGTGTGAAAGATTGCAAACTGTGTGTTTAGTGTCAAGGGGAACCTTGGAGAAAACCTCCCGTCCTGATATGGACTAAAGGGCTGTCTGACACAGAGAAAGGAAGGCTGCCATTTGTGAGTTTTTCCCTCGCTGCACTGAGTGATATCACTTAATGATAGATGTTGTTTCACCTAAGCCTGTTTTGCCTGCTGAACGTATACAGTTGATGACCCTGGGGCTGCAAGGACTTGGGACCCCTATGCCAGGGGGAATAACAGACTGACATGGATGCCCAATTTACTATTATTTAGGTAAATCATATTAGTTACATGTACTCTCCTAGCTAAGTACATATTCAATAAATATTCCACATTGTCCAGTTATTCAGGGTTTTTGATTTTTATTTTTATTTAGATGTTGACTTGTATTGTTGCTGCAAACAAGATTGTTAAGGGTGCCCATACACCTTTAGATTTCTCTGTCAGATTTCCTTTAGATCTCCTTTTGTTTTATCAAAACCATTTAATATGAGGGACTTTCTAAACCAGGGCTACTCAAATATAAATTTGAAAGGTCCACTTACCAAATTTTCATTCAGTCTGAGGTCCGGAGTTTGGAATTTTACCGTGCACAGCCGGCGGATCGGCAGTTTTAACGGCACTGACCCGGTCCGCCGGACAGAAGCCTGACGTAGTCGAGTATATTTATATAAATATTCTCCCTATAGTCTATACAGGACACAGTCTCAAACATATGTATTTAATTACTAGACAAGGGGCACCTCACAAGTATAGGGGGTCAGTGGAGGGTGAAAGGGGTAGGAGGACCTGAGGAGCCATTTTCTTTGCTCACAAAACTTATTTTAGGAAATATTGATATAAATTCAAGCTTTTATTAACCTTCCTGTGCAGGGCCGCCATCAGAAATTTTGGGGCCCGATACTAGGTCATTTTTCAGGGCCCCCTACCACTAGCACTCCCTTTCCCCCTGGCCTCAGGCCTCCAGAGAATGCCTATCTAGGGGTGCACATAACTTTTTAGTGAGCTCCTCAGATGAGTACCAGGAGATGATGTTTGGTACTCACCCCATATGTACGTTGGTCTCCCTCACTGTCCTCTGCATCAGCTTCCTGCATGGTAGATTCTGCTGCAGATGAACCTCCCTGTTCCTAATTGAGCCTCCGATTAGCTGTCTCCATCCACAGGTCATCAGCTGGCTTTGGGTCAAATGTAACCCCCAGTAATGTTTGAACCCACAGATCTCATTGCCTAATGATCTAAAAAATGATACTACATCCAAGCAATATTTGATAGGGGGCTTTTAAGAAGAAAGAATTGTGCTCAGGGACCTGAAAACTTGCATGGATGTAGTCTCAGGAGTTAACTGGTAACCCCCAAAATGTCAAGGTTCTACCGTGCAGGGGTTCAAAGATGTATGTGTTCAAAATAGGATAAGTGAAAGCATGTATGCAGCAGAGTAGTGTTTTATGCTCATAGGAAAGCAATATCTGATAGCTGTATTTTAGCTGAAATGTAACTTAAGTATTGTAGCTAGAGGGATGAAACTCGGAGTGTAAGTAGTAATAGGGGAGCATTACTGACCCTGAAAGTTTCATGATTATACTATGAATGGTTTTCGTGCTATGAATGTTCAAAGTTAGTGTCACACAGGTTTATTTAGCTTAGTTTCTACAGCTGTAGAGGGGGAGAAGGAAGCACAGAACACACAAATCTAGCTCCTCACCTTCGCTTCAAAGCATAGGCAGGAGTGGAGGAATGAGCCGGGGGCAAGCGGCGGCCGCCGGCCCACATGTGACCCTATTTGGGTCCAGATCCAGACCGGGGTCCGCCTATTGAGCACCCCGGTTCTAAACCATTAAGTCTACCTGGGTTCAATCACAGAGGACTGTTTAGAGGAACAGTGAGATCAATGAGGCGTATGGCCAGCGTTAGACTGCACACAGATGTAAATAGCTGGGCTTGCAGAATCTGTTATTTACTGGTCATTAAGTACATGGTACAGGTTCCAGTACAATGGATTATCTCTATGTAAAAGGCATTATTCTGTGGAAATCAGAAGATAAGCATTATTGTCTTTAGTTACCTATGTGATACAGTTAATTCACCAGTAATAATTTTTAAGGTTAAATGTTTAGCGGCAGCAAAGGTATATGAAAAAATTTATGCATCCAACCCAAACGCTCAGGGGCCAGAGATTTATATTTTATTAAATCAGAACTCTAACATGTCAAAAAGCAATGAACAGACCTCAAATGGTCTGTTCCATTCAAAAGGCCTTAAATGGTCTAAGCAAAGTATGGGGCCCACTACTAATGCATACACCTGCTACCTCTGTTCTTTCCTTACCAATAGGCCCCATGTGTTTTTTGATGTATTGTGGTTCTTTGAGTTGGGTAATGCAGTGGTTTATGATTCGTCACTATTATCTGCATTTCAATCGGCATTGTAATCATATTTTTCAGATGGTAGGTCAGCTTTAAGGTAGCCATACACTTAAACATAAATTGATTATTGTAGTCGATCCAACAATGATGGTCAATAATTGATATTGATTTTTATATTTAAACATTAAAAAAATATATTAAATATAAATTGAAATAAGAAATTGATCCCTGTACCCCGCCCTATAGAATGAGAATAATTTACTCTTTGGGATGTGGCACATTTAATATCTATCAGCTATCTCTCTTTTGAATTGTTGGATGGAAACTGGATGAATTTTATTTTTATGGCTTTTTTTCATTACCCGATGGAAGCTGGATGACTTTTTTTTTTTATTTTTTTTTTTTTATTTTTTTTTATCACTTAATTGTATTTTTATCATGAAGAGCAGTACTGGATTAATGATATTATTACATATAAGCTGTAAAATGTGTATATATGTTCACCTACTTTAAAATAGCGGGTTTGACGCAAAGGGGTTAATGTTTTCTATATGGGTTAATATTACCTCATAAGCACATTGAATTTTTTATATTTCATGTATGGGATATAAATGTGTATGTGGGTTGTTTTTTTATTGTAAACGTGTGTAGTTGCAATTGTCAGCTTCTGTGATTTGCATGGTTTATTTGTTTATTGTGTGGGTTTTGGTGGTTAGGATATGGAGGATTTAGTGTGTTGCTCATTTGTTTAATTGTAAAGGTGCGTGATTTCTGGTTTTGTTTGGTGAATTGTGTGGTATTTAGAAGAGACATTTTTTTTTATTCTGGGTTTAATTGTTGGCTTTTGTGAAATGTGTAAGAAACATTATTTTGTACATAATTTACAAAATCACAATCTTTTCCTAACCAATTAGATAAATACTACTAAAAAGACAGCCAATGATACCATTAAATTGCACAATTAGAACTGTCCTAATTGTATGGATTAGGACGATTCTTATGCCAGATCAATATTCGCATACTGCACAAAATCATTATAGGCCAGTGCAATGTTCATTAAGAATTGTCATAATCCATACTTTTAATATAATATCTAATGATATAATTGGTTGTCGTTTTAGTAGTATTTATCTAACTGGTTGGATAAAGATTGTACTACTAAACATGTTGTAGATATTTGATATGGTTTGCCTACAACTATAAGTCAGATTCCCTCAAAGAGTTTTTAACCTTAGTTTGTTCTCCAAAGAAGGTTTTTTTTTGCTCCTCATCCCAGTAAAGTACAATATAGTTTGGTGATAATCTTCTCCTTTTAGTGGTGTATAGACCACATGTGGATATGAAAGATTATCTTGTTGGTTACCCTCAAAACCTAGGGACTATATGTGGATTAATACAATTGGTGAAATAGTTAAAAAATAGAGATAACGTCTATTTTTTAACTATTTCACCAATTGTATTAATCGTATGTCTAGCACATAATTGTTTTTAGAAGAACTCAGTGTAATGGTTAGGCCAAACCACACCTACCATCACCTGAAATCAAAGATGTTTGTTCCTTGTTCTGTGTAAATTGATAAATAAAACTTTTTTATGATTACAAATCAGCATTAAGGGTATGTTTCTCCAGCTCCACATATAGTCCCTAGGTTTTGAGGGTAACCAACAAGATAATCTTTCATATCCACATGTGGTCTATACACCACTAAAAGGAGAAGATTATCACCAAACTATGTTGTAGATATTTACTGTATACACATTTGTGCATATGTATTTTTAGTTGGTTCTCCCTGAAGAAGCCCTGTATGGGTGAAACATGTCTGAGGAATAACCATAATTAACAAGTCCTAAACATCTTATGAATGGATATATTATGCAGTGGTTATACTGTATTTACATGTAATATAATGTGTGCAAATAATCTTATGTTGTTTTTTGTATTTGACTACAATTTTTAAATATATCATAAATTAAGACCTTTTTATTATTATATTTATCCATTGGGCTTTGTATGTATTAGATTAATGGTAATGCCAACAAAACCCCTGTTGGTACAATTTATATCTAGGGATAGTTTCACTCAATAATTTTATCCAACAATTCCAAAAAAACAAAAAAAAAGTTCTTCCATACAAGTTAATGAAATGAAAATCCAGCAAAGTGTAGACCACACTAAAAATAGTTTTCTATTTCGTAACGTTGAAAAAAAAATCTTCACTCCTCTTCTGAACTTCTGCTGGGCATGTCCTTCTCCGTCGAGGTTGGCTTAATTGATTGGCTATGTTCTACGCCTGACCTAGAGATATCATGTGGGGCCAATGTTAATAAACAAAGGCTCCCGTGATGTCATGGACATGTGCAGTAATTGGGTCTGTGCTTTCCTAGATTTTAATTTTTTTTTCTGGCTTTTCATTTTTTTTTTTACTTGGATGGCGAAGAATACTTTTTTTTTGTTATGGCTTTTCATTTTTTGGGGCATGTCAGATGGAAGCTGGATCAATTTTATTTTAATGGCTTTTCTTTTTTTCATTTCCAGATGGAAGCTGGATTCATAAAAATTTTGGGGATTTTTTTTTTTTTAGAATCGCTTTATTGGATTTTAATTGTGAATGGAGTACAGTGCTGGATTAGCCATATTAAATATAAAAATTTTATGATTATTGAATGTAATTATTTGGGTTGTATTTTTCATATATGTATTGCATATGTGCTGTTATGCAATACATATACGACATATGTATATCGGTTACATGTAATAATTGATTATTATTTTTACATGTAATCTGTATTTTAATGTATATGTATGTTGCCTTACTTTAAATATTGGGTTTGACGTGAATGTTAACGTTGGTGATTTGACCTTGTGCTCTATGTTATATGTCATTATGTATTTAATTATGACATATAACAATCCTTTGTTGAAATTTATGTATATTTGTGTGTTAGGGTTTTTATTGTATGTATTATTGGTTATTGTAGGATAGGGGTTAATGCATTGGGAATGAGTATATACTCATTCCCAATACATCCAAAAGAATTTTAAGTTTGAATATTCATTGGGTTATATAAGAAAAATAGATTCCCTTTCACCAGAGAATAGACCAACATCCCAAAATAACATAGAAGAGCGAGTATCAACACAGATCCAGGGCGGTACAAACCGGCGAGCACCAGGCAGACACAAAATTGTCCTCTGAAAAATCAGAGGCTAGGGGACTTTAACGGTCATACAACAAAGGTGGTACACAGTAAATAAGGTAAAAAAATTGCATTTTTTATATCGGAATTCACAGTCCATAAATCACATGCAGCGCTGGGTCGACATCGACAAGCCAATGCACTATTCCGGGATCACGTCTAAGACCAACTCAGCCACTCATCTGAGGTTTGCCGCAGAGCCTAAGATGTTAATGGCCAGGAAGCACCCCGACGTACGTTTCGTCTCTTCATCAGGGGGTGTATGCAATGAGGCAGAGAATGGTTCTATCGGGGCAATCAAAATAGAGTATGAGAAAACAGATGGTACACATCCACAGTACCAGAACAC
>CM070042.1:37511397-37552110 GCA_036250615.1 Ptychadena robeensis | reverse complement strand
AAGGAGGGGGGGGGGGTTGAAAGTGTCCAAAAGCATACCTGGGTGAGAAAATATATACAATCAAACAAAACTCTGGGGTGAGTAAATTGTGATGTGTAAAGGGTGGTGAGAAAAAGTGGGGTAAGGGGTGTATCCCAATTATATTTGTGATTAGATGAGTGCTAAGGGGTCCAGTTAAAGGGTGGGAATATTAATGGAGTGCAGTGATAATCAGTGTGGTTAATATAGGAGGTTATAGTAGTGAAGTAGTATATTCATTGGGTTATGTATTTAATGTATTTATATATTTTAAACATTTATTTCATGTGTGTGTGAGTTTTATGGTTTTGCTTTTGGAATTGGTAGAGGTCCTTAATTTAATAGCTGTTGGTGGGCTTATATGTTATGTTTGTACTGTATTGATTTGGTTGAAATTTTATTTTATCTAATAATTGATGTAATTAAGATTTTCTAGCTGGTTATTTGGAATTGACTGTGTGTAGGTGTTTATTTTATGTTGGGTTTTGCTGTAATCTGTGATATTTAATGTCATTATTACCAAGGTGGATTTGGTTGAAATCAAACTGATTTAAATCATGATTTAAATAATTAGTCAGTAAGGCCTGATTTTAATCATAATCCTAGTTTTCTACATAAAGACTTATTCTTGCTGGAAGTATAACTTTATATGTAAGTATAATCTGCAAGTAGATGAAGATTTTTTGAATAACATATTAGTTATTCATATTAGTTTTTTATATCCCCAGTTTAGATTAATAATTTGCACAACTTTTCTGTTGTACTTATGAAGGAGAAAATTATATAAGAGATATATATCTTAATAAATAATAACAATTTAAATAGATTTATTCAACTGAATGCCCCTCCCTCCTCACTCTTAAGGGGTTGATTCTGTATGCAAAGGTTTGTAGAACAATAGGATTATGGTCTTTTTTTCTTAACTCTGTTCATGTTATAACATTTTTGCTGTGAAGAAGAGGCATGTGATCTCTGCTGAGTCAAATTCAGTTTTGAGAACTGCAAAAGTAAACCAAGCATCTGTGATAATATCTTGTAGGCAAAACTGTAGGAGAAACTGCCCAATAATCTTACAAACACCTCTGGAAGAGCATGACATTGTGGATGGATTCATGGAATTTATTTACCAACATCTACAGCCTTATTCTACTTAATTAAAAAACTCATCTTTATTTCATGATGGAATAACATTAAGATGGTAATATATTTTCCTCAAAAAGCATTTTATTAAAAAAAATCTGATTTAAATAAAAAAATAATTTTTTTTTTAACAAAAATAATTGCTTTTTATCCACCCTGATTATTGCAGATATCATGTTTTTACTGTATTTGACAGGTGTGTGTTGCTGGCTTTAGTGTTTATTGCCGTGCTGGGGTTAATGGCTTTGGGTTAATAAGACCCATTACGCCTTCCATGTTATTCCACGTAATCATTTATTTTTATGAATATACTCTGTATAGAAGATGGCTGCAGGAAAGGGAGCTAAAATAGGAAAATATGGGCCGGTCGCATGGGAGGGGAATGATGCCCTTCACCAACGGACTTTTAATGCCACATGATTGACCAAAAGTGTGGAGCATTCGATTCCTGTAGGTGTTGGTTCTAAATTTGTTAACCCTTTAGGGTGTTTATGTAATTTAATTGTATATTGTGTTTTATTTTAATAGCTGTTGTGTTTTGGGTTTTTTAGGGGGGGTTCTAAACATGTTATCCCTTTAGGAGACCCCTAAAATCATAAAATTTTTATATTGAATATTTATTTTAATTATAACATATGAAGGTTTAGGAGGTATTTTTTTTTGGGGGGGGGTTGCGTATTGGGCATTCCATTTTTATATGTAATAGTTTGTTTAATTTATTACATATACAAAGTGGTGTTTTTTTTGTTTTTAGTTAGTGGCTGGGCATTGTCGGGTAGGTGTTAACCCTTTGGGAATAAGTAATCTCTTCTCATTACATAAGCTAGGGGACAGGAATCAAGTTCTATTAATTTTTATATTTATTTTTTTTAATTAAATTTAAAATGTATTTTTTTCGTTTTAGTTGTTTTTTTTAATAGCGGTTGTGAATTTTTTTTTATTTTTACATTTTTTTTCCCCCTTTAGGAGTCAAAGGTCACAGAGGCCTCTATACATTTTTTTATTCCTACATGTAATAATTTGTTAAATATGTCAAATATGTTCTGGGACTTCCGGTTCCGGCGCCGTATGCGGAGGCAGCACTGATCTTGTGCTCCCGCTCCCCCCGCGATCATCCAGCACATACACCTCGCCCGTGGCTGGTAAACGGCGGCTAACCATCCCCCTGAGCACAGAGGAACGCTCCTGCATGGATCGGTATCTGTGCCAGCCATCCCAGCAGCGCGCACAGCAGAAAACCCAAACGGCCTCTATGCGCCAGCAGACAGGCAAGATGGCGGACGCCACAGCCGCAGCAGACATCTGAAGAGCCGCCACCCGGACAGCAGACCTCTCCAGGTACATTGGGGGCATCGGACTATGAACAGATAGCAGCTGCAGTGGCAGCAATTTTAGCCCCCACGATCCAGGAGGCAATAGATAAGGCAGCTGAAAAAGCAGTTCAGGCTATGCGCAAGGACCTTAGCGACCAGAGTCACAGAATATCTGACCTTGAGCAGCGGGTTTCGAGCATGGAAGATGACACGCCTGAGTATGTAGCTAAATTCACGGATATAGAAAACAAACTGATGGTCATGGAAGATAAACTCGATGACATTGAAAACTGCTCACGGCGTAACAACCTCAGATTCGTGGGGATACCTGAATCCCTTCCCCCACGTGCTCTACAATCACTCTGCTCCACCACTATCCCTAATCTACTGGGCTTGCAGACGCCTCTCAAAGTTGAAAGGGCTCATTGCATCGGCTCCCTGAATCCGGACCGCCCGAGTTCCAGACCGGTTATAGCAAAATTCCTTGACTACACAAAAAAATCGATGTTATTTCAGGCCTTCCGCAACCAGAAATCCCTCATGTATGAAGGCCAGAAGCTGCTAATATTCGCGGACTATTCGGCGGAGGTGTCCAAACGGCGTAAATTGTTCAGCAAGGTGTGCACCATGCTATATCACCATCAAGTCCGCTTTGCCCTGGCACATCCTGCTACGTTACACTTCAAAGGCGAACAGGGAACGGCGCATTCATTTCTAGACCCGGCTGCAGCGGAAGCCCAAGTACTACAACTGTTCGGGGAAGCTGACCCTCTGATGGCATCACCCCTGGAAACCCCACCGCCACGCAAATACCCGATGAGAGCGCAACCATCACCTATGCCACAACGCCTCAGATCGCACGCCACCCCGAGCAGACGCGCACAAGATCCCAGACGATCCTCCAGGATGGCCTGGAAGCGCTGAATGTTACTACAGACCGCCTGTTCCTGGTGCATGGACACATGATGGTCGTTACCTAACTGACCTGCTGTGGGTAATGTGTTACTCTTTATTTATGTTCTCAGGAGTCAAGGGGACATGACATACTGCGGCCACTGGGCATCACTGAGACACCCGCCATATAGTAGGGGGGTTGGGGAGTTTTAATGGGCTGCCACCCTTACGGAAAAAAGGAGGTCACTCTTGAAAACTTACTTTCCTTTTTTTTTTCTCTATGTCACGGTTGTTCCCCTGCAAGGGGGCATTACTGAGTGTATACATAGTGTTACTGGGGGCAGCGATGTCTGCCTGCCAATATTTGTTGATGGGATTCACCCATCGGTTTCTCATTTTTCGTTTTTTATTGCTTAGTAGGCGGGGGACCGCGATATCATCTCACAGTTTGATCGGGGTCATGGGAGGGCGTACACCTGCTCGGGGGAAGCGCAGAGGGAGGGGGTGGGTCGAGGTCATTGCCAGTGCTGCCCTGTTGGATTGTCCGTCAAACGGCCTTAATCGAGACCACATGTTTAGAGGTTCCATGACTCACACCTTTCTCTGTTTATGTCATGGCAGTTAACGTGATTTCATGGAATGTTGAGGGGCCCTGTGAAACGAAGCATGGTGTTGAAGCACCTGAAAAGACTTAAATCAGACGTGGTGCTTTTACAAGAAACGCACCTTCCCCCTGAGGATACACATCGTATGAAAAAGTACTGGGTGGGTGAGGTACTGGCATCACCTGCGGTGGAGAGGAAGGGGGGGGGTTATGATCCTCTTGAGGAAACAACTGCAGTACACAGTTGTGTCCCACTTTGCTGATCAGGAAGGGAGATACTTACATGTGAAACTGTCCATTAATAACACTGAAATCAGTTTGCATAATGTGTATGCCCCCAATGCTCCCACCAAACAATATTTCACTCAGCTGGAAGGTCTGAGTGCACAGGACCCGGAACCTAATAAAATAGTAGGGGGGGACTTTAACACCGCCATGTCTGACCTATTCGACAGACGGTCCTCGGGCGCAGCACCAAAAGGGGGGCGTACTGCAGCCCCACGCACTTCTGTATCGGAGGAGTTTGCGGCCTCCGTATGCATATATGATGTGTAGAGGAACGAGCACCCTCTGGATTATGAATACACTTTCATGTCACAGGCGCACTTATAGTTATCCCGTATTGACTATTTACTGGTGTCCCAATCCCTGCTAGCCCTTGCGTCCAAGCCGGCAATTCATGACATGGTCATATCTGACCATGCGCCCATAAGCCTATCTCTACAACATCATATTAGTAGGGGTACGGACATTCTTTGGAGATTTCCCAACCAGCTGAGTCACAGTGACGAGTTCCGGTCCACCCTGAGCCGAGCTCTCCGCGATTATACATCTAATAATATACAACACTGCACCACCCCTATTCTCTTTTGGGAGGCAGCGAAGGCACATCTCAGGAGGGTTATAATATCCTATTTGGAAAGAAACAGGTAGCGTACTGCTACAAACACACGCTAGCACTATTCAGGGCAGCGCAACAACAAATGGCGGACTATCCTTTGGCAGAACACCGCGCCAGGGTACAAGAAGCGAAACTGCAGTTTGATCAGTGGGCTGAAAAGCAGGCATAACTGCAGCAATCGCACTGGGAATTACAATTTCACAAATTTGGCAACAAAGCTGGCAAGCTACTCGCCAACTTGGTTGGCACGACGAGACAAAGTTCACACATCTCGGCCCTGACTGATGAGTCAGGCTCCGTTGTGACGGACGCTCGGGAGATTAACACGCTCCTGGCCCGGTTTTATGGTCAGCTTTATGCCCCTGAGCCTGTTGACCCAGCTGCCCAGGATGACTTTCTGGGTAAGGTGGATCTTCCACAACTGACCCCATCACAATTAGAGTCGCTTAATGCCCCTATATCGGCGAATAAAATTGAAGCAACGATAGCGTCACTCCCCCATCACAAAGCTCCGGGCCCAGATGGCTACTCCTCGGAGTTCTATAAGATGCTCCAAGCAGAATTCTTGAACCCATTATATAACATGTATAGGCACTTGTGGGAGGAGGGGAGGTACTTCCAGACTGCGAACGAGGCATATATCAAGCTTATCCCGAAGCCGGGTAAGGATCCTACGCACCCCGGTTCCTACCGACCAATTTCATTGATTAACCTGGACGCCAAGATCCTTTCTAAGGTTTTGGCGGACAGGTTAGCAAACATTTTGCCTGACCTGATCCACACGTCTCAGGCGGGGTTTGTTAAGGGACGCAGTGCTGTCACCAATATTCGAAAGACTCTAATGGCTATCAATTATGAAAAAACCCACCCCAATGCCGATGTAGTGCTGTTAAAGTGGAGCTACCACCTGAAATCTATGTTTTCATAATAGGGAGGAATGCAGTAAAAAAACCCTCAAAAACTTTCCTGTAATGAGCAATTTAACAAGATTACCACACAGCTCCCATCACTTCCTGGTTCGTGGAGCCAACACATGAAACACATGGGGGTGCAATATCGTGGGTGGCCACTGGGGGCGTTCAGTAATCTTCTATGGGAATTTTCAAAGCAGTTCACTGAAAAATCAAAGCTTCCTGTGACGTGCTGCCGATTTCTGCTGACCATGAACCAGGAAGTGAGGAGAACGGCCGGATTATATTCCTAAATTGCTAATTACAGGTAAGTTTTTGGGTTTTTTCACTGCATTCCTCCCTAATTATTGGCACTTCTAGTGCCATTCATGAAAACATAGATTCCTGGTGGTAGGTCCGCTTTAAGTATAGATGCTGAAAAGGCGTTTGATAATATCAATATCTGCTGGCTGTTTAAAGTACTGACCAATATGGGGTTTTCGGGTCACTTTGTGCGTCTACTCGGGACGATCTATGAGTCGCCTACTGCTAGGATTTGTACTCCGGGCCATATATCTCAACCTTTCCACCTGCGCAAGGGAACCAGACAGGGGTGCCCTTTGTCACCCCTACTGTTCAATCTGGCGCTCGAACCCTTGGTGAGAGTGTTAGAAACCCATCCTGAGATTGGAGGCATTCCATTCCATAAGGTGGCACTGAAGTAGGCGCTATTTGCAGACAATGTGCTTCTCTTTTCATCCTCTCCCGCCAACGATATACCCCTGTTCATCAGTATAATAAAGCAATTCGGAAGCAGGGCGGGCTTTAAAATCAATGAAAAAGAGGGGGAGGAGGGGGGAACTAACCCTCAGGGGTGGCCAACCCCAATGGACTTTACCGGTGAAAATAATTAAAGGTTCCGATCAAGAGATTGACGTTACTGTTCAAACTTTATTAATACAGTTTAAAATGTAATAACATAAATGTCTCGGGATGTCTGCATCCACTTTAAAAAGCACAAACATACAAGCAGAGCACCATTTGGTCCTCTGTGCCAAGATACAATTTTAGAGAGTACAAAAATAAGTGCAAGTATCGTCACAATATATGTAGATCTTGTCTGGTAGGAGACTTCAGTGCATTCCGATGCGTTTCTGTCCCCCTACCATTGGGACTTCATCAGAGAACACTGTAAATGTAGTATCCTGGAAGAGCCATCACATGTTTGTGCGTCAGTTATCAGGTTTATTTTTGCAAATAGAGATAATGTTTTAGATTGTACCACCATATGGGTGTATTTTTAATATTAAAGTTAAAATTCAAAAGTGGATAATACAGTGATAAATCTCATTATTAATCTATTCTAGCAATTATCATAATGTTGTAGATGCCAATATGCAGAGACTAAAATCATATCCAATCATGTTATCACTGTATATACAATAGAAAATCAAGCGTCAATCTCTATTCTTATCTCTCCTAGGAGAGGTTTTTAAACACAAATTAATAGCAAGATTGTTGCGGCTTACCAGTTTGATGGTCTTGCTTCTACTAGGCATGGGTCGGAGGACGTCCTACCAACACTCAACCGGCGGACACCGCGCCACCAAGGCCAAGCTATGCCCAAAAGGTCCGGCACCTGGCGTCGAGTGGCCCAAAGATTATTTTTCCTTTATATAATATTACTACTCTTTAATCCCATAGCATAGTGGTAAATATACCCTATCCTCAAGTTCCTTTTGCTTCAGGACTGATAAAGACAGACAAAGTAATCGGGGAGTGAGCAGGTGGCTTCCTCCCTTGGAAGGTGGGTGATTTTTGACTAATTCATGCAGGACTCCTTAAGACTAAACATATTTATGGTACAGTGCTTGACATATTAGGGGTCCTCTTTGTGAGAGGATGCCATGGTTCCCTTCATATTCACATGGGTGCAAAAGGGTCCTGCTATGGTGATGGCATAATCTGGACCTTAGTATCGACACTTTAAATGCCTCTTTCCCCTCCCACGAACAGTGCCCCCCTCGTTGGGCCTCGTTGAGATATGATTTTAGTCTCGGCATATTGGCATCTACTACATTATGATAATTGCTAGAATAGAGAGATTTATCACTGTATTACCCACTTTTGAATTTTAACTTTAATATTAAAAATACACCCATATGGTGGTACAATCTAAAACATTATCTCTATTTGCAAAAATAAACCTGATAACTGACGCACAAACATGTGATGGCTCTTCCAGGATACTACATTTGCAGTGTTCCCTGATGAAGTCCCAATGGTAGGGGGACAGAAACGCGTCGGAATGCACTGAAGTCTCCTACCAGACAAGATCTACAGATATTGTGATGATACTTGCACTTATTTTTGTACTCTCTAAAATTGTATCTTGGCACAGAGGACCAAATGGTGCTCTGCTTGTATGTTTGTGCTTTTTAAAGTGGATGCAGACATCCCGAGACATTTATGTTATTACATTTTAAACTGTATTAATAAAGTTTGAACAGTAACGTCAATCTCTTGATCGGAACCTTTAATTATTTTCACCGGTAAAGTCCATTGGGGTTGGCCACCCCTGAGGGTTAGTTCCCCCCTCCTCCCCCTCTTTTTTGTCAAATTATTGGATGTGGTGATTTAGGCTGCCAGTGGTCCCTTTCCACCAATTGTATTTTTTAAATCAATGTATTAAAAAGTGAGCTCCTATTACTAACTACTGTTCCCCGCAGGAGGTGGGTGGAGGAGGTACCATTCACCATAGCACCTCAATACGTAAATAAAAGTAGGTAAGACCCCTGCGGCCATCTACCAACTCAATTTTGGCCCATTACTGCAGAAAATCATCACGAAACTGGAATCCTGGCGCAACTTGCCATTGTCGCTGTTCGGCAGGATTCACTTGTACAAAATGGTGCCCTTCGCACAGCTCTTATACCCCCTTCAAACCATACCGATACTCCTCAAACATAAAGATGTGACCGCGCTACACCAGGCCGTGTCGAAATTCATATGGCAAGGGAAGCACCCCAGGGTGGCACTTAAGACGCTGTATATCACTAAGCAGTCAGGGGGGGCCGGTCTCCCAGATACAAGGCTATACAACATTACGTGTATTTTTAGACACGCAGTAGACTGGCTCATGGGGCAATCGCACTATTCCAATTACAAACTTGAAGCGGCCATGATCCACCCGTGGTCGCTGACAAATCTTCTCCACTGCCCTGTCAGCAAACTACCGTCGCTACTTAAGGGAAACCTCCTAGTATGGGACACGGTGATAGCGTTCAGGGAGGTGCGTAAACTGTTGAGTCTACCTGCTTGCCTGTCCAAACATTCCACATTGGTAGGGAACCCGCTGTTCCCGGCGGGTACGGCCCATACATTCTATGAAAGATGGCACGACAAGGGTTTGAAAACGATTAAAGATCTCTATGATCCGGTAACACGCCGAATGAAACCCTGGGAGGCCTTGAAAACGATGTGCGCTTCACAAGGTCTGGTGTTGCATCCCCTCTTTTACACACAACTAGGCAGCTTCTGCAAAACACTACCAGTTGATTTATCCTCTTTATTTACTCACTCCAGATTTGACACACTGGTAGCCTTACCGGTGCACAGTATATCCGCTCTCTGTCTCTACCTCAGGGATATCTTTACAAAGACACTTCAGGCCCAAGATTTCCCCCAGGAGGACCTGGTCGAGAAGATTAACGCAGGCTATCAGCTAATAAGTAAACACATGGTCTCCGAAATATGGCGGGAAACACAATTCAAAATCGCACATAGGGCATACAAACTCTGCCTACGTCCGCCTGATAGCACCCAACCGACCCTCAAACCCCGCCCGTACTGTCCTAAATGCGACTGTTCATCACCTACACTGTCACACTATTTATGGTCGTGTCCACTGTTGCAGGGATTTTGGCAGGATGTAGGGTCCTTCCTGGGTATGGTACTCGGCGCCTCGGTCCCTCAAGACCCCATGCTCCTGTTGTTCAGCTACGTTTCCGATGACTATCGATCCCAAATCCCTGCTTATCACGCCTGGCTCCATGTGTGTCTTTTAGCAATCCTACACGAATGGATTCAGCCACTTCCACCACAGCTATCGCTTGTTAAATCGAGCATCCACGCTCTATACAACAAAGAGTTTCTAGACATGCAAAGTGGCTCTGACAAGGCGGTTGTTAGATTTTATAAACGGTGGAAACCTTACATACACAATCTGCTGCCGCTTGTGGATAGGGACAAAGTGTTAACACTACTCAGCGACATTTAAGCTCCACCCCTTCCTGGACGCTTCTAACTGTCCGTGATGTGCGTATAATACCTACTAACGTGACTCACCGTTGTCACTTCACAGTTGGCTGAATCTATAAAAATTTTCATCTGACCTTTCAGGACGACGGTGCCCTCTACTATTGCGATTTACTGACCGCCTACTATATTTTGTTTTGTTCTCTTTTTTCTTTCTTTTCTTTTATTTTCTATTATTGTTGATGGTTCAAGGTAT
This sequence comes from Ptychadena robeensis, assembly GCA_036250615.1. Taxonomy (NCBI): domain Eukaryota; kingdom Metazoa; phylum Chordata; class Amphibia; order Anura; family Ptychadenidae; genus Ptychadena; species Ptychadena robeensis. Next base: position 37,541,837 of record CM070042.1, on the reverse strand, counting down.
ACAGGGTTTTTTTTGCATGGCCACATTACAACTATGTACAACCATATAGGCAACTTTGTATAGCATGATGGACGTGTATGAATCTTGATACTGGAAATGTTTATTACCACTGTTGTTACTGTTTTATATGACAAAATTCCAATAAACTGTTTAAAAAAATGTTCTGGGGTATTTTTGTGAAGTCTAAACTGTGTTGTAGAAATTTTGATTTTAACTCCAAATTTTTTAGAAATTAACAAAATTCTGTGGTAGACAAATTTTTTGTACCGTGTGTGGGGGGGGGGGTTGAAAATTCAGCAAAAACTAAAGTTGCCATCATCTCTATCCCATAGAATTATGGAGCTTGTGCAAAGGGGTTTGGAAATAAATTGATCTGTTTGAATCTGTCACATGTGGTGTGTGGTGGTGAAATAGATCGATGTTAGGGTGTCAATATTTTAATAGCCAAGTGAATCTAAGGTTGATCAAGCAAAAGTGGATACGTGTATGGGAGTCTTTAATGTTATGTCTAACAGGGTTATTAACGAGAATTGGGTTAAGGGTTAAGTGTTAGGAAATGTAATACATTGACAGGTTATCCTTAGTGCCAGGCCCCATTGACATCAGATTACAGTCCCCTGTATTGCAATTGTATTGTGTTTTTAAAAGCTGAGAAAACTGTTTCAATAAAATTTAATTAACTGATTCCATGACTGGACTGGAAATACACCTCCAATGTGAGAAATATTTTGAGGAGCAATATACAGGATGCTGTGTTTTGCTATGTTGGGGTGTCATTTTCTATAAATTGTACCATATCACACCATAATGACAAAGGGCAACAGAGAGCCGAATTCCTGATATATTTATGGAAGGGGCTTTCCTTCCAAACGATAAATAGCTTCAATTTCATCCTCTTGTATTGAAAACAAAAGATGTCACCTTAGATCAGTGGTTCCCAAACTGGGGTGTGGGCCCCCTGGGGGGTGCGAAGGTATTCCAGGGGGGCGCTGGCCCTCATTCTTAACCTGTGTTTGAATGGGGAGGGGGGATTGAAAATGCCCTAAACTGAAAAGGGGGGTCCTGCAGGAAAAGTTTGGGAACCACTGCCTTAGATGGTGATAACACATTTTTGTTTCCCCTAAGCTTGGCACATTTTATCTTTTTGGTGAGAACACCAGAAAAATTATTGGTGAAAATTACACAAATGTTACTTTGTACTTGTTTTATTATAAAAAAAAAAAGGTTAGGCAAGGGGAGGTTTGGGATGTTCAGATTGCATTATGGGTATTATATTATAGGAAAGTGTCTTGACTTACAACCAACTATACTTGCAACCCTTGGGAACAAATGATATCGTATTTCCTTGTTGTTTGATTCTTATAAGGAGTCCATTTAAGTTAATGCATGAAATTGTAAGTCTTTTAATGTTATTACACCATGTGTCTTCTGTCATTTAAATCTACAAACAAATATGTGGAAGTGCAAGAAATTGAACATTAAATTGCAATTATGCACTTTTCTGAATCTGGGCATATATTATTATGAAAAGGCTCTAATCTGTGGTGCTAATCCTGTGTTTTCACTCACAGAATGGGTACAAGTCTTTAAAATCTATTTGCGTTTGGTAAGTAAGTGCCTATTTTTACCAGAAAGCAGATATCACTATCCTCCGGACAATGCAATGTTTACTATGCTCTGCATTTACTAGCCATTTATTAATAGCTCACTGTGCTGTGGTGGGGTTTCTGCATAACAAGACATGGTTGTTATAGGTGTAGAGGCCAGTTATGTGACTTCCCTCACCCTAGTCATGGGGCTTTGCTTTAGTCTTGTATCCAGCAAACTGTATTTGTGAACAGACCCCAGTGAATACATATGGTATATCATTTTTTCTATAACCAGTTATACTTTTCTAACATTTAGATATTTAAGTATGTTTTGAGGTAACGCAAACACACAGCCCTGCTTGAGGCCCTTTTACCCCTATTGTGTCTGTGAGGAGATGATTTGGTTAAATTGGCAATGTGCTCATTTCACTAACACCGTAGTAGTGGTCTCTGCTTTCCTCCACTATCATGAGCATGGGTAAATAACAGTGTGGTGTGGGTAGGGCACAAGGCAGTGGCGTCCTGTCTGTATGGCAAAGCTGCTCCTGCTAATACTGTACTTGGCATAGTCAGTAGTGACAACACATATATGGGGACTGAAATTGCCAACTCTTTGCTCGGTTGTAATACATCCCGCCCTTTTTTTGCCGCCGAATCACCTCACGACACTCTTTCCTCATGAACACCCAGGACGGCCCATGAGGTGACGGCACCGTGTGTGGCAGTTGCAGTACACAGCCTGACCTGGCTTCTGAATTCCCTCACATAGCACATATGTACTGATATGTTGACATGTTTTGGGCGCCACTCTACTGTGTGACGTTTTTTTAGACCGCCTGTACTGAGCAGACTAAAATAGTACACAGTGCTGGAACTATCAGGTCTCGGTGACTGTGTATATTCACTGAAGCTAGGGCGTCAGCACGCAGCAATAGTCATGTTTATCTGCACAGCACGTCTGCTTTCTTTCTTTAGCTCTTTAATGAGAGGATGGGGCGCTGAAGTCGCAGAGCTGTTATTACCCCGGTCACCCCGAGGTCTGGCGTGTGCGTGAACTAAGTGGTGGTTTCCCGCTGAAGAGATGGCCGTGTAAGCTTCAGCATTATAGGCGGCGCATGCGCGCGATAGCTGAGTCACGCGCGTAACTCCCCTCACGTGAGCGCGCGCTGCAGGGGCAGAGAGAAGTTTGCAGGGCTCGAGCCGTCCAGAAAAACAAGGAAGACTCGCGCCACGGGCTCTGGTATGTATAGAGCTTCGCGTGACCGCGCTTCTGGGCCCGTGCCCCGGTACCGAAAAGGTGGCCGCGGTGTGTCCCTGCTGCTCTTTGTTCATGTTCCTCTCGTATCTGCTTTCTGTGTGACTCTCCCATTACACAGCCTGGCTCTAGTTTGGCTCATACTCCTCATTGTACTTTTCCTTCTTCCCCTGTGCTTCTTTGTGTGCTGTGTGTGTGTGTGTGTTATTCCTCCTCTGTATGTACTTCAGGGTATGTAGACCCCTTTACGTTCTATATATCTCCTCTCCTGCCTGTACACCCTCCCCCCCTACATCTGTATATTTGTTTTCTGCATCCATTTCACATTATGTCATTAAGGTGTAACTTAGTCTGAATCACCATCTCCTGCTTTACGACAGTGACAACGCTGGCTTTTATGCTTAAAATGCAGGCGTGGCATTGTCACCCCTGTGTAAGCACTCACAGGACTGTGGCATGACCATGCCCTGTAATGCCGCCCAGCTGGCGAATCCCTGAGAAAGGAGTAGCGCTGTCCACTTCTGCACCTAGATCTCTCCACCAATCAGGGCCTAACGTTGCATGCACCCGCAAATTACCGTCAGTGACCGAGAGAAAGCGTGATAGATGATTGTCTGTAGATCCTCGCATACAACATTTTGGGGAGAATGGGTTGTGGGAATTCCAGAAGGCCGTGCATGATGCAAATACCAAGTTATGATTAAATACAGCCCTAGTACTATGGCAGTGATAGTGGGTCACTTGTAGATAACATAGCCGATAAATCTTATTTGCATATCTTCAGGCCATGAATAATGATTGTACTGGTTATCTAATGCCTGAAGGCAGGTCACAGGTCTGAGCATCTGATATACGCTGTGGGAAGGCGTGCTATGTAATGTGTAGGTGTAACAGGTATTTATTACCCCTGACACATCACTCACTATAACGACCATCTGATTTTCTTGTTTTTCCTTTTTCTCCAGAGCATAGAAGTCAAACTCTGACCTGGGGGTTAAATTAGGCCTGCTGAGCAAGTATTCTTGGTAGATCTGCCTTCCCAGCAGCCCCCTACCAGTGCGCTCTCTGCCCTCCCACTCTGGGTATAGAGAACTACGTGTCCTGGCTGCTCAGTGGTGTGTTCCAGTGAAATCATAATGAGCGCATACCTGTCAACCCTCCCGTTTTCACCAGGAAAGTTACATTTGTTTAATGTGGCTTTTCTGGCCAAATCTCAATAAATCCTGGATTTTTTTCTAGGCTTTTGAGATCAGGGTTACTTAGGTGGGAGGGGGCGTTACTCCCTCTCTAAGTTCCCACCCCACTTGTGCAGATGAAGTGCAGATTGGGACATAGGTAGGAAGAGTAACTACCTCTTTCTCCTAAGTTAGGCAGCTACTTACACAGGAGGGAGAGGACTTAAATCTCCCAATACCGGAGGTGACGTCACTTCCAGTTTTTGAAACGCAGAAGACCGAGACAGATTACCAGAAGCGAAGTCACATGCGTCACTTCCTGTAATTTTCACTTATTCGTGGACAGTAAAGTTGACCAGTATGGATGAGCGCCTGCTGCCCAGAGTATGCTTGGATCTATTAGACAGAAGCATGGTGAGTACAGCTCGTAGGGGAGCTGTATAGCTGGGGAGAGGGGTACCAGGATTGGTTTGGGGAAAGCCAAAATACATGAACTGTACACACAGGGATGGGGGCATACATTAACTACACATTGTATGCACTGTACAGTTTATTTGTAGTCCATGTATGCCCCATTCCTGTGTGTACACAGTCCAGGGGTGTCGAAATCTGGGCCAAGTTTGAGTTTGACACCCTTGCTTCAGAGGGACAGAACCATGTCTGTTGAGGCATCACCTGGGGTGAGCAGTTACTTGGACTGAGATTCTGGCTGTGACATTATACAGTAATCATGGTATCTGGGCAGACATGGGTGTTTTCCCAAATGTCTGCACCTGCCGTAGCCTCTAACCTTGTAACTTTTCTGACATTTGAAAAAGTTCTGAGGAGAGGGTGGGGGCTGGGTAAAGAGTGTCTGCTTTAGACAGAAGCTCAGGGGAGACAGAGGGACTTCACCGAAGCTCTGACCTCCATATTATGGATAGAAGGGCCAGCTATATGTTTAATGTTGGTGTATATTAGGAACATATGCATGTAATACTTTACCAAGCCAGCTGTTCATATTAAAGTACATTAAAGCCTTGTAATCAAGTGTATATCATCAGTCATAAATTGATCTCACTGCTCTGTATTATACATAAAATATTCAACGTTGTAAGGGGAGAGGCTATACTTGGGTAGTTCTGCATCACAGCACAGTGGTTTCATTATATTATAGGATCTATCGCTGTTCTGATATACATTACCTCACAAAAATGTGTACACCCCTGATAATGAGCTGAATAGTTTATTATATCTTTTCATGGGACAGCACTGAAGAGGTGACACTTTCATACAATGTAGTCGGTGTATACCTTGTAAATCCCATTCAATTCCCCATGTAAACATTCAAAATGTTGCAATACACAGTCATTAATGTTTAAATCTTTGGTTAAAAAAAATTCATACATCTCTTAGTGAAATTGTGCCCAAAGTGTCAATTTGTGTACCTGCCATTGTTTTCCAGCACTGCCTTGATCATGGATTAAGATGGTTAAGATGGTTAAGATTTTCTCTCTTATTAGACCTTGCACTCCTCCACCTTCTATTTGAGGATCCCCCATAGATGTTGGGTTGCTGACTGAACTGAATTCATGTGTGTAGTTCGCTTGTCTCCATCAAACTATTTGTGGGCTTTATTGTGCATCATCTTCTGAGACAACAGCCATGCAGACCAATTTGATGCAGTGTGTGGCATGTTGTCTGACCCATCACACCTTCAACTCTTGCAGTAATGTGTTTTGCACTGATATAACTATTTTCATACAACAACATCTGTAAATGGCGCTGAGCACATGCATTCCACTTATTTGGTGGACCATCACAAGGCCTGTTCTGAGTGGAACCTGTCCTGTTACACCACTGTATGGTCTTGGCTAGTGCGTGGGCAATCTTCTGGTAGCCTGGATAGTGGTAGGTATTGTTAACCTGCCATGAATTAAGTCCTCTATGAAGAGACCTCACAATTTGGATGATACCTTGTTAAATTCTATTGTTTTCAAATATAATTTGAATGTTCTACTTGTAGTTTGTGCAAATTGGCCTCACTAATGAGTCACATGACACCAGGGAGGGGAAATTATTATTTGGGCAGAATTAGCACATTTTTACCGTTGTACAGTGATTACATTGTATTAAAGTGTCATATTTTCAGTGTTGTCACATGAATAAATATTATTATACACTATTTACCACAATGTCAGGGGTGTACTGACTTTTGTGAGTTTATATATAGATCAGTCAACTACTTTAGATAACAAGACAGTCTGATTCATTGGGTTCTGAGTTTTATATTCTATATTATCTACCCTCTGTGTGTGAGTGCCAGCCGCATTCAGGGATGTCTGTAAGCAGTACTTGATGCCAGTGGTTTTCTTTTATCTCTTTTGAACCTTCGCTCTGTCCTCCTACATTTGTGTACCCAGCTCTGCTTCGTTTTTACATTGTTGGCTTTGTACTCTGTAACTCAGAACACTGCATTGCAATACTAGAGGTGCTTGCTGTTCAGTGGTCATGACATCTTTTTACTGACAACAACAAAAACAGAGGTCAGCTGTAATGCAGAAAAGAAAGTGGTTTATAATGAATCGATAACCTTCGTAAAGCACATTGACACAGCTCGAAGTATAACGCTTCCTGTAAACACTTACAATAAGTACAAATGCAGACTTTAGATGGGTTATTTTAGCAGCTTATGACAGGCTCCCTCTAGTGCAGTGGTTCCCAAACTTTCCTTGCAGGGCCCTCCTTTTATATTTAGCAACATTATCGAGCCCTCCCTCCATATTCAAACACATGTTATGAATGAGAGCCTGCGCCCCCCCTGGAATACCTTTGTGCCCCCCTCCCAGTTTGGGAACCATTGGTCTAGTGTGTTGGACTGTTGTGCTACATAGCTGCCCATGCCTTGCCAGTATTGTAGTCCCTGGCCTAAGGCTTGCCCATACACTGGTCGATACCCACTTGTTGATTTATACTTTGTCGAATGAACCACGAATCGGTCCTCATCACTTTGTGCAATCAACCCCATTCAATACCAATATTCTTCCAATGTAACTCACATGTTTTTTGTATTCTATTCTCTGTTATTTGAGCCATGTAACAGTTCGGTGCCCCCAAACCTAAGGACACACAATGTGATGTATTTCCGCTTACCTATGCTTATAAGTGCTGGCTGTAATTTTCTCTCACCTCGCGTTCCTTCTGCAAACTGTCTTCCTGGGTTAGGGTTGCAACTCTCATCCGTTGGTTGTATTTGTGATGGAGCTGCGTTGTCCCCATGTGCCTGGAAATGTTTTAGGACTGTCATCATGGGGTCACCTGCTGTGTCTGAGTGCAGGTGCCATATTACCTCAAGTTTCTGTGGTAATACACTCCTTTATTGGGGGGCGCTCTGAACTCGCATAGTGTTGCTGGTTCCTGTAGTCCCACAGGCCTAGCTGGGAAGGCCTATTACCATGGGGAAATCCTGGAGCGTTAGAGCCCTGGCCCTGCTATAACAACTATGTTTGAAGTTGCAACCATGCAATTCACAAGCTTTCTCTTCAGTGTATGTTTTTTTTACTTATGCTTCAGACCTAAGGAAAAATAAAGGAAACAACTAAGCTACTTCTGCCTAAAATATATACATGAAGCCCTCTGTTGTCAGGATTCATCTTTAGGGAAAGCACTCCCTATGGAAGTCAATGGACGCAGAGCTCCTTTTCTGTGGGATGACACCTCTTGGCTCTCTCATTCTCCGCCAGACCTGGCAGATTGCCCAGCATAGAGCTCTGGATAATGGATGATGCTCTCTGGCAGAATAAATGAAGGTGCAAAATTTAAATCACAAACTGCCCAGGTAGCTGTTAGTATAGCTTTATCATTTTACTTACATACAATGATTTTCTTCCAAGGCCTTACAGTAGTTAATATCCAGATCAGATCGTCATTGAGACAGTTAAGTGGTAAATAGGCAGCTGTATCTTCCAGCTCCCAGGTTTATAGCAGCATGTAAAAAAAAAGGTATGTATACCACCATAACTTCTCTTTGAACAACCCTTGACTTAAAGCAGAACTTTAAAGAAAATATTCAATAAATGCTTGTTTAGGGAAAAGTCATTCACTTCCCTGAATCTGCTCTTCCTGGGCAGCTAGAGCCACGCCTGACCCCGATCTGAGGCAATGGTGTCCTCCTCCATCATGCAGAGCGTATTGTATTGTGGAGGGCGGATGCTGAGGACCTGCACACCATAGACCTGCAGTCATCTAACTTGTACAGTATGGCACTGGACCCACTACAAGGGTTTAACATTTGTATTTATTCAACTTCTACCCTTTAAGATTTTGATCCCATAAATGTCTCCTGTAACTGGTTGGAAATGGTCTCCATTTTTCTCACTTCATATTTACTTACAAGATACAGCATCCAGTGATGGCTACCATACCAGAAAGGCCTTCCTATGTAGCACCCACGTATATAGAATATCTGTTATGTAGCATGTAAATACTCCATAGACTGTAGAACTCTAAAGTTAACCTACACCAGTGGTTCCCAAACTGGGGGGTGGGCGCGACGGTATTCCAGGGGGGCGCGGGCCCTCATTCGTAACCTGTGCTTGAATAGGGAGGGGGGCTCGATAATGTTCCTAAATAGAAAAGGGGGGCCCTGCAAGGAAAGTTTCGGAACCACTGACCTACACTGAGAAGTTGTGAAAGCTGCCTGATGCTCAGTTATCTCAGAATTCTAGATGCCTGGATGTAATTTTGTTTTTTAAAACTTGTATTTTATCACAGACCTGATATAAGCATTCCCCCTTGGCTAAAAACCTGAACCTGAAGAAACTTTAAAAGGCAGAAGAGTAGAACACCAACCAGACAACTTTCTTTTTAAACAAAGGCAGCAGTGACGGGTCCTAGACCCGCTTACATAATTGTATAGTTTAGTTCCTTTTTTAAAAGAAAAAAACAACAAATGGCCACGCCTCTGTCTTGAACCACATTTGTTATGCTAGCACAAATTCGTTTTTAATGTTTTCTCATATTCTCTTCCTGTAAGAGCAAATGTTTCTGCCCTGTCACCGTTGACAGTTTATTTCATGTAACCAGTTAGTTTATTCTAAAATCACATTGGTGGTAGTGGATCACAGCGACGACTACTTTAACATGGGGGTGACCACAGAGGTTGATGCAAAGTTAGCTATACACACATTAACTTTTGCTTGATTGATCTTTAATTAGATTGACTTTTACAAAAATGTCAATCAATTGTACTACCACATGGTATGATTAATGCAAAAGACAAAAATTAATTTGCTCCATTATACCCTTCGATACTAATTGATGGAAATGCCTAGAAAATCTGATACTTGTACCATCAACTGAAATCCATTTGTCCCCGACCAAGTTAAAGGGCTTTCAAGGCACTGAGAACAAAAAACTATTGGGGAAAAAAAAAGTATTTATTAATAATACAGGACCAACCATAATAAACAAATTGCTGTCTCACAAAGTACACATTTGAAACCTGATTTAGGAAGTTATGGTTCTGTGAACCCACATCATGTTTTATAATCATATCACAATCTACACATGAATCCAATACAGAACAGATGCAGACTGTTAAAGTGGGCCTACCACCAGAAATCTAGTGCCATTCATAAAATCATAGAAGTGCCAATAATAGGAAGGATTGCAGTAAAAAAACTCAAACGTACCTGTAATGACCATTTTAACAAGATTACCACACAGCTCCCCTCACTTCCTGGTTTGCTGAAGGCAACACATGAAACTGGGGGTGCAATATCATGGGTGGCCACTGGGGGCATTCAGTGAATTTCAAAGCAGATCACTGCTTCCTGTGACGTCCTGCCTATTTCTGCCTAAAATGAACCAGGAAGTGAGAAGAGCTGTGGGATTATCTTATTAAATTGGTCATTACAGGTAAGGTTTTTTTTTCACTTCATTTCTCCCTATTAGTGGCACTTCTAGTGCCATTCATGAAAACATAGATTTCTGGTGGTAGGTCTGCTTTAACTACTGACGCATTTTACCACACGGTCAGGGCTTCTTCAGGGAGATATAGCAAGAGGAGCCTTTGAACACCTGGGTTGCCATTCTTTTATTTATAAATCTTGTGTACAATGGTGATTAGTCAGAAAGAACCCAGTATGTTAAATCTAATTAGTGTCTTAGTTTTTATTTTAGGACAGCCTTAACTGACCTGCATGCTATACAGAAGTTCTACAGATCCATATTTTATTGAGCGCCTACCACTTACTCTGCAGACTTTAATATGCTCCATGGGAAGGAAACCCAGTAAATCGGCACTTTGGAGCTTCTCCATTCTTCCGTGTCATGCATGTCTGTGTTTTGGTGTGCAGTCTATTTTGTTGATTAGGAAGCCATTTAGTGTGTTTCAGGTGTCTCCATTATGCCCAGACGGATGTTAATTCCTCACAAGTCTGTTTTCTCTTACTCACGGCCTCCCAAGTGGCTGAATGGTCCCTGCACAATGAACTCAGCTGGAAGTGGTTACCGAGTGTTCTCTGCGAATTCCAGTGCTGCCTGCATTGAACTGGCCAAGAAGATTACAGAGTGAGTAGGAGATGTAAAGCCAAACTTTCTTGCTAGTATTACGCTGAAAATGTGTCAAATGTTAAAGACCAAACCAAGCTTTACGCTTAAGTGGATCACATGATGACTTTTCGCTCTGGGAACAGTCAGTTATCACTGTTTTTAAGTCACGGTACCATAACTTGATGGTTGTTGTTAAGAATTTACCTTACATTCCTTGGTGGGAGTAATCCCCATTACAGGTAGGTGAAAAGATCCTTTTGTCTCTGTGATTCTAAGGTGCCACAGAGCCTTGGCTGGAAAAGACTGCTTAACCTCCCGAGGTATTGCCCTGAACATAGTTTGCTTACTCCACGAACTCTTTCAGGTCCACCAGTGGGGTAGCCAGAGCCATTGACCTTTGTGTTATGGAGATGGCAGCTGGCTTTTTTTTTTTTTGTAAACCTTTGGCTTCCATGATGATGTGGAAGAGGTTAAAAGCCAGTTTTTGAAAAACAAATGGAAAAAGTACAGTTTCTGGGGTATTTTAATTGTTTTTGTTATTTCTGTCCTTGAGACATCAGGAGAAGCTGTTGTCACTGGGAGAAGAAAGGCATATTAACCTTGTTTTGACAGGAAGGACATACATAGATGGTAGTTAACGCCTGAGAGAAGCATTTAAATCAATATTTTTAGCTTTTGAATAGAGTAGGACATAGTTGAACTGGTAAGCTTGTTCAGTACCTAAATTGCATTGGTTTTAGCCTCCTGACACCCCTGTGCAGCAGGCCTGTGTTATGGGAGGTTAAGCAGTGCAATTGTGTTAACAAGAATCCCCAGTTAACAAAAAAGTGCAGAAATTCGATTTTTCAGTCCATGTACAGGCCCAGGGTCCAAGATGGGCTCAGTGGAAGTAAAGTGACTAATTGTGGCCAAAAATGGACAATAGGCAGATAAAAATACTTATTCACTATGAAATCCTTTTTATTTTATGTCTTTCAGGAGATTGGGGGTTGAGTTGGGCAAGTCAGTCGTGTACCAGGAGGCCAATGGAGGTAAGGGTGGTTTCTGTTATGTTCAAATTATGTGATATTTATAGCTAACGTTGTTTTTGTGCAGAAACCAGAGTGGAAATCCAAGAATCAGTCCGTGGACAGGATGTATTCATCATACAGACCATCCCAAGGTAAGAACAAAAATTATCTGTAATCTACCAATTCCCATTTTGCTGGATAACGGGAAGTTTTAGTTTATTCTAAAGAGCCATATATCTCTGGTATTCACATTACATTGAGTGTTTGAATCTAACTTGCTAATTTTAAAGCTCCCAATGCTATATCTAGAACTGTGTAGAAGTAAAGCTAGCCATACATTAGGCAATATTTTCTGTTGATGAGACAGTCAAAGTTTTTAAATGAAAGTGAATTTTAAATTTTGGAGTCAAACCATTTGACCAGCATGAATCCAAATTTCCAGGTGATAACACCCAGGGCCAAAAGTTATAACAAAATATTTTGATTGAAAATTTTATATATTTCCATGAAACAATGACCGGTGGTTTACAGTTATAAATCACAGATCTATTGTAGACATTCTTTCAAAGAGAATTGTGAAATCTTCCTCTGGAAAGTACGATAAGTGTCAAATTGCAAATCGATAACATTGTCATGATTTGGAAAAACTTGTAACTGTTGTCAGGGTCACACATCAACATTTCTCTCAATAGTCAATCATAACTTAAACCATGAGAGGACTAGAATCTCCAAATTGACTGGGTACAGTAGGCAGAACATAGGAAACTGGGGATCCGAGGTCCAAGTCATACCCTAACCTATCTCATATAATGGGGTCAAGTAGTAATGTGCATTAAACACTTTGTGTTATATGGTATAACTCAATCACAGCCTATCAAATGGTGAAAAACTACCAATATGTTTAATGTAAATCATTTTAATGATTGCATTTTGAAGAGATGTTGGTAGCTTTGGTTATCTGTAGAAGACTGCCACATTTTATTTATTTTCTGGCTCAGGATAAAAACATTTTTATTTCAGAAGGTAACACACATGCCCCATCTTTTACTAGAGCACGTTTCTTGAGATAAGTTGGGGTATGTCTTGGACCTAGCATCCCCTAGATTTCCTACATTTTGCCTGCTGTACTAAGATCCCATGAAATTTTGGAGCTTCTAGTGAATAAGATTGAGGACTGCTGAAAAATGTGAGTACCAGGGACATTAAAGAAATGTTGATTTGTGACCCTGACAACAGTAACAAGTTAAACCTATTTGTGACAATGTTATTGATTTGTAGCTTGGTGCGTATTATCTTCTCCTAAGGAAGCGGAAGCTTCCATGAAACATGAGAATGTGCAAAACTGAATACACTGTATATACTGTAAACAATCCTGGCATTATTTCATGAAAATGTTCCAATCAACTTTTATCAGATACAAGTTTATGTTAAGATGGTGCTTTGAATATTATCACCTGGAAATTTTGAGTCTGGTTTTTGGATTTTTTGTACATCAGGTAACTTAGAACAAATAATTTAATGCGCAGAGGCCATTTGACAAGTTGACATTTAAGAAAAGCTATTAAACTTTAGTTTCCATATTTTATCGCTATTGTTGTCCAGTCTCTGTAATGTCCTCATCCTCATGGTACCACAACCATTAGAATTCTCACCAGCACTGTCAGACACCAGACTAAATCTGTCCAACAGTAGGATGCTGTATTTTTTTTAGTTAATTCATCAGTGAAGCATTAAACAACTGCTTGGTGTTATGATAGAAATGTAAAGCCATTGAAGGAGTAGAGTGATCACATGACACTCCGGTATAAGCCTGACTTCTTTCCTGTCTCCAGCTGTCAGTGAGCAGGGGATTATCTCGGTCCGGTGCATACTTCGTATGATTTAGTCTTCAAGGTCACAGTATCATTGTGACAAGTTTGCAGATATCATACACTGCACACTTCTACATTATTGGAATGTCTGTTTCGGTTCTTTGTGTATAATATAAATATATACTGTAAGAAGAGCTTTTTAAGCTTGTAAATGACTGTTTTTCTTTTCTGACCTTTATAGAGATGTGAACACCGCAGTCATGGAACTCTTGATCATGACATATGCACTGAAGACCTCATGTGCCAAGAACATCATTGGAGTCATTCCCTACTTTCCTTACAGTAAACAGTGCAAAATGCGCAAGAGAGGGTCTATTGTTTGCAAACTACTGGCTTCCATGGTGTCCAATTCTGGTATGATGCTTTGGGTGATGTATGGAAAAATAACTTTTTTAGTCTATAACTGTGTACATTAGCAGTTTTGTTTTCTGAATGATCAAACTCTTTATTTTGTTTTTATTTGTGGTAAATGCTAAGTTTGTATTGACCATTTTAATGTCTACACTGTAGTACATTGTTTTGCCTGAGAATTAAGTTTTGCCAGTGACATGAACATTCATCTATGGGAGTGAATTGTTGCCTCAATGTACTGGGGATTGCTTTATTTCCATGTGGATGCATTTTTTTTTCCAATAAAGTTTAATTGTGTTTTGCATAAACAAACAAAAATAAGACAAACATACAATATAACGCGTGCAAAACATCATATAGAAACGCAATGTCACATGGAATCATACTTATATCATACTAAAGGACCAAAAAGTCCATCTTGCCATAGTAAACTAAAAGAAAACACCAACGTAAACATAATGTGGATGCATTTTTGTTTCAGTCAGAAACCTTTACAGAGTGAGAGGTGACATTCTGTTCTCTTTTTTTTTTTTTTTGTACACGGTCTAGGGTTGACACACATAATCACAATGGACCTGCATCAAAAAGAGATTCAAGGATTCTTTAATTTCCCTGTGGACAACCTCCGAGCTTCCCCTTTCCTGCTACAGTACATTCAAGAGGAGGTAGGTGACTAAAATATTTAGGTTGTTTTCCATGGATAGTTCTGTAATATACTGTTAATGATAAATATTGTATTTATATGGCTTCGATCTTATATGTTCTGTTCTGTTACTCTAAACAGATTCCAGATTACAGAAATGCAGTTATCGTGGCAAAGTCGCCTGATGCAGCAAAGAGGTAAGTTATTTATAGATTGTATACCTTTTTAATATATATGTATGGGACATGTTTTCTAACACAGAAGGATATGCAGATTATTTTGTATACGGATAGATAAAGAGCTGCTGTTATTTTTGTACTATTGTACTTTTTCCAAGTCCAGATCTCTTCTCACCATCCAGAGTTAGAGATACACTACCGCTCTCCTTTTTTTTTTTCTATTGCTTTGCCCCAGCTACTTTTCTGACTAAAGCAAGTCTAATTCATCAAAGTGCAAAGTGTTGTATGATGGAATGTATCCCCTGCATCCTCTTAGCTGTTTATGCTTATTTCTGTGTAATTAAGCAGCTAACCTGCAGATTGCACAACATTTGACTTCATCACTTGCTTGTTTACATATACTCAGCAAGGTAGCACCATATGGCTGCTGTTGGCACTCCTGTTTGTCCTATGACATAGTACAGCCCAAATAATAATAATAGTTAGACTTATAGAGGCGTACTGAAATGCTTTTTCCTGACACACTAATATGTGTTACAAATAGCAAGGTCTAAGGATCCTTATATTGGGGAAAAAAATAAGTTACCGTATTTTCCAGCGTATAAGATGACCCCCAACTTTTCTAGTTAAAATATAGAGTTTGGTATATTCTCGCCGTATAAGACTACCTCTCTTCCAACGCACGCCAAATAACCCACAGATCTCCAACACCCTTAGAAGTCTGAAGGGGTAAACTAGTAAACCACAAAATTTCAAGGTTCTACCATGCAGGGATTTGAAGATATATGTGTTCAATGTAGGCAAGTTAAATGTTGCATATAGGAGAATATCTCTCTGGCGATGAAGGAGCATTATCTGATAGTGGGACTTTAGCTGAAATTTAACTTATGTAGATAGAGGGGGGAAATTTGGGGTGAAAGTAGTAGTAGGTGAGCATTACTGACCCTGAAAGTTTCATGATTATACTAGTAATGGTTTTCGTGCTATGAATGTTCAAATTTACAGTTTCACACAGGTTTTGTTTCTACAGCCGTGGAGAGGCATCCCGTAGCCATGGTAACACTGCTCTTTCGTTCTGATGTTTCTGCTTCTGCTAGCCAGCACGCAGCTCAGGGAGCAGACCTACCAGCTCCCCTAGATGGTCCCCTGCACCCCCCCTGCCAGCCACACCCCGCGTATAAGACGACCCCCGACTTTTGCACGCATGTTCCTGTGTTCAAAAGTCATCTTATACTCTGGAAAATACGGTACTTGTAGCTTGGGCTGTGATGTGAGAAATAGTAACACAACTGTGAAGTTTATAAATGTGTGTATGTGAAATTCTCTCAGCTCCTTTCTTCTAATTACTCTTTACTATGTCAGGGCTCAATCTTATGCAGAGCGGCTGCGTCTGGGACTTGCAGTTATACACGGTGAAGCTCAGTGTGAACTGGACATGGCAGATGGACGGCATTCTCCACCCACTGTAAAAAACACGACTGTCCACTTTGGACTTGAGATCCCTTGTAAGTTTTCACAGTTTTCCCAAATTCTGTCTATTTTTAATGTTTAAATAGTGCCATTCATGTTCTACTGTTCTTTTGCCATGTTTGCAAAAGATTAAACTTGTTTTTTTCAACACAGATATGACCAGTTATTGGAATGAAATTGAATGAGAATTCTGTGTAACATTCACACTACCGTGGTGCATTTTAAGGCCCATTTAAAGCTGCATGCATTTGCTTGTGCTTGCATTTCCAGTGTCAATTGAATGGCAAAGGCAAGTGCAGGCTAAATGGATAGTAGACACAAGGGACTTCATACAAATGCATTTTGGTTTAAAACACATAGTGTGATAAAGCCATTAAAGTGCACGTAATATCCTGTTCTATATGCCCCTCCCTTGTCAGCCCCTTATTATTCGGATAATAAAAACCTTATCTGTAATAAGAGAATCCTGAATGTCCCTTATCACCGCTACTCTCTGCAGAAAACGTCACAGCTTTTCAAGGACGGGTGATGACTTTCATTTTATGGGGCTTGTCCCCGCATACGCTAGTGGTCACAGTGTGGTCCTCCATCTGAAACGCAGCTCACTACTCACCGTGGGGGGACGCGCCATAGACTTGAATGGACACAATAAAAGATCGCGTCCATTCATTCCCTATGGGTGCGATCACACGCCCATGGGGTTGGACCCGATTTCAACTTGGGTCAAAGCATGGGGTGCACCCAATATCTTCTACTAGCTTCCGCTGCGCGCCTCTGTCACTGCATATGTTTGCCTTTTGATGAGGCTAAAATACATATGGAGATGGTAGAAAACCTTCATTCTTCGGTTATAAAAATCATGTGGTCCTTTGCGCGCGATTGCAAAAGTGGGAACATGCCCTTACAGACAGTCAGGAGTTAGAAACTGGTCATATCATCATAAATTAGATTAGTGCGCCCTCCTTGAAGAATAACTTCTTCCATTGTGAGCATTTAGGAGCAATCATTTGCTTTGTGGTATCCTAGGCATTTATTTTCTGCTATTAATACCTTCATAAATGTTCTCGTTAGACTTGTTTTGTGTTACACTTAGCTGTGCAAATACAAAGAAAAGTTTGAAGGCCATATATGAGGTTTTATTGATTCCATGAATAATGGAAATACCTGTTTTAGAACACTGGAATGCAGGTGGATCAGAAGAAGAAATGTAATATGTAGAGGGCTGGGTCACATTTATGCTGTATAAAATGTTCAGGGACTGTTTTTATCCAGTTTAAAAACGACTTTATAGTTATTGAAAGCACCATTCTGTTATCTCTTTTAAAGTCTGTTGATGACAACATTTACTTGGAGTTCTCAATAAGCATCTCTATAAAGCTTCTTCTTACATGCTTCCTGTGCTTTCAATGTTAGGCAAACGCCAGCCGCTGTATCCAGGCATTGAGCTTCCAAGTATGGAGAGTGTTGCACTTTTTTGCAGTGTGTCTGCTTGCGTTTTGTGTGCTCTAACCCAACTCTCATCTCAGTGTAAATGATCAGCTGAACACCGAGCTACTGTAACCACATTAATAAAAAAGGAAAACTTTCTATTATTTCAGTATTACCCTGACAGTCTCTCCCAGTCTCTTCAATCGTCTATTCCTACCAGACTGCCCAAAGCACAGTATTACATTCTATTGCTACTAAACTACTAAGTACCTTTGTTGTGTTTGCATACAAAAGCAGATTTAAAACAAATTGCCATTTCACTTATATTTGCCTTATGCATAAATGCCGACGGTAATTTGTATTTTAGATTATTAGACACTCTGTTTTATAAAATGCACCTCATACATTGGATATTCTAATCACTGTAAAATACCAGGTGAAGGAGGGAAAGAGGCTCCTGGCCCCGCTTGGTCGGTCAGCATCCCAGAGTGTGCATGACAGCCAGGCAATGCAGTGCATAATGTTAATGCACAACTTACACTATCTAAATAAAATCAACTCACTTTGTATGTAGTCAGTCAGGCCTTTTATAAATTCTTGGTGAATCTGTTTTGTATTTTTTAATGGTAATGAACATGACCAGCTTGGGGCAGCATTCTTCAGTTAGAATAGAAACACTTCATGGCTGCCCCTCTGCCTCCGTATGTGAGGGCTGAGCTCAAATGCACAGCCGGAGCTCTGTGTAATAAGCCAGGGCAGATTTTACCTACAGCTCTGTGCTTTCTGTCTGTGAGCTGAGCAACTTAAACCCAACTCACTTACAGTGGCAGATGGGAGAGCTCCGACCAGCATAGTGGGAAAAGGCTGAAGCAAGTTTCAGCCATAGGGTGCTCAGATGTATAGGGTGCATCTAATGGTCTGAAAAATATGGTAAGATGAAAAAATGTTTTTGCCAGTTTTCAATTATGTCCTCTGCTTGGTGACATTGTGGAAAGACACATTTCCATACTTCAGTTAGTACAGTGCAGAATTACTATGTGCATAACATGTAATGTTTTCTCCAGCATGCTTGTATGGGTGTTTGATGTTGCTGCAGATTTTTCATGCTTTTGCTTCTACCTTGTTTTCCCATTCAACTTTTTTTGTGCATGTTCAACAGCCTGAATTTTTAAAATGTTTTTTATAAATGGAGAAAAATTAACTCCTTTTTTTTTTATTTTATTTTAAAGTGATGATGGCCAAAGAAAAGCCCCCCATTAGCGTGGTAGGAGATGTTGGAGGACGTATTGCTATCATAGTGGTAAGACCTTTCACTCGACTTGCTACTCAATTGGTGACTTTGCCCAGTGTGTCACAAGGGGGGTTCTCACGCTTCTTCGCTGTATCCAAAATGAAATAAACCTTAATCTTTATTTCCCTGTAGTCTATTGAAGGACACAGGGTCAACATACAGAGAGGAAAAGAAGTATTGGATTCCCTGCTGATTTATATACATTTGCCCTCTGATACAAAAAATTACCAATCTATAATTGTAATAAAAGTTTTATTGTAGCTTTTAGAGGCAGAATAAAAATAACTCACTAACCCAGTGCACAAAAGATTGATGAGCATTGTGAAGAGTGAAATGTATTTTTTGATCACTCTGCAAAAGACTCAGTGACTGCCATCAAGGCCAAACACAGAGGTCGCATATTAATTGTAGCTGGCCAACAGGTTTGCAGACCTCTCAGGAGGGATTTTGTCCCACTTCTCTTTGCAGACCATCTTCGAGTCAGTAAGGATTTAATTACTCGAACCTTCAGCGCCCTCCCCTAGACTTTTTATGGGGTTAAGGTCTGAAGTCTGGCTAGCCCACTCCATGTGCTTTTTTTTGAGCTACTCCTTTGTTACCTAGTCTGTGTGTTTAAGTTTATTGTTATGCTGTAATACCCATCCATGACCCATGTTTGATGTCCTGGCTGAGGGAAAGAGGTGCTCCATGGTCTCTTCAGTGCGGTGAAGCTGTCCTGTCCCCTTAGCAGTAAAGGGCTTCTAAACCATAATGTGTCCACCTCCATGTTTGACAGCAGCATTCCTCCTCCACACCGGGTAACTTGAGGTGATGCCAGAGCTTGATTTTTTACCACAGCATTGGTGCCAACTGTTGTCACCTTTTCAAACTGTTGGCAATAGTCTTGTAGCCCAGTCCAGCGTATGTAGGTCTACAATTTAGTTCCTGACATCCTAGGACAGCTCTTCTGTCCTTTCCATGGTAGCTAGTTTGGAATCTGACTGAATGCTTCTCTGGACATGTGTCTTCCGTACATATTCTGTATTAGGTTGGTATTAGGAGCAGTCCCTTACAAGTCTTACCAGAAATAGAATAAAGTGAAAATAGCCTGAAAACTTGCTGGTTAATGAAATGCTTTATTCACTCATTGCAATGCACATCAATCTCTGGCTTTGTGCACTGGATTACTGAGGGTTTTTGTATCCTACTACTACAATTTTAGATAAGAGGTTAATTTCTTTGTCAGAAGGTAAATGTGCATATTCGGCGGGGGATCAAATACTTCTTTACCTCACATTTTGCTACCAACCATAGGAAAATTTGGACATTATGAAATAAAAATTTAGCCAGCCATGGGAACCCTACTGCCAGTATGCCTGTGTTTTTTGTTTTTTTTGTAGTTTCCTTAGGAGATTGGACAAGTTCTCCCTTCATTTTTTTTCCTGGCATACTTCTTTCTTTAGTTGAGTTGAAGGCCAGCATAAGGTATATGAATTATTTACAGCTTGTTATCACACAATTTGTTCATTTGTTTTTTTCCTTTTTATATCCTTTAATATCAAATCTTTTGTGTGTTAACAGGATGATATCATTGACGAAGTAGAAAGCTTTGTTGCGGCAGCACAAATTCTTAAGGAACGTGGAGCTTACAAAATTTATGTGATGGCCACACATGGTATTTTGTCTGCAGATGCTCCTCATCTCATAGAGGATTCTTCCATTTTTGAGGTGAGATATAGCAAAAAAAAGGGGGAATTCTTTTTTTTATTACTGCTACATATAGAGATGCACCGAGTTTTTTTGGCCGATTCCGTAAGCATATGACATTCATTTAAATTTAGTTAATAATAAAATGTATTTATTTTATAATAAAATAAATGATTAAACATTACAGGATCTAACACTAACACTGTAAATTTGAACATTCATACCACGAAAACCTTTAATAGTATAATCATAAAACTTTCAGGGTCAGTAATGTTCCCCTACTACTACTTACACCCCAAGATTCACCCCCCTAGCTACAACACTTACACCCAGAGTTTCACTCCTCTAGCATTATTTGATAGCTGCACTTTTAGCTGAAATTTTACATGTAAGTAGTAGTAGGGTACGTTACTGACCTGGAAAGTTTCATGATTGTACGATTAGAGGTTTTTGTGATATGAATGTTAAAAGTTACAGTGGTATATGCCCATTTTTGTTGCACTGCAGCTGCAGAGGGGGGAAGCAGAAGGCTTATGAAGAAAGGGTGTGAGAAGCATATTGGCAGCCGCGAGCCTGACCCCCCGGTCACCAATATGGGCCGGTAATACAAAGAAGTCAGCTAATTCACTAGCCGGTCAATCTGTGCATCTCTAGCTACATAATAACCTTCCACAGCAGCATTGTGAATCAGTCAGTAATTTGTATGCTAAGCCCACATAGGTCAATACGCTTAGTATTCCTAGCAGTCTCAGCCATTTTTTTTTACCATTGATAACTACAATGCATCATAATTGTCTGCTGGTCAATCAGCCTGAACACCTCTTGATTTGGTGCTGTGGTAAATGTTCAAACAGAAGAAATTACAAACTCACCCCCCCCCCCCCTCGTGTGTGGGAACGATGCAGCTAAGACGTGGGCCAGCCTCTTTTTTTTATTCTGTATTATGTTAAGATAACACTGTATTAACCTGTCACGTTTTTGCTGTCACTTATTACATCTAATTTATATTATATTCTCTTTTGTGTACAAGGTTGTGGTGACAAACACTGTCCCTCATGAGTTGCAGAAGTTGCAGTGCGGAAAGATCAAAACAGTGGACATCAGCCTTATTTTGTCTGAGGCCATTCGCCGAACTCACAATGGGGAGTCCATGTCTTACCTCTTCCGTAATATCGCAATGGATGACTAAAGGTTCTTCCCTTTCCGTGCAAAGGAATGGACATGTAGTAAAGCTTACATAATGGATTCACATGTGTGGCAAAGGGTAGAAGTTGAATTGGGGCATCTCGTCTTGTTGGCGGGCACTGCCATTTTACTGTTTGGAAATTAAGAATGTTTTTTGTTTATCACTGTGTGGGCTTGAGAACAGATCACACCCTATTGATGGCATGGATGAGGTTTAGGAAAGGTCATACATCACACTCCAGCTACTTCTTTAATCCATCAAAATATTGCATGGCTGAATTTTCTTATCTGGCAAGAATGCTATGACCCTTCCACAAACTACTCTGATATTCTGTGTCACCTACTACAGCAGAAAGGATTACTGAGCAATACTAATCTATAACCCTGAATATGGATCTTGTATGTTTATAGACAAATGACACAGTATATAGCAATATTGTGGATCATCTCATACTTAGGAGTACATACAGCAGTCACAGCATATGTAAGCATGCAGATTTATATACATATGGTATATAGAATTTGGTATCTTGCACATCAAATTACCAGCATGTTTCAAGGATTGATATGTAAATAAAGAAGTGACCATATTCAGGATAATATTAGCGAGTCAGTGCAGAAAAGCAAAGGCTGCAGCACGGGATTAGTGAACAGTAACGCCTGTGGTCCTGCAGATCTGGCATCATTTTTTAGGATAAGTTGGTGGGACCAGAAGAGTAGAGTTGGCAGTTACTTTGTATCATATGTATGTGTGTGTATATACTGGTATATATACTGTGTATATATACAACTACATAAGTATATATGTATATAATTTCACGCTTCATGCTTTTCTGTGTATATACTTAGAAGTATATATATTCAGCATGTAAACCGATTTACATTCAGCCCTGTCCTGCTCTGAACGATTTGTGCTTGAGAACAGACTGATTGATAGAAAGTGTCCTACTACCGTCCTGATCTCAATACACTCCTCCTTCAGTTGTGTTACTACATTACTAGTGATTCAGGCAATAATTCACAGGGCTATGCTGTTTACTTTGTTTTATATAGTTTACATTTTTTTTATCAAGGCCTTAACTATGACTTTTTTTCCTTTTGAAATGTTTTCATAATATTGCTAATGCAATTTAAATCCTGGAGTTGTGGAGGCTGATCATAGTCTTGTGGCTTTATCTATGTTTGGCTTCAGGTAATTGTCCACCTTATTCAGTTATTTTCTTCCAAATGCAAAAGTTATTGAGCTCCAGTAGCAGATAAGCTCTGTATGTGTGGCAAAGCTAATTCTTAGGTAAATACTGTGTTTATAATATTGGAGGATTGCTTGAGGTAGAAGATACCATCCTAAAAGTTTAAGAAGCTATCCTATATTTGTAATTTGTCCTGATTTGGCACATCTTTTTGTCTGGTAATGAAATAGTCCATAACTATAGTCCATAAGGGGGGGAGGGGGGTATTGAGGAGTATTGAGGAAGGACAGTAAAATGTACTTTTTGTGGAAGTATGCTTCCCCTTTAAGGAGAGAGAACCATTGCCTCATTGCAGTGGGTACTCATTGGCCAAGATTCTTTTTAGTGATCCCCTTACATCTCCAACACACATTCATCAATGTAACCAATACACGCACCCCTAGCCTTGTGCTTCAAATCTGTAGTATAAAGTCACATGCCTTAACAAACAATTTTCAATAAACGGGGTTATTTCATTAACCTGTATTATGCCTGGTGTGAATAAGTGTAGAGATGATCATGCTCCTGTAGTAGATGAGGCTTTGACACGCTACCATGGGTTTCATAAGCACATTTCTACTTATTTGTGATCCTTTAGTTGCACTTTTAGCAGGTTAGCAGGGTAACATACTTGGTTCTGTTGAGTCTTTTACGTTTGTGATATGATGACCTAATACTTTCAGCTAGTTGGTGATGGACTTTGAGAAAGAGGATCCAGGTGTTAACATTTTTTGTGACTTCTGTACCATATAACTACTCATGCTGTGGCATTTGCTGTTGGAGCTATATAAATATGATCCTACTGGATCCACTGAAGTCCGTTGTAAGGCACTTTAGATAATCAGTATGGTTTGCAGATTTACTAAGTTTTACAAAAGCTTACCTTGTTTGTTTTAGCTGTTTAGAAAGAATAGAACAAGTTCTAATACAAATGGTATCCAGCAGTTTACCAAACTCTTGTGACCCATTCAGTAACCATTTCTCACCAGCAGTATATATCTTATGTGGGAACAGCTTTGTGTCTACTCTCCGCCTGTTGATGTAAATTGATAAAAGGCAAGAGCCTAATGACAGGGTATTTGATCTAACCTGCGCTCAGTTGGCTTATGTTGAATAACACATCACCAGCTTGGAGAACGTGTCCAAGTCCCAAAACCTGAGGTGAGCCTTTGGTCACTACAAATAAACAGTACACATGAGTAGTATGCACAGATATTATTATGTATAGTGTTTGGTATATGCTCATGTACATTTAAATATCTAAAGCCGGGTGTAAACCTTAGACAAAGTCAAGAGCCAACCTCGGCCACCCCTGATCTGAAGTTCTAGTGTAGGGACGTGGATCGATGCTGCTTGATTACTGGAGTGGTAAAACAATAGTGGGAAGCACCTTCCATTGTCTCTGCTGGGATACGATAGTTCCATTAATGCTGAAGTTTTAATGTCTTTTGTTTTTTATTGAAAACTTTCATAAAGCATTTGGTTGTGTCATGTGAACTAAATTAAACTTGATTTCGTTTGAGAGATGCCCATAACTGGTGGCAAGTCTACATCTGCAAATATGGTTAAAAAAGGACATAATACAAGCAGCCTGCCGAGATATTTCTGTGCTAGCATCTCTGCAGCTTTATTTACATGTCCCGATATATTCTTCTAGTTAGTTTGACTAGGCTGACTTCAATCCACTATTGTCCACCAACACTGATGTGATCACTACCTGCTTAGCCGTCTCGTGACATGACTTCTGTATAGGAGCTCAATAGTTCTGCTGTCATTGAGGTGGAGGGGAGGGCTGAGAATGGGAACGCCACTGAGTAGAACTTTCTTCTAGAGTCTTCAGAAACTTACCCTATTCAAATGTGTGCTGAACTAGATTCATATATGTGAGATCTATGTGTGGTAGAGAGATGATATGAATAGAGAGATCAAACTGCAAATTGCAGGTTTACTTTAGGACAGACCTGTCCAGTCATATGTTCTATTGCATCCCAAGAGAGAATTCTGTCCCATCATCTGTATTCTGGGGTCTGAGACCATGTGTGCTTTTACCATCAGCATTCTGTCGTTTCCCAAGCACCCTACTGTATCCTCTGAACTGAAATGTAGACATCCATAGATTTATCTCTGTCCCTGCAATATGTAAATAGTTTCCTTGTATCAAACAATACTGTACTTTGTCTTGGTAGACTTGCCTATTATCAAGCCGTCTTAATAACCTACAATACGACCCAAGTGATTGCATGTCCAGGGCCCAGATTATGCACAAGAAGGTATGCAAGCAATACACTTCCCTACATAGCTTAGATGAAGTACTTACCATTTGCTGTCAGACCTTCAGTAGTGGGTTGTATCCATCTCTAGGGTATAATCCAATACATTGTGTTTATTTTGGCTGTTCTATTGGTTTACCATCTCCCATCATCCTGTGCACAACTCTGACTACACGTCTTCCCTAATGTTGCTGTTGTGTTGTCAGCCGACCGTACTGGTCTTCTTCCCTTCTGACTGGTCTTCCCTTCTGACATAGCTTTTACACATTCAGCATATTCAGTAACCCTGTTATAAATCTAAGACGTTTGCCTTGTAATTTGAACTGGGATTATTCTAAAAATATTTTAATATTTGTTAAATTAAAAATGTTATTTATGTTTAGAACGGTCGGCTAAATATTTTATTTTGCTCTTAACCATTTAATTTTGACGGTGTTGGTTTTCAGATGTTGAAAGGCTATTTTTGGGGGGGGGGGGGGGGGGGGGGGGGGGGGGCTGTTGTACATAAAGAAATGCTTTTTTTGTTATAGTGCAAACTTTAGCCAGGTCTATACATTTAGGTTAGCCATGCACAGGTCGATTATTTTTACGATTCAATTGTCGAGTCGACTTAAAAATCGAACAGTGTATGGACACCTTTAGCCTGTGTCTGACTGTTGGATGTCCAGTTATTGCACTTTCTGGAGTTTGGAAGGTGAGAAGTTTCACTGGTGGGCCGGCTACTGGTGCTGGACAACGTAATACACAAATCTGTTATTGGGGCCTGCAAGGGTTTAACCTGCTACATGTGTGAGAGGTTTGCACATTGCTCTGTGATATGAAACGTTCTCTAAAAATGTGAAACTTGCAGATGTAAGCCGCCCTCTCATTGTATCCATGACCGTACCGTTTAATTATTCAGCAAGCACTAACCGGGTCCCAGTGATCTAACTGACCCCTTCAATTGTTCTCTATACTGCTGCCTATTGTTTAAGGAGTAAGAACCCAGATGTGTGGCTGATGGCTGTGAAACACTACACACATTTGTTTAATCATTTTCAATTGTTTACGTAATGTTAATATCTTTACAAAGGTTTCAGAGTATTCATCTGATAAAGCTAAGAAAATTGTAGTTGTTGCAGTTGCACATGTATGCTCATTTTGTTTTCCATCCAGATGACAATGTGAAATTTATTTTAATAAATAAAGTTGTGTGACTTAGCCCGTGTCCTGTGTGACATCATTGTGACATTTCCACTAGCTTATTGGGGAGATATACCTTGAGATCTACCAACAACTATGTAGTGCCGGGTCCTCCCTGATATAATACATAGTGGTTGGAAGGTTTAGAAAACTCCTTATATTACATGGTTTTGGTAGAAGAAGAAAAGGTGATTGTACAGAAATTGTACGGTAAGGTGTATGTGTCCTGAACATTGTATCATCACCTGAGTGCTGAGAAAGAGAGAGACGGTTGTGAGAACATAGTATAGTGGTTGGGTGCTGTGTGGGTGTCTCCCAGAAATTAAAAAAGATTAGAGGTACAATGGTGGGGGGTGTTAGGAGCGTATAGGTAGAAAGGAGCAGAAAGGTAGGAGGATGTTGCACTTATTTGGTTGCTGGTTAGTAGTGCACCTATTATTGGAGGATTATTTATCCTCCAGGATTTTACCAAATAAGAAGTATAGAAAGTGTGAAGTTAAAATGAAAAGTAGTCCTGTGATTTAACTTCAAATTTAAGTTGAAACTTTACCGCCAAAAACGGTTAGTTTAGGGAAAACCTTCATGTGCCCTTCTCTGCATCTCCAGCAAGTTTGGTGAGGATACCATGCTGAGGGGCTTTACTATTCAGATGGTGGAACTTTCAGCTAAGCATTGGCATGACTTGGTTTCCTAACGGTTTTATATAAGGGAAGTACAAACAGAACTAGTTTTATGTCTGCATAGCGGGTACATACATGTCTGTACTTTCAGGACTTTATTTTAACTATTTGGGACTGTTACATATATACATACACACATTTATAAATACAGATATGCACACAAACATGCAATGATACAAGCACACACAAACCTACAAACATACACACACAATTATACAAGCACACGCAACAAAGATCTTGGTAAAAGAAAAATTGGACCTACCTAGACATCTTAGCGGCAAATGCCTCGGCTTTATAAAGAAATGGGCGGCTTTTATACTAATGCACTAATCTAAACAAATACAATACGAATGACTCGTCCACCGGACACACGTGCCACTCGGGGTGTGTATGTTAATGTAAGAACCAGCACACCACCAACATATCCATAACCTCAAGGTAAGAAGAGTTCTAGAATGGTTTCATTTTCTTAGCAGAGTATATATGTAGAGTATAGGAAATGATGCGTAAAAGCAGAATTACAATGCTTTCTTTCGAATACGTCATTACAACCTGTTAAGCTGAAGTATCTTAACTGATCCTCATACCGATCATACAATGTAATTTGTGACGATATTATATATCTATCCATTTTTGTATTCTACTGTTTTGTAAAAATTTTGACTTTTCAATGTGTGCACACACACACACACACATATACATACATGCAAACCTGCAATGATACCAGCACAAACATACACATGCAATTACACTAGCACACCAAAACACACATGCACAAACATACAAGCAAACATATTTATAAGATATAATTATATTAGCACATGAAAACATAGATACAAACATACATGCAATATACATATACACATGCAAACACACACAGTTTTGCAAGCACATACAAGCAGAAACAAACACGCACATTCAAAAATACACTTTCAACCATACAAGCAAAATAAAAATGCGCACACACAAATTTCACTAGCACATTCAAACATACAAGCAGAAACTAACATGCACACATGCAAATATACTAGCACATACAAACAAATGCTAACGCAAAAGCAAACACGCACAAACATACAAGCAGAAACAAACATGCAATTATACTAGCACATGCAAACATACAAGCAAAATAAACATGCACACAAAATTATGGTAGCACATTCAAACATGCACACACAAATATACTAGAACATACAAACACACACAAACATAAATGCAAACATACAAGCAAAATAAACCTGCAAACATGCACATTCAAACATACAAGCAAACACACGCAAAATAAACATGCACGCGCAATTATGCTAGCATAGTCAAATATACAAGCAATAAAAAGATGCACACACGCAATTATACTAGCACGTACAAACACACACACAAACATACAAGCAAAATAAACATGCACATGCAATTATGCTAGTACATTCAAACATACAAGCGGAAACAAACACACACATTCAAACATACACTTTCAACCATACAAGCAAAATAAAAATGCACACACAAAAACATGCAGACACAATTATACTAGCACATTCAAACATACAAGCATAAACACACACAAAATAAACATCCACACGCAATTGTACTATTTACAATGGCCGCCACTGCAATCCATTCTGTGGTGATGTCCCTCGTCGTTCGCACTTTCCCTTTTTTTTGGGTGGTGGTCTGCAGAGTCCTCTCTAGTGATGTCACAGATCTGCCTTTGTCCAGACACTTACGTGACAGTACGTATAGCCCCTCCCCCATGTTCTAGGGGGCATGTGATGTCACAGATCTGTCACCCAACACATGGTGACATAGCGTGCCCCCCGCCTGGCAGGCAGATGCCGCCACTTCATTGGCGTGGTTTACCTAGTAACACATCTGTGTCACCAGTGACACGCCACAACTAGTCCCTTTTGTGGTTTTCTGATGAATGTGTGAGTGTGTTCCATGGATTATGATACCTCCAACAATAAAAATTAAACATTTTAAGATCAGAAAAAGATTATATATATATATGGGATGTTGGTAAAGATATCTGATCGTCCGTATAATAATAAATGACTATAATCCATACATTTCCAGCAACTCACAAGATCGCAGATGGCGGCAACAAGTAACACACAGACAGATAATGCAATAAATACCTTTTACTAACAATAACATGGTGCCCAGTGTAGGTTTCATGTGAGACCGGGGATCTGGGCATCTAATACAAGTTTTCTATAGGAAGAAGCAATAGACTTGGCACTCTGGGGACGGGAGGGTGGCACGCTGGCATCACTCATAATCAGAGATTTCTGGGATCCTTGAAGTGGTTTCCCACGCTTTGACTTTCCTGAGAAAACAAAACATTACAATGCCAGGCAGTCAGAAGTCGTATAACACAGTGGTGCCCCCAACCTTTCTGTGCAGGGCCCCCCTTTTCTGTTTAGGAACATTAGCCCAATCACAGGCTAAGAATGAGGACCAGCAGCCCCCTGGAATACTTTTGCGCCCGCCCCCCAGCTTGGGAACCACTGGTTTAACAAGTCATTATTATATCAGAGATCATCTATCTTACCAATCAGAAACATCACAATGACCGTCCACTTACCCGGGCACATTCATGGTCAGCTGACCATAGCAAGGTAGCAATGAAAACATGTCTAAAGGTGCCCATACATTGCTCGATCAATTAACAATCGGGCCACGCTTAAGCGGTCATAGATTGAATGGCAAATTGATGCGCACCACTTTGCACAATTGATTTTCCGTTCGATCATTTGGATGGGAATTTAAAGTAATGGCGACATTTACCAACATGTTGGTTCCTTGTTCAATCGAGCTTTCTTCAAGCAGTTCAATTGATCCCGCTCAAAGAAAGGGCGCATGTGGCAATCATTCGGGAATCAAAAACACCCACCTTGAACAGTCGACCCAAAAAGGTCGAAATTGAACAAAAAAAGTATCAAACAGAGATCCAAAAAGTCTGTATTTTTTTGTTAGATCCCCATTACTTTTGATAGGGACCATCGTTCTTCCAAAGTATCAGACAGGGATCGATTTCCCAAGGTGGTGCGCATCGATTCCCCAAATGATTATTCAGTGTGGTGATGTTACCACGTTCGGATTGATTGGTAGGGCCAGCTTTAGGCTGAAATAATCCTGGCTGCGTTCCTATTCAGGGCCAAGGCGGACTTCACTAAATCACATCTGACGTGACGGACGTGTTAGGAGTTCGGTTTGCTCTGAAGAACAGAACACAATAGTAAACTCACCACTGTCCTGATCAGTCAGCATCTGCTCTTTCTATTCATTCCTACCCTGGTCCTGATACAGAAGTAGAGAAAGTAGAGCATTCGCTTGGTTTATACCCTGTTTCCCCAAAAATAAGGCACCCGTACATTTTTGCCTCACGCTGAAATATAAGGCCCCCCCCCCC
>CM070042.1:37501238-37511372 GCA_036250615.1 Ptychadena robeensis | reverse complement strand
CACTGAAATAAGACGTGGTCTAAACAGCTGACAAGGTGGGTGAATAGTCATTTCACAGATAGACTATATAACTGACACCCTCCGTCTCCTTTCAGATACTGACACTACATGGCTCGCCAAAAAGACCCCTTCTTGCCTTCAATAAAGACCTTAAAATCTTATGATAAAGCCCACTGATAACATCCTACCAAATTCGAAGCCAATTTCTTCACCAAGAACATCGCAACACCCCCTATTTTTTATACCACCCTTCCCAAAATGCATAAGAACTCGGAAATCCCCCCTGGCGGCCAATCTTTGCCTGTATGAACAGCCTTACTAGGGCCTTCTCTTATATTAACGCTCTCCTACAACCACTGTTACTTCCCTCCCATCATACATCAAAGCTCCAGTCAATCTACTTGAAACCTTGCACGCTACAACCGGGACCCAGTCTTACCTCCATCTTACCTCTGGCTTTCACTTGATGTCTGCTCCCTATACACATCTATCCCTCATGACCTAGACCTGAGAGCCCTCCAACACCACCTATCTAAAAGCAATAACTTCAATCATCAACAAGCCCACTTCCTCACTGAGGCCACAAAATTCTGTTTAGAACATAACTACTTCACATTTCTAGACAAATTTTACATCCAAACTAAAGGGACTGCCATGGGAGCTAACTTTGCACCCAGCTACGCCAACCTGACTATGGGCCACTGGGAAGACTGTATGATCTGGGACAACAACCCCTTTGCTTCACACCTGGTGATTTATGGTCGGTACATTGATGATGATATTATCATCTGGAGTGGGGACCTGGAAGCGGTCAGCTCCTTTGTTGAATACTGTAATCACAACACCTTTAGTCTATCCTTCACCCATGTGGTCAGCCCCTCATCCCTCATCTTCCTTGATCTGGAACTTTCCTCTAAGGACATGGACATTACTACTAAAACCCATTTTAAACCCACAGCCGGCAACACATACTTACATAGAACTAGCTGCCATCACCCCAAGTGGCTGCAAAACATTCCTAAAAGCCAGTTTACTAGGTTACACAGGAACTGCACCAAAACTGAGGACTTCGTCCATCAAAGCCAGGTTCTTAAACAGAAATTTCTTGATAAAGGTTACTGTTGCTCCTCACTAGACTCCACCCTTCAAATCCTCCTAACCCCCCAGCCACCAAACTGATGGACAGCCAACCGAGCATCAAGTTCATCACCCAATTTAATAATGCATACAAACCGATACAGAAGGCCCTAAGAAACAACTGGAAAATCCTTCTTCAAGACCCCCATTTGAAGGTCTCTCTACCACAAACACCTCGAGTAGTATTTAAAAAAATCAGCTCCCTTCAACCTTCAAACACCATTAGGCCCAGCATCAATGAACTTAAAGGGGTATTCCAATGCAGAAAAAGATTGTATGTAAGTCGTGTCCTTTCATCCCCCATGGCCATAAACAGTTCACAGACAACTCTGGTAAAACCCATCCCATTCGCCAATTTCTCAACTGCTCCTCAGACCATGTAGTATATGTTCTGATTTGCCCTTGCAACCTGTTATATGTAGGCAGAACCATCCGACCTTTTAGAAGTCGTTTTGGTGAACATCACCGCCTTATTGAAAAAAAGTCCCCAGACCATGCAGTACCCAGGCATTTTAACCTTCAACATAATGGCTCAACTGAAGGCCTCAAGGCTTTTATCATTGAGTCCATTGATGCCAGTCTACCCCCTAATGAAAGATTTAATAAGCTGTGCTCCCAAGAAACATATTGGATATATGCCCTCAATACGCTAACCCCCAAGGCTTGAATGAAGAATTGGACATTAATAACATCATAAATTAACCAGCCCCACCACTAGTCTCCACTTTCTCCCCATCCATCACCATCCATCACTAATTTGTGTCTGCTAAGGTGTTCACCCCCCTGATCCATTTGTCTCTGCCCCATGTTTGTGGATGTGTGTACTATCATGTTTGTTTTTTATATATCTGTGCATGTGGGTATATATATGCATGCATCTGTGTGTGTTTGGTTTTAGTTATTATGTTCTCTCCCATTTGTTCATTATCATTCTCCATTGTACTCTTAACTTGCATTCATGCTTTACTTTGTCTCCACATACAGGTGTACCATCTAATTATCCATTCTTTTGTTTGTTTGTATCCCTGTTCAAGCATTTGCTCAATACACCACTGAGCTGACCTGGCCTCTCCTGTCCCCTCCCCCCCCCCCTCACCTGCAGCATGCTAATGAAGGGGAGGGCACTCCTCTATGTGTGTGTGTCCTCTATGGTTGAAAAAGAGCATCTGCTCGAAACGCGTTCCATTGTTACTATTGAGCCCCCCAATATCTGTAAGCAGGAAATGATCTCTTCTACCCCACCAGGAAGTGAGGTCCTCCTGGAAAACACATGGTCCTGAGGGAGCCACCCTTGTAAACCTCTCTCAATGTGCGTATCTTGTCTGTTGTTTTGTTTCAATTTTGTTTTATCTTATTCCACATTATTTAACCAATTGTTGTACTAGGTTGTGCGCCTCTGTCCTTGTTCTTATATGTCCTATACCTGCCCTATCGATTTATTGTGCAATTGCTCGTCATTGCGGTCTATCGCACACTTTAAACATGCATCGATTTGAAGACGATCGATCTGATGGAAATTGTATGAAAAATCAAGAAGTCTATGGCCAACTTTATTGATACCACTGCTATTACAAAGGACACTAATCACCTCATACATACATAGTGTATAGAGGAAATCCTGGAAATCAGTTGTTTTAAAGGTCACCATTCACCTTTTGGATTGAAACCCTGTAATATGAGGGACTTTCTAAAAAATCAAGTCTACCTGTGTTTAATCACAGAGGAACCTATACTACAGAGTTGTTGGTAGATCCTAAGGATATCTGACAGAGAGATCTAAAGGTGTATGGCCAGCTTAATTAAGCTAGCTTGTCAGAAAGATGAGCTATAACTAGAGACATTTCCCTAGGACCTTTTTAATTAATTTTTGGGTTCAATACAACTTACAAGAACAGAACTTTTTTTGCAGCTGGATCGCATGGAACTTGATCCACTTAAAAATAAATTAGAAGAGCGCTGGAAAGAAATCCGCCGACAGCTGCAAGAAAAGCCACCCCAGTACGAGTCTGATGACGCTGCTGTGATCCGCAAGTAAGGCTCCAATCACACTTTAAGGCGCAATACATTGACTTGCATTGTTTTTTGATGCAGTAATGCTTGTTATAACATTGGCAATGGAAATGCATAAAAACGCATACAAATTGCCAGATAGAAAAGTTCATAGTTGTTGTCATTGTAATGTGTTTCTGATTTTGTGTCATCTTACCTTTTCATAACCAACACGATTTATGGCATCCATTCCATTTTTACAAAGATGGACAACCCTGGGAAATGTTAAAGCTAACCACAGTAATATCGGGAATTTATTTATTGGGAACAGACATTATATGTAACAAACAGAAACAAATAAAACTAAAAATTAACTACTGAAAGGTCATTTTAAAACCTTTTTATATAGATGACATTCAAATCATAATTGAATAGCATTGCAAAGGTGTAGGAGTTCTATAGGGAACCCATTTTTAAGTTCTCAGTTTTATTACCTAGGTCACTGCAGGTAGAACTCTCATTTTGAACAATAAGAAATTATTATTGAATGATAATAAATCGAATTAAATGTTTTGACACCATTTCTATGTTAAATAGCAAGTTGACCACTGTTGTTCCTCCCACCAAACTCTACATTACTATTTTGTCTTGCGATGTCAGTGTTTGGTGGGAGGAATGAAAGTGATATTTGACACACCTAGAAATGTGAGATAATATCCGCAATAGATGTGTCTGTGAAAGTCACGCAAATGGTATTTTAGGAAAGGTTAGATATTGCGGAGGTATGAGAAGCACAAAAGGGATTTACGAAAAAGCAGTGCATATTTTTTCAGCTGAACTCCAGCCTTATCTTCACAGGACTACTTACCTGTACCTGTACTGAAATGGCTTACTGACTTTAAAGCTTTCTTTGAGTTTCTCAAAATGTCCATTAGAAGCTGCAGTAGGTCACATGGGGCCAGCTACATTTCCTGCCTGGCAGGCTTTCCCTGTACTTGACTTTCCCTGTACTAAGGCAGGGTGCTGTGATATTCACAGGAAGCTCTGCACAGCAACCTGGCGTTGCCGCCCTCCACCCATAATCTGTGTCACCGCCGCACAATTTTTTTTTCTAGTAGTATGTTTGAGATGGGGCTCATAGAAACATGGAAAGACAAAATACAGGAAGATTCAACTTCAGCTTTTAAAAATTGTTTTTCTCAGCTTTCTATTCTGATACATTGATATGCCACTTACAAAGGGTGATTACTATGTTCAGAAAAATACATTTTGATTGCATAATCATGCTCAACAACAAATAATGATACATGACAGATGTTATAAAGATTTAGCTTAATCGCTTATACTACTGATTACTAGTACAGCCTAGGATGTACATAACCCATCGGTAATTAAAATGTAGAATACTTACATTTAAACATTTACCTTTTAGGCAGCTCTTCCATTGCCTGTCCTGTGACCGCCCTGTAGACATGATGGTGCCAGGACCGTAAGTTCTATAATATTATTCTTTTTATCATCATCACCATTAGCATCATTGTCCATAAAAAAATTTTCTCCTTTTGCCCACACAGGCCGGTATTAACAATCCCCAACATTCCAGGATTACCATCGCATCGCTCTCTCCGGCCCTTCACAGTTTATGAACTGGATCAGATCCGGCAATACAACCGCAGGTAGGTTAGCAGATATGAGAATCTGGAAAGAGCTGTATGGCAACATTCAACACCGTGAGCTTCTTATATTTGACAGACCATTAACACAGTATATGGCAGTCCATGTTCTTTCCTTTCTGATGACCAAAGAACGTAATTTGACCCTTTCCTCTCCAGTCTTGCTGTCTCTGGCACTCCCTTTTCATTTATTGAAATGTTCTCCTTTTTGCTCCGGTAGAGGTTCTACTAACATTAGTACAGGAAACAAGGATGTTCTCATCAAAACCATATAATTGTTACCCTACAGCACTGGATGGTTTGTCTCTATGGTGTATTATAACATGCAATGGAGGTCCATAAAAAGTGACTATTGGATGACATGGAGCAGGTGGTTGTTTCAACCCCTCTCCTAATGAGCTATCCCACCCAATTACCTTTTTAGTCCTACGTCATCCTCCTACCTCACAATGCAAGAAAATTTACATAAGAGGTGATGATTTCTGGCTTATCATTCCTCCATTTATCATAGGTAAACTTTCTGTCCTTAACCTTGTATATCTAGAATAGGAAGTTTTATATTTGTATGTGAAACCCTTGTGTCTCCTTTCATTAGTGATCGCACTAGTGACTTTACTGACCTTGGATATTCATCCATTAACCGAAATTGTGGAGGGAGCCACACACTGACCTTCCCAAATCGTCGTTATATCAGGATGCAGGGAACTACCTCATCTTCCTCCCAAGAAGAAAATTTAATGGTAGTTGGCCTGAAGGTAAAAGTATTTCAGTATTTAGCACTGTTCATTTGCAATATCACTTTGAGTTTCAATTGTTTTAATGAACTGTTTTAATGAACTTTTATTATTTCAAATGTATGTAAAGAATGAGGCACTAACCAGGGCTTTTTTCTGGGGGAACGTACCGGAACGTACCTATTTTTACGCCCCCACCTATTTTTAGCCTGGCCCAGAGGTCTCACCCGTGCTCCCTGCACAGCCAGAAAGGAGAGACTCACATCCCCCTTGGCCCCCCTCTCCTCCTCCCCGATGTTAGTGTGACAGCAGCAGATTCTGTGTTCTCTGTCAGATACGTCCTCCCCAGCCAATGAAAACACCAGACAGGACACACCCTCTCTCCTCTCCAGCTCTGCTGTAGAAACTTAGCTGAATAAATCTGTGTGTAACTGTAATTTTGAACATTCATAGTACGAGAACCATTCATAGTATAATCATGAAACTTTCAGGGTCAGTAATGCTCCCCTACTACTACTTTCACCCCTCTATCTAGAAAACATATATGTTAAATTTCAGCTAAAATACAGCTATCAGATATTGCAATATCTGATAGCTGTATTTTAGCTGAAATTTAACGTATAAGTGTTGTAGCTAGGGGGGTGAAACTTGGGGTGTAAGTAGTAGTAGGGGAGCATTACTGACCCTGAAAGTTTCATGATTATACTATGAATGGTTCTCGTGCTATGAATGTTCAAAATTACAGTTACACACAGATTTATTCAGCTAAGTTTCTACAGCAGAGCTGGAGAGGAGAGAGGGTGTGTCCTGTCTGGTGTTTTGATTGGCATAAAGCACTACTCTGCTGCTTTCACATATCCTAATTTGAACACATAGATCTTTGAACCCCTGCATGGTAGAACCTTGACATTTTGGGGCTTACCATTTAACCCCTGAGACTATATCCATGGGAATTTTCTGATCGATTAATCTCTCGACCACGTTGGTTGGTCGGGCAAAATTCGTATGAAAAATCGGAACGTGTATGGGGGGCTTAAGTGATACTAAACAAAGAGCCGTTCGGGAGCCAAAAGAGACGGGGGGGGAGGGGGGGTGGTGTGAGTTCCACCACCCTTTCTCTGAGAAAAAAAGCCCTGGCACGAACGCACCCATACTCTTGTAGCTCCGTGTTAATGTTAAAAGCAGCGCAAGGTGTCTACAATGCATCTCATTTCTGTCCAGCGCATCGTGGGACCAAATGGTCAGCTATCGCCCTCAAGGGAACGAGACGCCTATCAATTTCTCCAAAAATCCAAAAAAAAGACACTTCATATGGGGGACTTACAAATTACAGACAATGGGAACACCCAAATGGGGCAGATTATGAACTGCCATGGGGTGGGGGGGGATACAAATCTAAGGATCTAGAAGACATCAGCAATGCCTGCAAGCCAGAAGCACATACAACAGATCGCATGCATTTGCCTGGCCAATTCCTTCCTATTACAGATGCATTAAATTATATGTTTAACATTGTAAGAATTTTAAGGGGGTGACATAAACTTTGCCATTGTGATTATCATCGAGTACCAATCACATAGTGGTCCAGAGCATGGTTAGATAAAAAAAAAGACAATAAGAAATGGTCTGCATTGTTCATAGCCCCGTATAAATCTCTGTCTTAGAATGTATTGACAGATGAAAGACCTGAATTGTAGCCTATTCTTGATCATATCATTCGGTCCTGGAAAGGCGTGGCTCGCAGTGGACAAATTAATTTGGATTCAAGTCAGGGCAAATGTGGCACCACCATGTATATGTGTGCAAGCATGATAAAGGGTATTGCTCATAGTTATGGTTTATACCAACATTTAGGCTGTCCAATGTACCATTGGCAATCAAATATATATGATATCTACATCAATTTTA
This sequence comes from Ptychadena robeensis, assembly GCA_036250615.1. Classification (NCBI taxonomy): domain Eukaryota; kingdom Metazoa; phylum Chordata; class Amphibia; order Anura; family Ptychadenidae; genus Ptychadena; species Ptychadena robeensis. The sequence continues at coordinate 37,503,931 of CM070042.1, read as the reverse complement.
AAGTAAATTAAAGTGTGAATTCCAGTTTAAAATTCAAGTATTATTGACAGGCTTTGAGTACCATAGGGCAGTGTTTTTCAACCACTGTTTCGTGGCACACTAGTGTGCCGCGGGATGTTGCCTGGTGTGCCGTGGGTTTTTGACCCCACCCTCGGCCCTCCTATCTAGCTGCCTCTTATAGTATAAGTCTTATACTATAAGAGGCAGCTAGAAAGGAGGGCTAAGCAACCGCATCCTCACAGAGCCGGTCCGTGTATAACACGGATCGGCTGTATAAGTCTTATAGTATAAGACTTATACAGCCGATCCGTGTTATACACGGACCGACTCTGTGAGGATGCGGTTGCTTAGCAACACGCGTCCCCACAGACCAGGGGCGGTGTTTTTGCTCTGCTGGTAACGCATCTGTGTTCCAGCGGGGCACCTGCTGATGACGTACTTCCGGCGGGAACCGGAAGTGCGCCACGATTATGCGTATCGTCGTTGCCCTCCGATTTTTTTCATGAAACAAGTGTGCCTTTGCCCAAAAAAGGTTGAAAAACACTGCCATAGGGGGCCCTTGTTAATTGTTGACGATAAGCTTACCATCCTGAGCCAATACTGATGAGCTAGACATCTAATGATTCGATTTCTCTTGTTCTTTCAGATTCAGAAAGTATGGATTAGAAACTGCCAATGTTTATATCTGTTTTCCATGTAAAGGTTTTAATAAATGCTTTTCCCATGCACATTTACCTGCAGGAGGAGATTGATATTCTGGGATCAGACGGACAAATTTATCGTGGTAGGATGGACTCCAGCTTACCAGCTATACATGTCAGAGAGGGTAAGAAAATGGTGCCTGTAATTTCGTTATAAAGATTATAGGGAAAATGTCAACTAGAGATGATGAGATGCATGCTAATTGTATGCAGAGTGAACCTGAGCTGCTCTGGTACAACATCTTTTGTACATGATTGGTTCAGTTTTAGTCTGCAGAGATTTAATCACGGGAAACCGCTGGGTGTGGCACGGCCCCTGCAGGCAGGAAGTGGGGGACAGGACATCTTGCCCCACCCCACCTGAGTTGGCGGGGTTAGAACTCAATGAATTCATGTCTATGGCTGTGATTAAGGGTGATGGTCAGTGACCGCCCACGGCACGCAATCAAAACCACAGTGAGCCAGGTTTTAGATCACGGGCTGATCGCAGCTGTGGGGATGACCCCACTCAAATGCATATGCGTAAATGCCCGAGATCACGGCGGTTGAACATCTAACTGGAAACAAGGCCTCATTGTACGTTTTCATGGCTAGAAACCACAAATTACATTGTTGTGTTTTTAACTTTAATCCATGAGAAGTACCCGTGAAGGTTATGGTGAGAAGGGATGAAAGGAATCAAAAAGCCCTCAACTCGAGCAGTGCATAGCACAAATCAAGCCTTCTTAAAACTTTAATCCATGTAGTACTTTTTTTTTTTTTTGAAGTCATAAAGACTATGTGTATGTGTTTCCTCCAAAAAATATAATGTATAAGTGGCCTGATAATGTTCATGAAGTAGAATTACTGCAGCACATAAAACATATGTTTCTTCTAATACAGCAAGTTTGAAGTTCAAGTGATACCGTTTATTGGCTAACTGAATTAATTAGAGAAGCAAGCTTTAGGATGTCGCAGATCCCTTCTTCAGGCTTAAAATTTCAGGATCTGCGATATGCCGTAAGCTGACTTCAGTTAGCCAATAAACGGTATCACTTGAACTCCAACCTTGCTGTATTTATCGATGTGGCTAACACGTACCACACTCTACTATTAGTACTTATATGATGCTGCGCTACAGATGCTTTTAGCTGTAACCTTCCACAAATACCCTCAGTGACAATACTGCGCTCCTATAATATTATATGAAACAATGCTCCCGCTCCTCCTCAGACAGCAATGCTACTCATGTAGCTGGATCTGCTTGCACTACCTGGATATATAACCTTACCATACTTGATTTTGGCCTGTGCTCAGCCATTGTTTTTGGAGCAATAGCACAGCCTCTGTCCTGCTTTATAAGGCTTCGCAGGTACTATTTGGATACCTCTGTCCACAGGAGCCTTTGTTTTTTCAATATTTCATAATACTACCGTTTTCCCAAAATGACCGTTCTTATATTCATTTTGCCCCAAAGGCCTATTCTTTTTTCAGCAATCTTATTTTCCCTGAAAGAATACGGCACTTGGTATAGGGGGGGGGTCATTAAAAGACACGGATATCGGAGGGGGATCAAAATGGCACAACCGTGGGGGGGGGGGGGGTTCCATTTAGTAACCCCCTCTGATCCTCCTGTCATTTTTAGCCCCCTGATCCCCCGTGTCCGAGTTACAGTACCGTACTTCGTGCTTATTTTGGGGGGGGGGGGCCTTATATTTCAGCGTGAGCAAAATGACGGGTCCTTTTTTGGGAAACATGGTAAAACCAACAATGCTCTACTTTCCTCTAGCTTCCGGTATCATGACCATGGTAGAAAAGACTAAAAAGCAGCTGGCTGACTGACAGGACATGGTGAAGTTTACTATTTTGTTCTGGGTTCTTCAGAGCAAAACCGAACTGCGCTAACGGGACGTCCGGTGGGAGCACGTACAGATGTGATTTTAGTGAATGTCCGCCTTGGCCCTAATAGGAACGCAAGCCGATTATTTCAGCCTAAAAGAGCTATGCACAACC
>CM070042.1:37486028-37501213 GCA_036250615.1 Ptychadena robeensis | reverse complement strand
CAGGGACATGAGGGGTGGGATGTCAGTGAGGGGGTAGGAAGATTTTTTACTCCAGGTAAACACTCTTGTGTTGGTAATTGGACAGGTCTCGTTTAAGCTTGTTTCATTTGGACAGGATGGTATTGGTTTCACGGTGAGGAGCCAGGAGTTAAATAAAGCGGAATCTCTGAACTGATCGATAACTTTATCTGTCATTAATTAGGTTGATGCATTGTTTTAGTTTTCTTTCCCGCTGTGTTATGATGACACTTAACCACTTTCTGGTACAAAAACTCAGCCATTCTTTTGTTTGTTTGTATCCCTGTTCAAGCATTTGCTCAATGCACCAATGAGCTGATCTGGCCTCTCCTGCCCCCCCACCCCTCTCACCTGCAGCATGCTAATGAAGGGGCGGGCACTCCTCTATGTGTGTGTGTATAAATCCAGAGACTTACTGCACCCCTTCCCCTATGGTTGAAAAAAATCATCTGCTCGAAACGCGTCCCATTGTTCCTATTAAGCCCCCAGTAACTGTAAGCAGGAAGTGATCTCTTCTCCCCCACCAGGAAGTGAGGTCCTCCTGGAAAACACATGGCCCTGAGGGAGCCACCCTTGTAAACCTCTCTCAATGTGCGTATCTTGTCTGTTGTTTTGTTTCAATTTGTTTTATCTTATCCTATTCCACATTATTTAACCAATTGTTGTACTAGGTTGTGCACCTCTGTCCTTGTTCTTATTTGTCTGTTACAGGGGGCCACACTCCTCCATTTTGAGAGCTGCACACCTACACACAACTTATACACCCATCCCTCATACTGACTCCATTTTACTCTGTAATCCTTGCTTAGGCCCCATAAACCAACTGAGGGCCTTTCTGGCCACTGCTATTACTATAGCTGTGTAATCACTGCTGAAGGTTGTGCGCAACTACCCATTATCTTTCCAGGTATAGGACATGTCTGTAGTTTTTAGTTGATCTATCGGAAATTGAAGGACGTTGTTAGCGATCTTAAGATCTGCCCTTTGCAGGCCTCATCCCACTTCCGGATGCATAAATTGGCGATAAATCGTATCCCGATAATGGTGCACTTTTCTACCGATGTACAACTTATGACAAAAGACCCTATCGCATACGTGATCGATCTCTGAGAAATCTACACATATATGGCAAGTTTTAGGAGGTATAAAGGGCCCACATTTAGATTACATTACATACTTCATTTTATATCCCTTTACTTTAGAAAGAAATGTTTACATAGTGAGGACAGTCCACTGTTAGACAATTCACCTTACCATGTTTCATAAATTTCTACTCCTGGTCCTTTTCCAGTGGCAACTTAATATTTGGGATTTTTCTAATTTTTAGCAAACTGCTAAACAGGGTTACAGGGAAAGCTATGAAAACCTGACCTGGAACAACCTTCCATATTCTATACAAAACTACTGCTTTGGGTTTAATTAGATTTCAAAAGTATAAAGCAATATGGTCATCTGGAAATTCATTCATATGATGGCTTGATGTGTATATGGTAAGAAAACATCTACAGACAGATAATATACTCACTTTACTTTGCATCTCCAGGCTGATCTTTTCCAGCACTCTCTGCCAGTCCTGCTCCTGCCCACTTACTTTGCCCAGCAGTTCTTGCATCATGCCGTTTATCTGTTCCGTGGTGGCATCAAACTGTGAGCGGCTTACTTTGCCTTCCAAGAGGCGCATGTCTACTTGCTAGCCAAATCATACACAACATGAAAAAACACAAGTGAAGCCAGGATCTCACATTAATTTGCATTAAGATACATCAGAAATATTTGGGGTCATATCTAGTTTTCGATCTATCATATTCTGAGCAAAAAGTCTGTAATAGCACAAAACATCAGTTGAAAACAAAAAATAAGCAACTGCCCATAAATCGTTTGCAAACCACTCATATCTATGAGATGTGGCCTACAGCTTATTTCCCAGATTTCTATACTTTATGCATTTTCCCAACCCGTATTTTTCTACAGAGCACCAACCAAGCATTAAGTCTTAAGCTGGGTACACACGTGTAAATATGGGCCTGATTGTTTTCGAGAGGGACTAATCAATCCCGCTCTAAAACAGGGATATCGGACATGACCGGAAATCAAGGTCGATGTCCGTTGCTTTGCATCGAAACCGCGGGGTCTCCATGCAAAGCATCGGCTTAGCTGAAGAAACAGCAGTGCTGTATCTCCAGCTTCTCTGATATCTGACAGCAGCGTGATGACATCATTGCGCTGCTGCAGGGTACATTGAACGGCTCCAATATCGAGCTGTGTATTCCCTGCTTTAGACCTCAGAGTCTTGAGGCCAAAATCTATCAATCCACCAATAAGGCCTGTATGGTAGACTGGCCAGACGGAAGCCACTCCTTAGTAAAAGGCACCTAGCAGTCCACCTGAAGTTTGCCAAAAAACACCTGAAGCACTCTCAGACCATGAGAAACAAAATTCTCTGGTCTAATGAGACAAAGATTGAGCTCTGGTTTGAATGCTGGGCTCTGTGAACACCTCTGTGAATGTCCTTGAGTGGCCCAGCCAGAGCCCAGACTTGAATCTGATTGAATATCTCTGGAGAGATCATAAAACTGCCGTGCACCAATGCTTCTCATACAAGATACAACCTGATAGAGCTTAAGAGGTGCTGCAAAGAGGAATGGGCGAAACTGACCAAGGATTGGTGTGCCAAGCTTGAGCTTGTAATTGCTGCCAAAAGGTGCCAATCTCACCCATACAAATCCTGATCAAATATATCAGCTATGTGAACACATCTGAATCTCTCCATTCCCTTTAGCACTTACATTTGATCTTATAAATATGCACAATAAAACCGCTAGATGCTCAATACACATCAATCAATAACCTCTTTATCCTCTGCATTACTCTCACCCTTTACTGACACTTCAGCCATATATACAATCATTTTCTAATTTCTCCACCTACTCCCAAGTACTTTAACTGTCCTTACAACCTTATCTTTAAACCTTCCCTGGTGTTATATTGCGGGTGACCCTGAGTTCACCTCCAGCTGAATGTTTTGGCACATTTTCTCCATGCTGAATTTGAGCTTACCGCCCAAAAGCTTAATAATAATCTTCAGCAAAGTTGCATCTCAGCCATGAATGGTATGGTATGATAAGGTATGATAAAGGTATGGTACGCTCCTAAAAAAATTTATGTAGTTTGAAATAACACCAAATAAAGCACAGGGGCCGTTTTACTCGATGCATGCAATTTACATGCATTGGCAAGGGCATCTTATTAATCCTCTCTTGTGGCCAGCCATACCTTACTTTACCATGTCATACCATACATGGCTGAGAAAATGAGCATCTCATTTGTCCTGTGTGTCCTGTTGGAGTCCTGTGTGAGACAGGTAGTCCTCTGTCCCCTGTTGGAAATCACTTTTATCATGACTTCTTTGAAATCTGCCAAGAATTCTTTTCAAATTAGAAAACTCTTATTGAAATTTACCTTCACCTCCACATGGTCCTTGTCTGCCTTCTTCTCCTCAAGATTCTCCAGAGTCTGATAAATCATCTGTCAAATATAAAAGTATGTCATTACTGCTGTGATTACCTAAGCTGACCTTCGTAAACATGCTCGACCCTTGGAGTAGTCAGTGACCTACTGCAAACCAGACAGGTATAATTTCAAGAAAGTAAAAAAAACAAAAAAACAAAAACAAAAAAAAAAAACAAGGACAGCCTCTACAGTACTGGTTTCTTTATTAAACAGAACAGATCTATAGAATGCATAGAGGAATATTAATGAATGATATGTTTGTAGGACACAAAAGAGAGAACTGTTATTTAATGGGCAGGCACCAGGGATTAAGAAGGTGATAGAAACCAAGACAGTGAAGGATGTTTTCTCCTCTCACATCAATGTGTCCTTGCTGTTCCTGCTGGTCTTGGAATATGGAGCCTAAGGTCTTGTCGAGCTGCTCCAACTCCCCTTGCAGTCGCTCCTCCCTATCGTAGGGTGAATGCTTTTCCTAAGAAAATCATTAAAGAAATAGAAATAACATACTATGAAAAAGTAAATAGGAATAAACAAACTGTATATAAAATTATATTATTTAAATACAATCCATACATCAAAACATATACAAGAAATGGCCGCCCATGGAAGTAATACGTTTATGCATGCGCTTCACTTAACCTCCTGGGCAGTTCACAGAGGTGTCTACCAAAAGCAGTACATTGATTTGAATAGAGATTTGGTTTTCTTTTTAATTTGCCACCCCTTCCCATCTGTTGGCCATACACAGTACAATTTCACAGTCAGATTGACATAAAAAATGTATTGTTTACGTTGATCAGACAGAAATTAAATGCACCAAAAGTGGTTGAATTTGAACGTTAAACTGACCTAGCAGTGATCGGTCTTGTCAGCACAAGTTTGACGTGGCCGTTTCGAGCGTCGTGCGCATTTACGGCCATCTATCTGACCCATATAATCTGTGCCCACCACTGTTTTTGAGCGGGACAAATTAATCCCGTTTGGAAACAGCCCTATCGGACATGACCGTAATTACGGCGACGTCATCACGCTGCTGCAGGGAACATCGGACAGCTCGTATATCGAGCCGTCTGTACCCTGCTTTAGACAGATGGTCTAGCTGGCTTGACTTTCGAGAAGCAAACCCTGTCTAGAGGTCTTTATACAGATTGACCAATGTTGTTATACCATGTATTGTGTTTCGTGGCTTGCACTATATCAGAGGTTAGAGTAGAAATGGCACCCTCCCCCCACCTCACCAAATAGTGAGGATTTTGACGAATCTATGGATAGAGGATCATATATTACATAATATGATGGGGGTTTCCGAAGGTGCCTTTTCAATCAATATATGACACAATGAAATACTTAAAAAAGATTCACATTTAATTTTTTAGGGTAAAAATACATATATTCTTTTTTATTAAAAAAAACAAGCAGTTTGTTGATATACAGATATAGCCAATCCTTATACATTTTTTTCTTCTTCAAATAGCAGCCCCAACAATGGGGGTGATGTCCAAGCTGTGTATGGGAGTGACCTTCGACGTGTTTCGTCCCTTTCAGAAGAAGAAGAAAAAAAAACCCAAACTATTTTCTTTATTTATCTTCTGAAAGGAATGAGGGAAAAACCTCCAAGATTAAAAGCTATGGAAAGAAACTTCCCGAATGAGATGTTGATACACAGATCATAACAGGTAAAACTTACTACCCATCAACCACTGGCAAGGTAAAATGACACATTATTTAATATTTTGTTGTTGATTACGAATGTTTTTTAATGCTTATAGTGAATGGGTCTTCTTGATAAAGTCCCAAAGGGACGAAACATGTCGAAGGTCACTCCCATACACAGCTTGGACATCACCCCCATTGTTGGGGCTGCTATTTGAAGAAGAAAAAAATGTATAAGGATTGGCTATATCTGTATATCAACAAACTGCTTGTTTTTTTAATAAAAAAGAATATATGTTTTTTTACCCTAAAAAATTTAAAGTGAATCTTTTTTAAGTATTTAATTGTGTCATATATTGATTGAAAAGGCACCTTCGGAAACCCCCATCATATTATGTAATATATGATCCTCTATCCAATGTTGTTATACCAGTTTTGTTCCTTTTATTAAATTCTTTCTACTTTCTAAGTTTTTTAATATTTCCTGGTCACCAGTTCAGAGGTGACATAAAGTTTACATCTCTCACTTATTTTAGTTTCTAAGCTTTAGATATGGATATACTTTTATGTATGCCTCTTTTCAGCTTTTTGTTTTACCCTTTGTTATAGTTTCAGTGTTGGTCCATCTGGATGTATTACACTTACTATATATTTACTATAAATGTAAGATAACATAGAGCTGCACTAATGCTGGCCATACACATGCCGGATTTTAATCTGACCGACTGGCGTGCCCGCTCTCGCCGTCGGTCAGGTTAAAATCTGGCCGTTTATCGGCATGTGCCCACATGGGGCGACAGATCCCTGTCGCCCCACTTCTCGGCCGGCCAGAGATCCGACATGTCGGAAAATCTCTGGCCGATGGGAGCCGATGCCATAAGCAGCAATGAAGACGGCGTCTCCATCGCTGCTTATGGCCGGCACACAAAGGGTGCCTGGCCGATTGTGGGGCCCCAGAATGCAATGGGAGGCTAACGTGATGACGTCATCACGTTAGCCTCCCGGAGCGATATCGGAGGGCGATATCGCTCCAGCTCGGCATGTGTATGGCCAGCAAGCTGTTACCTATACCTATTGTGTGCTTCTGTAATTGCTTTGTTAACAAGAATATGACACGATTGTGTGCACTGTAATATGAGACAGAATATCTATGTATGTTTTAGTGACAACTTCAATAAAAGTTACTATGCAAAAAAATATAGACTTCTAGGTACTTGTATCCGATGCTCAAAACTTGATCTAATTAGATGTAAAAGTCACTGTTAGGAGGAATACTGTGCTTTCTGCATGATAATAAATACCTTCATGTAGAACACTGACACATTAACAAACATGAAAATATCTTTTCAATGCCAAATTTGAACTTGAAACATTTCCCAAAGACCACCAGTGGGAAGTGGCTCATAAGAACACATTTACTTTGTCTTCATTCTTGGTAACCTTAAGAAGCAATGAAAAGGCCAAACTAATTGATCTGAGGAGTGAAAAACTCTTTTTCCGATCTACACATGACATTATGTGACAATTTCCATTACCTGGAAGGATCACTCTGATATTATCTGGGATAGTGGTTTATATTTTAGCACATTTTAAATTGAGAAGGTTGGTAATGTTTCCAAGATTTAAGTTTCATAGAAAAGAAAAGATTTGCTATTCAAATAACTGTAAGAGATGCTTTTACAATTATAAACTGCTGCCATAAAAAAAGGTTTGAGGGCCCCTTCACACTATATGCATTTTTTTAAACGCATGCCTTTCTGCATATATACAAAAATACACATGTGTTTTTTACATTACATCTGTGTTTTGCATTTGCGCTTTTGAACAAATGAATGAAAAATGCAAGATTAATCAAAAATGCATACAGCAGTGAGTTTTTAAAAACGCATGTGGAAACACTGCGTTTTTAAAACCGCAACGCATACAGTGTGAATGGTAACAATGCTTGTCTATGTAAAAACGCGTGCTATAAAGAAACGCTCGCGTTTTTAAAGCGCAGCACATTTAGTGTAAAATGGCCCTGAAACAAAAAAAATGCTTCTAAAATCTTCTCTAACAAATGGCCATATAAACTGAGACAACTCACATTTTCCCTGTTACTTTTTAACTCTTGCATGTCTCTATAAAGGGAGTTCAGCTTCTCCTGTAGCTCTGGTAGTTTTCGGAGTATTTCACCTGAAAAATTTATATATATAATTGTTCAGAGAATAGAACAGATTATACCCCATTTCCCCGATGATAAGGCACGGTCTTATATTTTTTTGAAACGCCAAAATGTGCCCTAGGTCATATTTTTAGGGGGATGTCATAAGCCTGCCATACACCCACCGACTGGGTGCCGACAGACGAGTGGCGATGAGCTCTGGAATGCAGCGTGATGACGTCATCACTCTGCATTCCCGGGCTGACTGAATCGGCCGGGCACCCTTTGTGTGCTGGCTGTTAATTTCAATGAAGACACCGGTCTTTATTCAAAGTAACGGCATCGGCCATGTCCGTTCTCTGGCCGGCCGAGCTGTGGGGCGACAGGGACCTGTTGCCCCATGTGGGCACACACCGATTAACGGCCGATTGGTGGCCGATTTTGAAGCCGACCGACGCCGTGAGCGCGCACGCCCCTTGGTCAGCGGTAAAATCGGCTGCTAATCGGTCTGTGTATGGCAGGCATTATTCTGATCACTCTGTGGCATTCATTGTTCCCTTTGATCACTCAGTACCAATCAATGTCCCCTTCTGATCATTCTCTGCCATTATTTGTCCAATTCTGATCACTCTGTGCCATTCATTGTCTCCTTCCCCTTCACTCACTTTTTTGGGGTTCTACCGGTACGGCCGGGTAACAGACTCAGTTATCGGTGGGTGTCTTATTTGCAGGGGGTGGCTTATTTTAACGTTTTGGGCAAAAATCAGGGGGTGGCTAATTTGATTGGTATGGCTGATCATAGGGGAAAACAGGGTATATATGTTTTATATGAAAACAGTCAACATGAACCTATTTAAATGAAAATTGGTACATGGTAAAGAAGTAACCGATTCATCATATCGTGAAGGAAATTTATTTTTTCTGTATAGTCTTGATATTAACAGCTTGTTTTATATTGGGAGACAGTTAATCTCCCTAAAGAAGAGCATATACTGGGAGAAACGTGTCAGAGCGAAAGATCTTAATAGATCAGTTTGGTCTGGGTTAATGATTTATACAGTTGTAATACTGTATTTAATATAATTACAGTTATATGATTTTAATCTGTAACTTGATAAATTACCTTCTGTTTTTTTTTATAGAATTGTTTTGTATATGGTCCTACTGTTTTAAATAAAGAGCTTTTAACTGGCTATGCACAGTATAAAATACCCATTGACACCACCTAGGCCTGGCTATGCACAGTACACAATAACCCTTGACACCACCTAGGCGTGGCTATGCACAGTACACAATAACCCTTGACACCACCTAGGCCTGGCTATGCACAGTCCACACTACCCCTTGACACCACCAAGGCCCGGCAACCCCTTTTCCTATATCCAGCAGTAGAATGCACCTGCATTTCCTTGCAGCATGTTGAGCTCTGTTCGGTCTGCTTTGATTCTCTGCAGTTCTTCCACTCTTGCTTGAAGCACAGCATGTTCCTCAGACAGAGCACCAATATTTCGAAGTGCGTCTACTGTATCTGCATAGGGATGGGATGTGTTGCTGCCTTGGGAGGAAAATTGTGTACATAGGGGTGATGCTTTTTGAGGTGTACCAGAAAAGTTTGAGTGAGCTGATGGAGAGTGATTGCTATCACTCAGAACTCTTAGTTGTGTAGTTGTTGTGGAGTGAGTACCAGGAGGTTGAGTTGTTCCTTCAACACTAGTTGGTGAAGGATGGCCATCTCCAGGAGATCCTGGATGATGTGCATAATCCTGACTAATAAAAAGAGTACTGCCACAATGCTCATGGGCCACCACAGGGCTAGCATGGGATATATCTTCAAGTTGCTGGCTTGCAACATTTGTTCGAGTTGGTATGGATGTGCCTTTCTGACCATTAACGTGAGTAACTTCTTCAGTGGTAGTAGCACAGAGGGAGGGCTTTCCAATGGACTCTTGTGCCAGACCTGTTTTAGTTTGGACATTAGTGTCTACAGGCCCTTCAGTAATGTGTGCAGCATCAACCTGAGTCTGCAACATGGATGCTGAAGTGGTTTCCTCTTGTGGCATAGTTTGGGAAGTCATTTTCCCAACCAAAGATGTTTTATTAGTCCCCTGGCCAGTGGGTAGAATATATGAAGCCTGGGCATCCTAAAATGAGAAGGAGACAAATGCACAATATTACCATGTGAATAAAATATCCCCAGTGCAATACTGGCCCTAACATTGTCAGAACAAATCCTTAAATAAAGCTTTTGCTGACCTCTCCTCATCAGAACTCGGGAGAAATACCATGCATTCTATCTTTGAGGGTTATGTCACTCCAGCCCCTTTGGGTCAGTCAGAAAAAGTATAGCACTGCTATCATAGCAGTAAGGAGAGGTATTGTCCCCAGCCCACTGTAAGCTCTAATTATGCAAAAGAGGTGGATGAAGTTATGCGCCCTTTATGCCCAGTACCTACAATACAAGCCACATGGGGCAGTATTATGATCTGTGGTTTCTTTAGTTGATCTGGTCTAAGTAAAGCAATGCCATAATCTCTAGGAGGTGAAAACAACATACTGTATCTTTAACTTACCACAGTTACTGGTCGTCTCACCAGAGTTTCACGCAATGCTTCCCACTGGACCATATTGCTCAGTTCATCTGGACTGGGAAACCTTGAAAGCTTGTCCTCCAGAGTGTTCTATAATAATAACAACACATAAAAGCATTGTTAAAGTATAAGATTATATTATAAAAATGTATTTCTGTTTCAGTTAAGAATAAGTCTTGAAAGTGTTTTATGTTTTATAGATGCCCCCCAAAAATCGTGTTGATTCAATGAATTCTGCAGACAAATACTTTTATCAGCCCTGGCAGCCCAGACAGGCAGTGTGTTACCGGTTGGTTCATTTGTTTAAAGCACAAGTATCTGCAATTTATTATTGCTTTTTTATGGGTTTAGATACACACCTATATTGCTTTATTTGTTTTCTTTCATCATCATTCATAAGGGTGTAACAAGTAAATAGGAATTACATTTTTTACGTAAACCTGTGGTGGCGGCGGTGGTGGTGGGGGGGGGGGGGGGGTTACCTAGTATGGTACCCTGGAGTCAAAGTTAATAAAACAGGGATGACACTGTCTTCCAGAATGGTATAAAAGAGGAAGATAGGAGGGGCCAGAGGTGTTATGCTCTTGAGTTTCCTGCTCCATCTAGTGACAGAGAGGTGCCATGTGAATCTCTCCAACCCGGTCTTGCGGTAGAGTGCAAAGGGCTTCTCTAGTCAATTAAGGCTTTCAGGACAGCAGCACTACCCCTTCCTGTGATTATTCATCCACCATTCTCTAACTGTTCTTCCTAAGATTACACCCTGTTGACTGGGCGCAACAGTTGACTGTACATATTCTTTTTCAAAGTAATGTTCCCAAATTTTGAAGTTGGCCAGTGTGTGTGTGGACATAACATGCTTACTGGCAGAGGTCAGTGTATAAGCTTGAAGCTGAAAAGGATCTTTAGTGTGGGAGTATTGATAAAGGAGAAGTCTGAGATTTTGGAAACTGGTAGTCCAGGGTATACTGAAATGTGTCAGACAGTGGTGTAGCATGGTGTGCCGTCAGTTTCATAGTGGTGGGGTATAACCTATATTTTTGGGAAACACACGCAGTCTTCTGCTTTAGCCTTTACCTTTCCAGGTTACTTAGATCTACAGTATATAGAAGGATTAGGTAAAAGGTCACACAGGAAACGAGGAATGGGGGTTTTCAGCATCACCCAAGGGGCCCCCCACTTCCCGAGGAGACTAGAAATGTCAAGTAGACAAGACAAGTAGTCATATGCATACAACAGACATAGCCTTGATTTTAAAAAGAAAATGAATATTTACATATAAGCTATTTGGGCCTAGAAATGAGCAATTCAGAAATAATAAAGTATATTGCTATTCCAGAAAATGTCTCAATTTACCAACTTCTTCTGGACATTTTCATGTTCTGTCTGCAAGTTGTCCACGTCTCGTTTTGTAGCTCTGTTTACCTCCATGAGGGTTACTCGCTGCTCCAGATCCTGTACATTATCCTACATGTGAAATAATTAGAAGCAGAGTTGATGCTATTATGACAGCATGAGTTGTGCATTTACATTCTGCATTGCAGTTATAAAATTGTTACAGGCTAATTTCTCCTCCCATATGTAAGTAGGTGCTCCTAGGTAAGTTGTTAGTGCCAGATTGTAAAATGTGTTTCTTTACAAGTTGTTTTATGGATTCAAGGAATGGGTACTGCAAGTGTGTATACACATATTACTAAAATCAACATATATGATGTATATGACACTATATGGTATGGTACTAGATGTTTGATGTGACATCAGATTATGTATTCTACTAGTATATTTGAATATTTTAAACCATTATGACAATGAATACCCAAAATCAAACATTAAATCCACAGACTTTAAAAATAACTCATCCTGAAGAATTGGTCGGTGTAGACCATGAAACGCATTGATGTAGAAAGTTATATTTCATCATCCAATAAAGCAACATTGATTATTATGAGCGCCTTGCACGAAGCCTCCTTACTTTGGGAAAACCTGATCCTTCACTCTATGCATCATACACACATTAAAGACACACAGACATTTTCCCATTGATTGATATGGGAAAAAAATGTGCCTTATAGTTACGGTTAGAAAAATACGGTACCTGTATTATATTTAGTACTCATCATTCACATCTTTGAGCATGAGTTATGTCAAATGAGCAAGTTTTTTTCCCCGCTGCATATGTGTATTAGGTTACCATTCAAAACTGGTAATCATACTTCATTTCTCATGAGTGAGGTTGGTCTACAGCAGTGTTGTCCAACTCCAGAGATTTTTTGTTTTCTGCTGGCATACAGCAGTAAATAAAGCAAGATGTGACTTACTCAGAAAATGTATGTGATAGCGTTGAGGTTTAATAGGGTACTATGTCACTTACCTGCTGAATGGATTCGGTGACTTTCTGTAGACAAGTTTCCATTTCTTTCTGGGAGTCCTTAAGATTGTTCATCTCATGGAGCAGATCTTGCAACACTGCCATGGCCTAAGAAAAGAACCCAAAACATGTTTATTTTAAGAATTCCAACATTTTCCAAAATAGACACTTCAACTTGGTCCAAAGGAACAATTTAATGGGGCGATGGATCGTCACATTTGTAAATTCTTTCTGTAACATAACAAATCTCTACCTTTGGGTTAAGGGGTAGGGGTTCAAAACCCACAGCTCTGGAGCTGCAAGTGGCTTTTTAGCCACCTTGTTGTGGCTCTCTGGCTGCCAGTAATATGCCATCTATATGCAGTATCTAGCCAGGGATCTTTAAATAAAGTGGTTGTCCACCCTTGGGTTAAGGGAAATCTCCTCAATCTCCTTTATCATTGCAGTATCAAGACTGATCCACTCATGACAAAGACCGTCTGATAACTGTGTTCACTCATTTCAACACATAATCACAACACAAAATGGCCCACATACATCTAGTGAGCAGTGGCTGATTTTTCGGCAGCAAAATCGGCCGTGGATTGCGAGTGCCCACATGGGGCCACAGACCCCTGTCACCCCAAAGTTCAGTTGGTCAGAGAACGGACATGTCTGTAAATCTCTGGCCGATGCCATTAGTTTGAAATCGCCAATGCCATTAGTTTGAATAGTCCAAACTAACGGCCGGGACACAAGGGGTGTGATGACATCATCACGTTGCACTCCACCGCTCGTCTGTCAGCTGCCACACAATTTTCACACCTTGGCGATTTAGCCTCATAACATGCACACAACTTGACACAAAAGGGTTGGAAAGGCTATTAAAGTTAACCATCTTTTGTGATTTGTTTGCTTATAATTAGTGGGTGTACACACAAAATTATACAAAAATTGGGTTTTTAAGGCACAAGACTCATAAAGTAAAGCAATGGATATATTTATTAATAGAGGAATAGACCTGTAACATACAAAAGTCTATCCTCAGGATATAAAAAGAAACGCAATGGTCTATCCTCAGGATATAAAAAGAAACGAATAGAAAACGCAGTTTTCTATTCCTGTCCACGGCTTCTTTTTGGTCTGTTGCTCCTTTTCCCTTTATTCTTGGCATTCTTTGGCCTTAATCCGCCTCAACAACTTTCTGTTCGGACCTGGGGTCCCTGCTCACTCTCCTTTCCTTCCTTTCACGTCTGGTTC
Source organism: Ptychadena robeensis (assembly GCA_036250615.1). Taxonomy (NCBI): domain Eukaryota; kingdom Metazoa; phylum Chordata; class Amphibia; order Anura; family Ptychadenidae; genus Ptychadena; species Ptychadena robeensis. Next base: position 37,487,697 of record CM070042.1, on the reverse strand, counting down.
ACCACTTCTCACATTTTCACTCCCTTCACCCCACACCAGACCTGAACCCTCTGTACTGGGGGAATCCTCTCAGCGGGAGGGCCTTCCGGTCTGGCTTCAGTTTCTCACAGTCCCAGCACCAGGTTTTTTCTTCCTTTGTTTCCTTTGGACTCTACGGCCTGTAGTCTGGCCCATCTTCTTCATTGAGGTCCGTTGCCGCAGAGAACCATACAGGGGACGAAATCTGGCATTCCAGGACTAACCCTTACACCCCCAAGACATTGATGGTGCTGTAGAAACTCACAAGAGATGAACCTTCTATTGGTTCGCCTGACCAAATAGGTTTGGGGTAAGTTCTCTGAATCCATTCATATCTTCACTAAGAATTACTATGCTTTTTAGCACACACGAGTTGTAAAATAAAATTATAAGTGGATATATGGGCACATTGGAGAAATAAGCAACTTGGGTTCTGACTGGATTGAATAACTGTATACTGCCATATTATGTGAATTATAATTTGCATTATTATTTTATTTTAGAAATCTATGACTGCATACTTGTTTTGATCCTGAAGAAGCCCGCTATTCGGGCGAAACATGTTGAGAATGAATTTTGAAGACAAGTATGGTTTTTTTGTTTATCTGTATACCTTGGACTGCGTTTCTTTTTATATCCTGAGGATAGACCATTGTATGTTACAGGTCTATTCCTCTATTAATAAATATATCCATTGCTTTACTTTATGAGTCTTGTGCCTTAAAACCCCAATTTTTGTATAATTTTGTGTGTATTCCAATGTATTTCGGGGTGTGGCACCTTACAGTGCATTGATACCTACCTCTGGCCATTATATTATATTTTTTTTATAATTAGTGGGTGTTTATAAAAGTTCAATTACTTTCTGGACTCCTGACAGACCCTCATCCAGTGCTGCACTGATGTTTTTTGAATTCTAAATCAATAAGCAAATTTTAAATTCTAAAGCAGGCAAAGGTAGCTGAACTCTATAAAACAAGAAAGGGATTTAAGAAAAAATTTAAGGAATTAAGAATGCCAATCCGTATTGTTCAAACTAATTAAGACGTGGTAAAATTAGGTGTTCTGTTAGAACCAAACCAGTCAGGTAGACCAACTAAAATTTCAGCCACAACTGCCAGAAAAATTGTTCAGGATGCAAAGAAAAACTCACAAATAACTTCAGGCAAACCACAGGACTCTCAAAAAAATGTGGGTTGGCTGTTTCAAGATGCACAATCAGGGCTTGTTTCCACTTGAAGCGGAAGCCCGCGGTTGTGCACGGCGCGGATACATCCGCGCCCATTCTTTTCAATGGTTCAATATACATGATCACATTACACTTCATTAATTAAAGTGCCGCCCAGCACTGACCGCGGCCATAGGGGTGAATGGCCGCCGATAAAAACCGCATTAGATGCGGTTCTTAGCGGCGGCGGTTCTTAGCGGCGGCAACCGCGTTGCAGGCTTCCCCACAAGTGGAAACTAAGCCTAAGAAGGGGAAGAAAGTAGGGCTGCATGTTGGGTAGCAAATGCCACAAAGTATCCTGCTTATGATATGTCAAACAACACAGAGACAAGCTTCTGGCACAAAGTCATTTGGAGTTATATGAATGGTTGGTTGTAAAAACATTTTTGTTAGATCTCAATGTAGGTCACTTACACATGCAAT
>CM070042.1:37463127-37486018 GCA_036250615.1 Ptychadena robeensis | reverse complement strand
GGGGGGAAGCATGAATTCTTTGTGTCATTTGTATTGCAGTTGTATTTCCCTATAAAGTGATTGCCCCTCTTTTTTCTGTGTGCTGGCCAGTAAATGATGTGAACAAGAGAAGTAAACCAAAATAAGTCATAAAACCTAACAGTGACCAACCACATACTTGCCATTTATTTGCCTATACGAAAAAAAAAGGTTTATAGTTGCTTTATCACTCAAGGTGTTTTCATTAAATGGGCTCTAATTATAATAATCTATACAATGAAGTCAGCTCACATTGCTTTAAAAAGTCCTATTGCACATCAAATGAAAAAGAAATCTTGATTGTAAATTGATGTATGTACCAACTTGATCCCCTGGGAGAGACATTACAAAACACTGTTATTGTCCATAGGTGGCCTGACACCCAATTACGCCGACTGCTAATGAGATACTGTGTCTCTACCTGGGAGACTTCCCTATTCTGGAAGAATGATTCAATATACATGATCACATTACACTTCATTAATTAAAGAATTAAAGTGACGTGGGACCTGTTTGTGTTTATTTGTTTATGGGTTGCTAAGGGTTTTGAAACACGGACTAACTGTAATGTTTTTGATGATTTAGGATTAGGAAAGTACCAGGCATCAGGACTAGAAACCTTGTAATAACATTTCTACATTATATTAATTTTATACATACTATACAATAATATTTATTATTTGCTTTTGTTCATAGGCTTTAAAGGCTCTAAATCTTTTTTGCCAGCAAATAAACCACCATGGTTACTTGTTATATTTTCACCTATAATGTGAGAAGTTAACATGAAACCAAAAAATGACCTCCATTTTTACAATTACAGTTGCAGGTTAAAGTATACCATGATCTATGGCCAAAGTGACACCAATTAAACTCTCCACCTCCAGTAACCTTTATTATTTTCCAAATACCTTAATTCAGGCAAAACCTTGGGGTCAAAACCTTTTAACACACAAAATGCTTGGTGAGAGGCTGGAACTCTGAATTTGTATTGTAAAGAAGATACAGAACTCAACAGTGCTCATTCCACTGCTTATATTATCCAGTCCAAGGTTTTATGAATCTACAAGAGTGATGGCGAACCTTTTAAAGAATGAGTTCCCAAACTGAACCCCAAAACCCAATTATTTATCTCAAAAAGTGTTGGCATGGCAATTTAACCTGAATTACACAACTCATACACACACAAAACATATAAACACACACACTCTACTATCTTATAAGATAGAATAGGAGAGGGTATGGGGCACTGTGTGCAATCATAAGATAGGGGAAGAGAACTAAAGCAGGCCATACACTCTGAGATAAAAATTACGATACATTAAAACCGACCAATGAATGCATTTTATCGTCCTGAAATCCACACATGTCCACATGGTACAACCGATATATTACGATCGTAATTGCCGTTTTTTTACGATCGTAATTTATTGGACATGTTCAAAAATTTTAATTGGTCTGGCAACATCGGGAAACTTCATACTGTTTTCATAGTGTTTACAGACCAATTACTGCCGAGGCTTCCCCTTTAAAAAAAAAATACATCACAATGGCCGATATAAACGGCGATGAATTTCAATGACATCCTCGTAAAAAAAATAAAAATACGATCCTAAATTGGATTTTCAATGTGGTAGGTTTTTTGCCGAATATTACGATCCAAACCAATACCGCCGTCGGGATACATTGGTCTGTTTTAATGGATCCTAATTTTTATCTCAGAGTGTATGGCTAGCATAACAGCATTGAGAGCCAATAGGCTGCAGTTTTTCCCCTGTGCTGGCTGACAGCTTGCGTGCCCACAGAGAGGGCCATAGGTTCGCCATCACTGATCTATAGATACAATAGAAGGAATAGTCAACACGTTTTGAGGACTCAGGAATTCCCCTTTCTTATGGCTTCATAAATGAAGGTAGCCATACATGGGTCGATTTTTGACCAATTGATCACCGCAAGTGCTCATGTCGATCGATCGACCATGAATCGACTGCTGCCCATCTTGAATGATAGACCCAGAAAAACATACCAAAAAAAGGATTGAATCGTGATCCGGCATGCCGTTTTTTTTGTCAATCAAAGTATGTTGGTGGAGACCCTTGATCACTTCCTGTGTCACTGACCCATAGCTCCCTATGCTGCAGCCATTCTGATCAATCAATTACTTTTCAATCAAACTTTGTGGCAAACAGGTCCTGTCAAAATCATCCCCAAATTGGTTTCCCAAGGTGGTGTGCTCATCGATTACAAAACGATCCCCGGTAATGATCAAATCAGTACCGGTTTGCAGAGAAATCAACTATTTTTTAATTTTAGGGACTGTTCTATAGAAAACCTCAGAATTAAAGAGAACCGTGGAAGCCTCGCTTTTCACTTTGCCCATCAATCACTTCAGTATGCTTTGTGTTCTACACTATTTTTAACCCCTGGAAAAACCTGACCATGTACTAAAAAGGCCAGTTGTTTGTGTTTGTCCACCATTTTGTCCCAGATTAGAACCCTTGGGTTCTAATTCATATTGCATACTTTAAAGCACATCTTGTGTTTCTAAGTTCCTAACACTAAGCACATCTTTAGTGGGCATTCCTCTTCCCTGGTTACTTATTACATTTTACATGTCATGTCTCACGTACCTAATTATTAACTTGTGAACTTCTGATGCAATAAAACTTCTCATCTTTCAAGATTCAGTCACATGAATGCATTCTAATTGGCTGGTTATATTGGAATTCTATCACCATGTTACCCATAATCAGACGTCAGCAACCCAAGGAAAGATTCCAAACATAACAACTGGATGTAAAGGGAACTCAGAACGCAGATTACTGAAAATCTGGGTTTCTGAGATGATGTTTTGTTAATATGAATAGAAAGTTAGTTGCAAAAAGTTCAGAAAGTTGTGTCGTGTGTATCCAACTGAGGTACATCCAACTGGAATTGCAAAAACAACAGGTTTCTTTACCACCCCCCTTAATTTAAAATGTGCAAATACATTTTAAAGAGAGATGTTCAGAAAGAGAAATAAAATGTTCCTGTCCTCTGTAGTTTTAGATTACAGATTATATGTTTGCCATATTTTTCATATTTTTAATATTCATTCTATAAGACACAAATACATTTCACATTGTATTAGAGAGGAAAGAAGAGTGTCTTATAGTGTAAAAAATATGTATCCATCTAGAGTCGATGACCACTACTTAAAGCTGGCCATAGACGGTTTATAGTGCGCAAAGTTTAAATTTGTCCATAAATCTAACAAATTACAGACCTGTTCATAAAGTTTTGATCAATTTCATTACTTTGCATGGGCCCCAGCGTCCCAATCCAAATTACATGCGGGCACACAAAGGGTGCGCGGCTGATTCTCACAATCATTTCCTAAAAAAACTTTTATTATTATCCTTTAGAAGCCAAAATAAAAAAATCTTGGACTAAATCATTGGCCATAACTGATACTGACTGAATAACTTGTCAACTTTGGCACATTACAACTCAATAAAAAATTATTTAATACTGTTTCTGCCAAAACCAGGCAGCTTTGCAGCTGTTAAAATGCTGATTCTGTGTGTATAACGATCATACAGAAATCCTGCTTGCTGGTAGAGTTTTATTGTTTCTGACAGTGTGGAAGAATTCAAAGTGGATGTGATTAACCAGAGAATGTGTAGTATGGAAATCCCTACTGAATATATGGGTTTACCTTCTCACTTGTCTCCATAAACAGATAACACAACAGACATTCCATCTCAGATTGCAGTAATTACCCATCTTAGTAACAATGATGAGCTGTTTGTTGATGTTGGAAGCAGGTTATTATCTGTAATGAGACCCAAGGGGGTCATGCTAAATTATTCAACTAGAGAAGTGTTTTGTACAGGAGAGAACAAGTAGGAAGAAAGGTGGTGAGGAAGTCCTGCATTGCTGCTACAATGTCTGAAGTTGGCCATATATTCATAAAGGTACAACAAAGAGCTGAAAGCTCTAATCGGTTGGAATCTAGGGCAGGGAGGTGGCTTAGTGGTCATGTGGGGTCTCAGGTTTTAATCTTGGTCAAGACAATATTTATAACAAATGCTCTTTACTCGTCCTGTATTTGCAATGGTTACTTACCACAACCTTAAAAAACATACATTGTCTTCCCCCCAAAAAACTGCCCATAGACTATGTTACTTATATGGGACTAGCACACGGCAATAAAATGGGAGCTGAGAAGGACAGTAAGTGAGATAACCATGGACTCTATGAAACAGTGGTTCTCAGCCATTTTAGATCCACGGTATTTGGAAAGGGGGAGCTCTGGTGTGGAGTGTCAATTGGAAAATACCGGAAGTGACACATCGTGATGTCACTTCCTTCACAATAAGGCAAGTATTCCCTCCCTCCTATTTTCCCTCCCCACTTAGTAGCATCTCTGATAGTTAGTAGCAGTTCTGATATTAGTGAACAAGTGACCCCTGTGAAAAGTGACACAAAGGTTGAGAACCACTGTACACCATTGTATAATATGTTGGCCCTACATAAATACTTGGTGAGTTCAGGCTACAAATAGTTTGGGACACTTTGTGGAAAACATTAAGGTCTTGGGGGGGGGGGGGGTCATGTCAATTTAGGTATTACAGGTATTTTCCTGAAACTATAGAGGAAAATTAAAAGTAATTTGAAAGTTTTTTCTTGTGGCCAATAAAAATCTGTATAAAAGTGCAATTGCTCTTGGATAGTAGAAGACAGTGGTGGGAAACTGAGTTGATATGGAGGGCCACAAGTGCGGCCCTCAGCATCACTAAAGGGCCACACATAACATTTTCAATTTATACTGACTTGTATAAGCATTTTTTAATAAAAAAAATGACAGCAGGCAGGGCTAGAAGACATTACTTACTATGGGGCACATAGTGGATCTATGATTCACGTAGAGGACTGAAGGGGGCTGCTGAACAACGCCCAAAGGGCTGCATGCAGACCCCGGGCCACAGGTTGGGCACCTGGGGGCTAGATTATACTCCCTTGTGCATTATTGAGCTTTGGAAGAACAAGATCCTTCCACCAGGTCACTGGCTGTCCTTTCTTGGACCACTTTTGACAAGTACTAGCTGCTGCATAATTTTGACTAACTATCATAATTTAACCCTTGTAAGAGCTGTTCCTTTCGCTTTCCCAGTTTCATCTGCTTTCAACACATCATCTTTAATAACTGACTATTGGTTAATATAGCCTATTTCTTGACAGTGGATATTGTAATGAGTTAATCAATGTTATTACCTTAATCTGTTGTTTAATTGGGGGTTCAGCCGCAAAAGGGGTTCCCAGTGAGGCAAATCCACACAGCAAGGCATTTCCTTAGAGCTCCTCTCCATATTTTGCATAGCAAAAGCTTCCAAACATAAATAACCCTCACAGGGGTTGTCAGCAGCAACAGAAAGTCCACAGATGAGATCAGCAGCCTCCTGGCTTCTAAACAAACAAAGCTTGTGCTCATAGATCAGAGATACTGTCTTACACACATCAGCCTCTGACACTCAGCACCAGGTGCTCTAATAGGCTTCTGAGCCTCTGGTAACACTTGACCAGGAATTGAGAAACTGACTCACTCTTGCAGATTCCCAGTAAAACCAGGCCCAGAACACAAGGTAAAAAAACAACAGCAAGGAACAGGAGAGTTCCCTGCGAATAATACACTGCTGGTTTCACCTCAGAATGGAAATCTGAGATACCGTGGCCCCACATATTTTCCCATCCAACACTCTGCCCTGTTACACTTGTGGTCACTGTGTTACAGTAGTTGGAATTGATGATGGTTATATATTGCTGGACTGCTCTCAACTAGACCCATTGTTACCAAGAGGAACTGGGCTCCTTAAGGTCCTCTGAATCTTGGGCAGTCTCTTCCTTTTGGTGAGCACTACCGTCATCAGGACCTCCATCATTCCAGTGAGATACTCTGGAAGAACATCTTGCCATATGGGCAGGGTAACAAGCATTTGCCTCCTAAGCACTGATAAGTACAAATAGTTATCCAAACCTAGTGGTCACTGAGCTAACTGCAGCAAATGAATGGCACTTTCTATATGATCATCTCTCTTTTAACTGCCTCTTGCTGTGGTCTGTAAATTATTATCCGTGTTCCTTTACTTTAAATTCTTTCATTCGTGGGGGTCTGCAGATATGTTGTCTTCTGCCTGGTTACCAAGGAACATAAAACCACATATGAAAAAAAGAGGTCATTGTGTCCACCAGAGCAGAACCATGACATTCACCATTTACTACCCTCTCCATCTGTGGTGTCATGAGAGGGTCTAATTTAATATAAATAGCTGCATTTTTCAGTTATTGAGGGAAACATGATAAGGAATTAAATATTGCCCTATGGGCAAAAATAACTCAAGCATATTTGTTTTTTCAAGCTTGATGACAACAGACATGAAAGAGCATGCAGTATTCTATTCTGCTAATGCAATATTCAGTGCTTGTTAATGATCTGCTGGAGAACAGTTTGATTTGGACTTACTATTGCAGGAAAAAGGACCTGTTAGGTTCCTATACATTCTTTGTGTTTTTTCTTCTGTGTTGTTTTTTCTTCTGTGTTGCAGTGGCTACATTAGCTATTGGGACTCTATGGAGCACTGTATGTAGCTACTGATGTGTGAGCATTCCCAATTCATGTGGCAAGTAATACATACCAGCGTTCATGGCACATGTCCTCCCAGGGAAGGAGCCTTTATATCTATATAGGAGGGGGCGCTCCTCCAGGAGGTTTAGGGCAGAGAAAGGAACATAGAATAAAGTAATAAAGGAGTGACAAAGTTGTTTTTCCTTGTAAAAATAAACATGACAAATGTAAGTATTGTTATTTTTACACGTGGCCTTTAATTGCCACAAAAGAATATGAAACCACTTTGTCTGCAACCACAGATATGTTATGTTCACCCACTACAGGCTCTCTTCAGATACAAGACCAATCAACCTACAAGGGAGCAAAGTTCTTAATGGGAGTAAAATGGATTACTGCACAGATCTTTAAAGCTGGGAATAGACGGGACGATTTCCCATAGACTCCTGACCCGATTTCGGCACTTGGGGCGAAATGACGGCTGATTTTAGCCCAATCTTGCTAGTTGCAGCACCAGATTCCTGCACGACCTAATACTGAACAGATGCGGGAACGCGCACGGCATCCCATCGGCAGTCGGGTCGTGCAGGAATCGGCACATCTATGCCCAGCTTAAGAAATACACAAATTTAAAGATTTAAGTAAGGCCCTCATACATCTTTAGATTACGTGTATAAAGCTGGGCATAGATGGGTAGTTTTTCCGTCAACTGCTCAGCCGGCCATTAGTGCCAAAAATCGGCTGGGCACCCTCCATCCGAACTAATGGGATCGGCCAGGAATTTACAGGCATGCGGCAGATTCCTGGTCAATCTGACCAGGTGGACGCACCCGATTTTCTGCCGAAACGCTTGGCGGGAACGCGCACAGCAGTCGATCGGCTTAAGAATGTGGCAGGAATCTGCCCGTCTATGCCCAGCTTAACTCATATTTGATTGTTACAGAGCGCAACATCTAAAGATGCCCATACACACATAGATCCCCGCAATCCTCAAACAGCTGATTGCAGCACGATAACGTCATCACACCATAGCCAGTCGTTCAGAGATAAAGCATACAATTTGTGAGCGCTATTCGCTGCTTGATAAAATAATGATGATCGACGCATGAAAAACTGACATGGATCACGATTATGGGTGACCTAGAACGGCTATCGATCAGCCGCAAAATCGCCCGCGGATCTATGTGTGTATGGGGGGATTAAGTAATTAATGGGATTGGTGTCCTTGTGTCAATATAGGAAGATATAGCAGAATGGAAATACAATTACTAAGAATAAAAATATAAACTTTTTTCATTTTTAAAAAAAAAAAAAAAAAAACTTAATAAACATTGTTTAAAAAAATCTGGAGGTGGCATTATTCTGGGATCAGTAGTAAAAATCATACCATGACTTTGGTAGTGCAAATTGGGCAGTACAGGTTCCTAGGATCAGGATCTAGTAGAGCGTCTTGTACAAGTTAATGACTGTGTTTGCCAGTGCTGATTCATATCTCTTAAGCTGGCCATACAGATCTCTCTGTCAGATATGCTTTAGATCTACCAACAACTATGTAGTATAGGGTCCACTGTGATTGAACACAGGTAGACTTGATGGTTTAGAAAGTCCCTCATATTACATGGTTTTGGTAAAACAAAAGGAAATCTAAAGAGAAATCTAAAGGTGTATGGGGACCCATGGTTTAGAGTACGGACCCACAGTTGAAGCGCAAAAAGTTAAGAAACTAATCTGTAGGAGCACAGCAGATTTAAGGAAAGTAAAGATTTGACGGTTTATGCAATGATCCCACTTTGTTTAAAAAATTTATGAGTGCCATCTATTGTAGTCATGTTGTTGTTGGTTGCTTAAAACCTAAGAAACCGAAACACCGAAAAACCTAAACATGTATGGTCATTCTGCTTTGAAATTACAAACAATGTTTATGTACCTGGCATACGCCATCTTCATTGGCCTCCAGTCTTTTCTTCATCTGCATTATATTCCACATATCTTCCACCGGCGTACCACCTTCCTGTGATTTCATCTTTCCCATCAGATCCCATCCAGTAGGCAAACAATACAATGCCTTTAACTGCTGCTCTAACTTCAAAATCTTTCTCTCCATCCAGTGGGAGCCATTTGGTACCCTGTCATTGTGGTCCTCTTCACCCATCTTCACCAGCCCTTTAGGGGGGTTGTACGGGCCACCATTTTCCTCTAGGAGCTCAGCTTTAACATCTTGAATGTTCAAATGTTTTATTATGGCCTGAAGAAGAGTGTGCAGGGCATTGAAATTTACAGCACCCACTTCAGGCGTGCCGATCGATAAATTCACCAGATCCGAAAGACTGATGACTGCTGCCATAGCTCATTTGCTGGTTCAAATCACAGTTCTAGGTCAGCTTTTGTACCTCACAAACCAGAGTTGCTCTGTAAACACAACATTAAGTGTGTGAACTATCCTTTATATCCGAACAGTGAGCTGGTAGGCTTTTTTCAGCTGCTAGCTCTGGTGACAACAGTAGTTTGGGATCAGATCATGTTATCTCATACCTGCTTCAATGTGTGACGACCATGCCCGGCCGACTCTGAGACATCCTTTCTACCTTGCGTCATATTGGGTTTGGTTTCTCTAGTTTGAAGCCAATCGGCGCGGAGAGGAACCTACACACTCCTATTGTTCTGATAATAAGCAGCTGCTGAGTGGCTTTGCCTGTTGCTAGGCAACGCACGGTACAATTTTCATGATCTTCTAACACCATCCTGTGTTACATGTGGAAAAGTCACTATTCCTTTTCTTGTTGTAATATTCTACAACAATGAGATAACTTTATTCAAAGGAGAAGTTAGACTCGCCTGTCAGAGACAAAAGGGGAAATTATTAGGTAAACCTGTTCAAAACTTGAATAAAAAGAACCAAAACACTGGACATCATATATGTCAACATATCCACATAAAGAACACAAGAGGATGACACTTCATTATACACTTATTTATGACTTTATTATTTGTAATAATGCATACTTACCAAACCACATTAGCCATATATCATACAGCTGTGTCTAGGACAGGGGTGGGCAAACTTTTTGACTTTGGCTTTTTATTAAAAGGGCCGCCCCATGAGCCTGTATATGCTGGCCCGCCATAGGTGTGTCAATTCCATGCATAACCAGCATCTCTAATGACTAGTGGTGATGTGTGACAGTATGTTGGTATCTATTTGAATTTCCTGCACTTCATTTATTGCAATGAGCAGAGAAATTTCCTAGACTGCCTGTTGTCACCATGAGGATGCGCCAGCATCATCACATGATCACCACTGCATCGTCCCCAAGGCAATGTTTGGACACCTCTAGGCATTTTGTGCACTCATTGCAGAGAACAAGCGGAAGGGAGAATCTTTTCACAAAGGACAAAGGGCTGAAAAAAAAGCTAAACGGGCCACATCTGGCCCCTAGCCTTAGTTTGCCCACCCCTGGTCTAGGATAATCTTTGTGTTTAAAATAAGGGAATCAAGTTTAAAATGTTTATATTAAGTTTTATTTCCATATATGCAAATGCATTGGGAATAGAGATGTCTAATGAGATGCCAAAGTTCAACATCAATATGCAAATAACAAGCAGTTTTATTGTCTCTATCTGGATATGATTTGCATATAAGTATTTAAAATTAGTATCTCATTAACCTCCTGGGCTTTTTTGCGGCGGAGCATACTATGCTCCCATGTGATTCCCTACTTGCCCGGAGGTCCCGTGCACAACTCTGGCGTCACTGGAGACGTTGGAGTTGTGTTGATAAAAGGCAACGCCCTCTTCTTTACATGGAGGTCTATGGCACCGCTCACCCCCACCACATTCACGTCACCAGTGGCGTGATCAGGGGCAGACCCCATGTATGCCGATGCTCCTAATCCGGAGGTCCGGCAGACAGTTAACTTATCCATCATGAAAATGAGGGTAGCTGTGGCACTATTGTCCCTAGGGAGGCGGTTGTGGGACATTCAGTAAGCACTTGTCAATCTGTCATCCCTTTAGGCCCTAGTAGTTCTCAACCTGTGGGTCATGGCTATAACTGGGGTGGAATGACCATTTCACAGGGACCATTTCACATTTCACAGCAGCACTGCTAACAGCAGTGCTGCTGATGCCCACAAGTGTGGTGTGAGATAAGGAGGGAGAGTAATGCTCCCTCCCTACTAAGGAGGAATGACACATTACTCTCCCTCCTAACGTCCCACCCCGCACATCATCTGAACAAGCGGGATGGGAAAATAGGAGTGAAGGGACACCTATCTGATCGTGTGGTATTTGGAACATGGAAGTTATATTCCTCCTCTGCACTTCCGCATTCCAAATACCGGAAGTGACAATTTGCGACCTCACTTCCTGGGTCACCAAATGAAAAAGGTTAAGCATCACAACATGTCATGTTTCCTCCTATTTGAAATAGGTCTCCTCTAATTCGGAAAAGGATCTCTTTTTTGCCGAAAAGCAAAACCTTCATCCAAAACGAGTGTGTGATCATCATATTGGTAATATATCTGTGGTTCACTCAGTGCAGATAAAGGCAACAACAAATAACCTTATTCCATGGAACAAAAAGAAAATCAAGATCATCTTCATGTATGACAAGGCACCATCTGATGCTGGTTGCTATCAGCATAAAAGGAGAGAAACCCATGGTGTGGTCCCCATCCTCCCCTGACCTCAATCCTATTAAGAACTTTTGAAACATCCTCAAGCAAAAGATTCATGAAGGATTTTCAGTTCTTTAGAACCTATAAAATGTTTTGAAACTCTGTTTTGTGTAATTATTTTGAACAGTGCATTTTATGTTTTTTATTTTGAAAACAAATACCGCTTTCATTAGGAGGTTTGTTCAGTAACATTCCAATTATACTCTAATGGTCGATGTGTCAAGAATTATGCTGACTGCCACATGCATTGACTATATAGGACCAATATGATTTGCATAATTCAGAATGGCTCACATGTAACCTATAATCATCTTATGGTCTTGTAGCTCAATGCGTTTCACAGATGTTTTGAGGAGTATGATACTTTCTAGTCTAGTAATAATCATCACCAATTGAAAAAAAACCAAAAAACATGGTTGATAGCTTTTGACCTTGTTTGTGTTATTTATGTTCTTTTTCTTCCCACAGTTTGCGATTTTGTCTATTTATATGGTTTATTATATGTTTATATTCAAAGTCTTATTCAACAAAAAGGAAAAAAAAGAGATAAAGCAGATGACAAAACTATCACTATTGTCCTTACCTTAATTTAAAAAAATGTCTTTATTACGTCCTTTTACTTTACATATACTCCTCTAACCGCAATACTAAATCCACACCTAAAGAAGTGTGTCCAGGGGGGCGCTGGCTCTCATTTTTAACCTGTGTTTGAATAGGGAGGGGGTCTCGATAATGTTCCTAAATAAAAAGGGGGGGCCCTGCAAGGAAAGTTTGGGAACCACTGCTCTATCCTAAGGTTTTTTCTACCAATTTATTGATGAAAACATAATTTCCAGTTAAACCAATATTTATCAAATTTGGGTAGTAGAGATCTCCGTCATATTTTGTATTTATTTTTGCAGCCTTGGCAATATTTATAAAGGGCAATACATGTTAAACACTTATCAGTCATGGAACTTCATGGTTGTACTAACTTTTCCTTTCAGTACTTTTTCCCTCTATTTTCAACAGGACACACCTGTCCTAACATGACAGCACAAATTCACCATATGCAGTTACCTAGGATAGAACTTTTTGTCTCTCCTCATCTTATTTCTGAATCGTTTTTATGTTGATTGTTATATAAGTGCATATAAGACACGCTTCCTGGTCCAGATGAGCTGAACACTATGGTCCAGAAAAAAAATTCATACAAAAGACCATTTGTTAATATTTTTTTTCATTTCTCAATAACCAGAAGAAACAGACGCAACAGCTTAGTAAATCTTAATTTTGGTTTAATATATTATGTACAGTACATTTCTACTTTGACTCCTTCAAAATAAATTAATATTTAAATGATTTTTTGCATATACACAGCAAATCAACAACAGAGATGAAAATTAGTGCATGCTCGATATAGCAAGAAGCAGTACAGCCCAGTCTGCTGGGAGTAAGATGTGCAAGACAGTATGGACTTTGTGATGGCATCAGGGGGTGAGTAAAAGCTATCCTGCCAGAGGAGCCTCTCATATTCTGTTCTGAAATAATAAACACCAACTCCAAGGCAGTTTTGTTAGTTTCAAAAAGGTCCCCCAGCAACTTAAAACAAAACAGTGTTCCAGTCTACAAAACGTCCCCTCAATTCCGATCAGTCCATGGCAATATCGCATGGCACTGTCCTCAGTTGTCATTTCACCAAGACAATTGAGGGCATAGCCTTGGACCCTAAGGGCATCATCAGGACATAATTCATTCACAGGTTAAGGATACAGAAGGACTGTATTTGTCACACTTTGAGGCCTCACTGGCAGGAAGACTATGCCGGGAAATGTCAAATGACTGGTGTCTTTGGAAGATCTTACTTCTACGTAGGAAGCTAGAAAGGAATGACAAGGACTTGGTTCTTAGTGCAAGCTGCACACAAGGCTCTTTATTGATTTTTTTTCTGATCTGGTGGAAAGTAAGGAGGTGGTGGAGGAAAATCCTAAAGAAAAGAAAAGATAGATTAGCATGTTATGAAATGCATGTTAAAAAATTTTCCATTACAAACTAATGTTTTTACTGAAAGAGACATATAACTCAATTCATGTCAGTATCAGGACATAAGCAAACACTGCATCTGCAGTTTTCCTTTCAGAAAGCCAGCTATGTAATAGAAGCAATTGCCCCTACAGGTGCCAGCTCCCCGTCTAAACTATTTGCTGATCTCTCCTAGGTAATACAAACCCAGAAGCACTCAGGTCTAAGCACAATGAGAAGCTATAGGTTCATTGAACCCTAACTTCCCATGCTATAGGTTCATTGAACCCTAACTTCCCATGGCTGATCAAACATAGCATTTGCATTAACAGCTTTAATAATATGTAAAAAAAAACGTTGTTTTTTTTTTCAATTTTTACACTTAACAGATATGGCATCCTCAACACAACCTTGTCTTTTACATTTTACAAACAAATTATGAGCTGTAAGGAGCTGTTTTCCATCTCTCTCTTGCTGACACCATCAAGTGAGATACTGCACCTGACCCCTGGGAAGATCAGCTAGCTGCAGCGAATCAGCTACCTCATCCTACCTCACTCCATCCTTGTGAGTTTATCACCTTACTTTTTAATTTTAATAAGCCTGTTGATAATGCACTCCTCTCTGTTTATCTAAAAGTACCGCAGATCAGGCTGCGTTGCCATTACTATAGTGTAATGTGAAAAATCAAATGATAGAACACATTCAATACAGTTTCATAAATGATCACTATATAATAAGTAAACAATAGATTTAACCTTCTGGGCGGTTTGATTCCTGATCCCGGCTCTGTAGAAGAGCTGCAGACACACG
Organism: Ptychadena robeensis; assembly: GCA_036250615.1. Lineage (NCBI taxonomy): Eukaryota > Metazoa > Chordata > Amphibia > Anura > Ptychadenidae > Ptychadena > Ptychadena robeensis. Next base: position 37,471,909 of record CM070042.1, on the reverse strand, counting down.
GAGCCATTCCGGCCCCGTGTCTTCGGCGTCATCTGTGATGCCGAAGGGGGCGGGGTGGGGCGGCGCCATAGAAAGCGGCTTTTCGTGCCATTAAAAATGGCGCGAAAAGCTTGTAACGCCCAGAGGGTTAAACAAAGCATTTTTCCAGAACACAAATATTTGTTCAAGTGATCAGAAGTGATCAATAGAATTCTGATACTGCTGGATTACTATAGCAACTGAACTAAAAAGTGTTCCAGATAAATTATATCATATCCTTGAATGAATTGTCATACCAATACTTGTATGGCCACTTTGTTACAAATGATCATTGTCACTGTAGTAGGCTTACCATTGACATGCAAACATTGGGAGGGTTGGTGCTGCTATATGTGCTAGCAGCTGCCTCAGCAGCCTTTGCCTCAGCTAAAAAAAAAAAACACACACAAATATTAAGAAATTTTGGTTGAAAATTTTCACCTTTTAACACTTTTTCAAAAATATTTCAGCATATTAAGATATAACATAAAACAATTTATTTTGCCTTTTCACATTTGTTCTAGGTCAGTGACTATAATGTAAAGACATCAGCTGTAGTAAAGACCAGTCACTCGTGCTCTTTCTTCTTTTGCAGGGTGACCGGTCTTGTCTCTACCCTATCTGTTGTTTCTGTGTCACAACCTGTATTAGGTGGGCCTACTGGGTCCCTCCTATGGCTATGCTGTCTGAGAATCTCAGAAATTATGTATTTTTCAAAATCCCATTTAAAAGAAGAGACAGCATGCACACACGAAGAGAAGTTTAAGACCTTCTCTCTCTGACATTATTGGTGGGGAGGGGAGGTGACCTCTGTGTGATGACTTGACCACGATGTGATACTGAACTGTACAAAATCATTAGTTGTTAATGGCTAGTTTGTCCCTTTTTTAGTGATTCGATTATCTGAAAGTGATGGAAATGGAGCTTAAAATGGAAAGAGCTTGACAGTAATTGAATGGGTTGTATAATTTAAGTCGATGATACAACTTATCATGACGGCTGACAGTGATTGAATGGGTTGTATAATTTAAGTGGATGATACAACGTATCTGACGGCTGTTTTAGGTATTTCAATGGATTTGTTTCTGAACATGAGCATGTGCACAGGGCTTTGGAATGATCAGTTTTGCATCACTCTGTATGGTAGTACTATCGTTTAATATTTGACGTTGATGTGTGTATGCATACCTTACCTCAAGAACAACTGGTGGGCAGCACCCAGGGGTCACTGATGCAAATAGGGAGGGAGAAGGCTAGCTGACATCACAGAAGGGCTGCTATTGTACAAATTAGGTGTTGCTAAAGCCTGTTCACAATAAACACCATAAAAACTCATAAAGCAACAAAAGAAGGTGGCCTAGTCTTTTCAGAAATGTGAATGTCCAAGAATGTAGTTTAACTAATGTATTTGGTCTAATACAGGTAGTTATCTCTTAGTTTGCAGGACATAAAGGATCTGCTAATGAAATCTTATCATATTTCTTTAGATCCTTTATGTCCTGCAAACTGAGACATAACTACCCGTATTAGACCAAATACATTAGTTAAACTACATTCTTGGACATTCACAGGACAAATTTGGAGGTCTTGTAAAGTGAATTACTTGATGGTCCTCGGCTGTTTTGACTGCTTAGGGGTTCTATCCAGCATGAGGTTAGTATTTTAAGGTATTGTTGGTAAAAATGTTCCATTGAGTTGAGTAACTCCTGAACAGGGGGTGCTGCTAGGCTGAGTACTTAGTTACCTCTGCTTTAAATTTTGAGGGTGAATTGTTTCAAAGCTCAGAATATGCTCTCTACACTTTTTACAAGTCACTTCACTGTGGCTATAAATCAATTTCTTTGTGGCAGAAGTCAGACATTAAAGAATGAACAGTTTTACCATCACTGTGAGAAAACATAATCTTACCTGCAGGAGTAGAGGGAAACTCAGGAGCAGAAGCTGAGGAGGACTGCATGAGGCCTGGGTAAGGAGGAGGAGGTGGGTGCATGTAGGCCAATGAACTGTCTTGCATTGGAGGTCCTGGGTAAAATTCTAGTAGATATGCAAAGAAATCAAACAATATTTTCAAAATTATATAAAATTTTTATTATTATATTATTATGTAAGAATATCTTATTGATTTAACATATTACTGATTTTAAGTTGTCACAGACAAAGGAGAACTGGGTGATGAATACCAAATTCAAGTAAAGAGTTATTATTTGTTTTAGACAAGAGCATGGCTTAATATACATTTGCCAGAGCATTTACCTCCCTCGGGGTAAATTTTTTATTTTAACTAGGACAATAAATGTAAACAGATTACATGAAATTATGATTAGGTAAACTGCCTGCCTAGTCATACCCCTGCCCAGTGCTCGGCCACAAAACCTCATCAGTGAAACTTTACAATAATTTTGTGTGTGGTGCTCATCAGTGATTCTTGTGATTCAGTGATGTACTGTCTGCACACTGTGGGTAATGGAGCTTACACAGGCAATGAGAAATCCTCTTCTTGGATGACAACTGTTCCCCATTTCATTAGATGTCTTTATTTAGTTGCTAATCAATTCACTTCCCATCACAAAAACCTAATACTCACCAGTTGGTGGTGGTGGAAAGGGGTACCCAGCAGTGGCAGGAGGGGAAGTATAAATTCCGTTGGCCGCTGGAGGTGGATAGGCGTATCCTCCATTAGGCATATAAGGAAATGCATTTCCTGGAGGTCCTCCTCTTGAAGCTGCACAACACAGAATATTAGTTAGAAAATACATTATTATTAGAGAGGTCTATAGGCGAGTGGGAGAATTATCCAGAAGAGACACTACTGGGCAGTATGGGTGAAGATAATGGAAGTTGTAGCGGGGTACCTTACTGGTGCAGAAATTACAGGTGGACCATTAGGCAGTATGTTGGGTGGCCCCTTACACAGTGCCCCATATGCATCAGGTCCAAGATTGCTTCAAGCTAAATCAGCTCCTTTCAACCTTCCAACACTATAAGGCCCAGCATTAATGATCTTAAAGGGGTATTCCAATGCAGAAAAAGATTATGTAAGACGTGTTCTTTCATCCCCCATGGTCATAAACAGTTCACAGACAACTCTGGTAAAACCCATCCCATTCGCCAATTTCTTAACTGCTCCTCAGACCATGTAATATATGTTCTAATTTGCCCCTGTAATCTGTTATATGTAGGCTGAAACATCCAACCCTTCAGAAGCCGTTTTGGTGAACATCGCCGCCTTATTGAAAAGAGGTCCCCAGGCCATGCAATGCCCAGGCATTTTAACCTACAACATAATGGCTCCTCAAGGCTTTTATCATTGAGTCCATTGATGCCAGTCTACCCCTCATGAAAGATTTAATAAGCTGTGCTCCCAAAAAACATATTGGATACTGTATATGCCCTCAATACGCTAACCCCCCAAGGCTTGAATGAAGAATTGGACATTAATAACATCATAAAATAATTAGCCCTACCACTAGTCTCCACATCCATTACCAAATTGTGTTTGCTAAGGTGTTAACCCCCTGGCTCCATTTGTCTCCTTGCCCCATGTTTGTGGATCTGTGTATATTCATGTTTGTCTCTATTTCTTTTTTCCAATTTGTTGTTCATTATTACCTATTGTATTCTGAACTTGCAGTCATGCTTTACTTTTGTCTCCACATACAGGTGTACCATTTAATTATCCATTCTTTAGTTTTTTTTTTCCTAGTCCTTGTTTAACCTCCTGGGCACGCAGTTTTTTGCGTGTTTTCCTACCCGTACACAACTCCGGCGTCACTGGAGACCCCAAGGCTGTGCTGGGAAAAGGCGACGCCCCCTCCATTACATGGAGATCTATGGAGGGGACTTACTGCCCCCCTTGCCCCTATAGTTGACAAAGAGCTTCCAATCAAAACACGTTCCATTGTTCCTGTTGAGCCCTCCAGCATCTGTAAGCAGGAAGCGATCTCATTCTTAACCAGGAAGTGACATCATGCTGGAAAGCACATGGCCCTGAGAGATCAATTCTTGCAAACCTCCTTTAATGTGAGTATCTTGTGTTTTGTTTTATTTAACCATTTACAGTACCTTACTTTGTTGTACTAGGATGTGTGCCTGGTGTCCTTGTTCCTATCAGAATTTAAATGAACCTGTTTTATGTTAAACAAGCACACATGGCTCCAGGGGAATTCTTATATACAAAATCTCCTTGTCATATGTTTAATATTTGTTAACAGAGTTAAGTAATCTCAACTTTCTGAGAATCAGATCAGATCTCCATCATCAGTTTATGTATTGAGTCTGACACTGTTGCCCTTCTAATTTGTGTGGTGGGCTACTCATGATAACTTCATGGGATAACATTAAAAAATTTAAAATCAGGCAAGCTTAAATTAGACATTAAATAACACTGCACTATATTGCAATGATCTCTACATACACTTTAAATAAATGCAGCTTACCTTGAGAGGCCACTTGCAGCATAAACTGTCCAAATTCAATGGCTCCTCCAGCTGGGAAACTAAGTTTGAATGTGGTGGTGCCCTCCCAGCCACCTGTGAATGAAGAATCCAGAATGTATAGAATGTGGTTATTTGCTCATTTTGTTGAAGTATAATGATCATGGATGTGGTTCTTACCAGAAGGTTCTGCTTTCACTATGCCTTTGATGAAGTTTGCCCCAAAAACTGGTTGCTTAATTTCACAGTCCTTTATCATGTAGAAAGGCATCATAAATGACTGCATTTGATCCTTTCCTTTGGATATGAATATCATCTGCAATTAAAAAAAACACCATCATAGACTTGAATGTATCTTCCTATATGGTGCGATCTAACTATAACTAGAATGGTAACATGCCCCCAAAAAATGAGAAAATAATATTATGGGGAAAATCTACCTCAAATGGAATTTTAAATATTGCTGTTTGTCTATAGGTTAACTTACACACCACTGTTTGCCGTACCCAAATTTAGTGGAGCCTGACTTAACCTCCCTGGCGTTATGGCAGTTTCAAAACATATTGTTTGTGTGCGAAACGGGGCCATATGGGGTGCCACCTCCATTCACATGGATGCCCACGTGGCGCCAGAAGGGATTGGCGAGTCTGAAACAATGCAGAATCGCTGAGGGCTCGCACATGTTTTCCCATATCCGAGAGCAGACACAGTTTGTTTTTAAGAACAAACTATGCACGTACTGGGTTCGGGAATAATGCCAAAGAGTTTAATCTAGACTGAACAATTCCCATAACTAGGAATAGCCCCTATCTTGTTAGTCTCCTCTGATCTCCTCATGCTTCCATATGGAGTATGTTCCCTTAATAAGATAGTGTCTCAGCTCTTAAAATACAGAAAGTTTGGAGTTCAAGTGACACAGTTTATTGGCTAACTGAAGTTATTGAAAAAGCAAGCTTTTGGGATGTTGCAGACCCCTTCTTCAAGCTTATTATGTGACGGATCTCTGGCATGAGAGTAAAGGATAATTGTGTATATGCCATTAGCTATCATTGATGGAGTGAAGAAAAATACTAAAGAGCATCAGTTGTGTGACTGCCCAAATCATGCCCAACAGCAATTTATGGACTACACAAGGATATCTACACAAGGAAGGCTTTTATCATACAATGACATGACGATAATTAATTCAAGTATATGGAAAGTCCTTTTTTTTTTATAGGTTTTCGAGAGAATAGGCAAACATTATTTCTTGCTGATGTAATAATGGAGTAGCCCTGTGTTTGCCTTTTTACAGCGTAGTAGTAATCTCAGTCAGTCAGGCAGTATAGTGAGCACACATCTACATTAGGATTACTCCTGGTTTGCCATTGCTACTCCCTGGATTGGCTCCCTAACCACTTGAACAATCTGATAATGTTAATTTTTTATTTAAGGAGGATCAAGGTGAATCTGGATCCCTAAAGTAGGAGATAGAATTGCTTAATCAAAAAAAATGTGACATCTATCCAGAAAATATTTTATATACTCTTTTCAATATAAGTTATTCTGTACTTTATTTAAAATAGCATTATATATTTTCCTTTTATCCTTATTATAATGCATATTCTCGTATTTTTTTTTCTTCGTATACTAAAAATACACTGTTCAAGCTTACGACAATCTGTTTATATCAATCCCATTGCTGAATAATACAAGTTATTCTTTAACCGGAGAAATAAGTGTCCCTGACCTGCTCCATTGGTCTTATCTCTTGCTTTGCATCATGAGCTATGAAGACTGAAATAATGAATTTGTTAGAAGATACACAGTCACCGATCCCTGGGTGACTCACCACATTGCAAAAATTAACCAATAAGCATTAACTATTTGAGATAAGGAAAACGATCCTAAGACTTATGCTAGCCATACACAGCCAGAGCCGGAGCGATATCGTCCTCCGATATCGCTCCGGGAGGCTAACGTGATGACGTCATCACGTTAGCCTCGCATTGCATTCTGGGGCCCCATAATCGGCCAGGCACCCTTTGTGTGCCGGCCATAAGCAGCGATGGAGACGCTCGTCTTCATTGCTGCTTATGGCCATCGGCTTCCATCGGCTTCGGCCGGCCAGAGATTTTCCAACATGTCGGATCTCTGGCCGGCCGAGAAGTGGGGCGACAGGGATCTGTCGCCCCATGTGGGGACATGCCGATAAACGGCCGGATTTTAACCTGACCGACGGCGAGAGCGCGCACGCCCGTCGGCCAGATTAAAATCCGGCCGTTTATCGGTATGTGTATGGCCGGCATAACTGGCCTTATGTCTGATATATTAGTGCTTGTTATTTGAATAATAATAACAATAAATAGAAACAGATGACAATGTACCGTATTTTTGGACTATAAGACTTTTTTACCACTAAAATGAAGTGTCCCTGTGTCTTATTGTCAAAATATGTAAAACCATTATGTTTTTTTTTTAAGTCTCAACCATCCTGGGAGCAATAGCTCTGCATCCCAGGAGGCAGAAATGTGTTTAATTACCTCCAGCCAAGCCAAAAAGCCACTGCCAAGAAGAGATCTTATCTGCATTAGCACTAGTAGTATCCATTCTCTGATCGCACTGACCAACTTATGGAGAGACACATTATACAATTATATACCATGAGTTTAGTGTATTTACATTAACATTCTACAATGCAATAAATACATTATGTGACATATCTCCTCCCATATGTTAAAAAGCTACTCATGGGTAAGTTGTTAGTGCCAGATTGTAAAATGTGTCTCTTCATAAGTTGACCATTGTGTTCAGACAATGGGTACTGCTAGTGTATAGACACATGCTAAAGTTATAGCTCTGGCTGTGTCTCCAAAACTTTCGGAGCATCTTATAGTCCCAAAAATATGGTGTTATGTTTGCATTTTCCACCTGCTTTGTCTGCCCACGCACATTTTCGCATCAATGCATCAATGCCTGTATTTACATACTCCCTAGCATCAGTGATGGTGGAACTAGTTACTAGCCCGCAGGATGATACCACTGCAGGATTGTGTGGGTACAGCTGGTAAGGTAAGTAATCCTGAGTGTGGTCGGGATTACCAATACTGGTTATTAAAATCTACTCCAAGCCACACTTGAGGTTACCTCATGTATACATTAATTGAAATCATGTGATCTTACTCTGTATGGGGTAAGCATTATCGTGCCTTTCTTAGTCCCCCGAAAAGCATCTGTAGTGATTGCCATGTCACTGAATGTAAGTTCCACATGGTCATAGGACATCAAAACACTGAAAAAAAAAGAGAAAAACAGTAAGGAGTCGTTTCATGGAAATGCAAGATACAAGATTTATATTCAACATTCAATTTTCACTGATATATAAACACCAAACATATTACACTTGCTCCATCACTAAAAAAACCAAAAAAAGGCCTAGCAGTATTTTATACATTTCTGGTGCTCTTCGCTCTCTCTATGGGTTAGAAATCTTCCAAATCTGACACTTCCAGAATTGTCAAATGCCTAAACAGATTTAACAATAAACATTCCACAGCGGTCACACCACAAGGATTTCTTTTGATTTCTGACCCAATATTTAATGACTCAAAACTTAATGTGTGTATGAAGTCTGGTGCTCATGTGTAAAACTGATAAGACACAAGACCTTTATATCAGATTATATATTCCAGCACATTAGGCATCTACGTGGACTATTCATACAAAAGGCCCATACAGGGCTACGCCCTTGCAGTGGTCCAACACATAGCAAGGGTTAATTGGCACAGAAAAGAAGTATTGTGCTCACCAACTTCTCCTCACCTAGACCCCTCTGTAACTCCTGTCACTTCACTCCAGTAAAAGAGCTCAGTATAACAGACCCCAGGTCTCAACCATGGACCTCTCAGTGCAGTAGCCCCCTAACCTAAGAAATAGGCCCCTCAGTGTGATAGACACCTCACCTCAGCAATGGACCCCTCACTTAAGTAATAAACCTTTTACTTTGGTATACCACCCACCTCAGTAACATAGCCCTCAGTGTGGTAGACCCCTGACCTCAATAATGGATACCTCAGTGTGGTAAACCCCTCAACTCAGTAAAAGACCTTAGTAAGGTAGATCCCTTACCTCAGCAATGGACCGTATGGTAGATCCCATACCTCAGTAATGGACCCCTTAGTGTAGTAAACGCCTCACCTAAGTAATAGACCTTGGTATGGTAGATCCGTTACCTCAGTAATGGACCTCTTCAGTGTGGTAAACCCCTCACCTCAGTAAACAACCTTAGTATGGTAGGCCCCTTACCTCAGTAATGGACCCCTCAGTGTAGAAAACCCCTCACCTAAGTATTA
>CM070042.1:37448818-37461358 GCA_036250615.1 Ptychadena robeensis | reverse complement strand
CACTTCTAGTGCCATTCATGAAAACATAGATTCCTGGTGGTAGGTCCGCTTTAAGGACTGGAGCCCTGCTTCTTTTTTTTTTCATGCTGGCTACTTCACTCAACAGGGCTGCACTTAAACAGGGACATAGTAGACCTGCCCATTGGGCATTGAAATTCTTGTATCCATTCCTTAGAGTCAGGTTAAAACATTTGTAAGTTGCTTTTTTTACTTGCTAGATTCTTCTCTCTCCCTTTCCTGCAGACCCATTTGAGGAGCCCACAAATGAAGGCAACAATGATCTTTATCATTTGCCATTATATATTCTTAAAAAATTGTTACCCCAAATGTTATCCCATAATTTGCATTTTGTCAGTAACAGTGTATACCATCAGCTTTATATAACCAGATATCCAAAACTGTCTGGAACATCTATTACCTGTTTATTTGATGCAAAGAATAAATCCCCTGTTGATAAGTATGAATACCTAAACCCCCCAATAATTCTATTTATCTTAATTGATAAGGCTAAAGGAACAACTATCCAAATGGAGCCACTTCACATTGAGTTGTCCAGGCACAGTCCATTTAATCAAATGGACAGAAAACTGGAAAATAATGATTAATGTTGATTGCGAATCACTAGTAATGATCAGAAAACTGGGTATTAGGGATCTATACAAAACTTTCAGGAATTTTATCTGAATGGAAATTACTTCCCTGTTCTAGTCAGAGGCATGTTCTTTCTGGCACCGTTGGTCATTTTGCCCCCACTAAGGAGAAAACCTTATCAAGTCCAGACCAAGGAGTACTTCTGAGCACCCTCGGTTATCAGGCATCCCAATGAAATTAAAAGAAAAAAACACAAAACACTGGCGTAGCGAGGGGGGTGCCGAGGGGGCCATGGCCCCGGGCTGCGTATCAAAAGGGGCGGCGACTTTATGGGACTCGGGATTAATAAGAAGACGCAGGCGCGTGCAAGCAGCTGCTAATTAGCTGGAGCGAGGAAAGCGATGGGAAGCTCTGGAGATGGGCAGCCTGGATTGCTCGCTTGGGGAGAAAGGGATGAGCAAGCGAGCATAGGGAGGCGAATGAAGGGAGGGGCGGCAGGGAAGGGAGGGGCGGCAAATTTCCGGTCGGCCCCAGGCGACGAAAGCCCACGCTACGCCACTGACAAAACACATTTGCATTTGAATTAAAATTTCATAAATATGAATATATACGGTACTTTTTTTAAATCTATCTTACAAAAGAAGAATTTTAGAGATTTTATCATTCAAATGATACTTTTTATTCATTTTTTTTTCATAATTGTGTGTTTCAAACATTATTATGTCTACTAGATCCTTGTACGGACATGTTTTGGGAAGTTACAGACCTACAACATAAAAATTCAATTTAGGTCTATGGTACACTTTTGGCACAGAAATCTGAACCTAGCAAGAGCACTAGGGAGGGTAATTGTATATTGGTGCAGGGAACGATGTCCACATCATCAGGTAAGGGTCTCTCTTAGCATCTCTAGACACCACTCACCACATGAAAAGTTCATGAGAGGATATAGGGGAATACACATCATGGCACTTACACTGCGTTTCTAGCAGAGGTGTGTGTCATTGACTAAGATGTTGCCTTTGATATAAAGGTTTTTTAATTTGCTAAAAAATCTTGGTCACACTGTTCCGTCATCTCTTGGATTATTCTGGACATGGTGGAGTGCGACACGGACATCTTCTCCAATCCAAAATACAGGATAGAGCCTTTCTGAGAACATACTGGAGAACATATGTAGACATTGCATTCCCTCTTTTGTGATGCCATAGAAGGTAATGGTTCCAGCTAAACAGTCTAAATGAACACCAATTCTTTTGTACATTGGTCGATTCAGTGGAATCTCTTTGTTATCATGCCAGGCAGAGTGACCCATGCTCCGTAACTCCAGACTCCACGAATAGCCGTTCCTTCCAATATTGTTTTCTATTGCTTTGCTACGTTTTAAGGAACCATAGGCTACTCCTATCTGTGCAAAAAAGGTCGATGTCTCTACCTCCCAGTAATGGCTTCCTTCTGAGAAGCCTTCTGTACACATCACCTGCCAACTTTGAAATCTCTTTGGGGTTACAGGAACAGTATTATATCTTGAGGTTGTTTTGTGGGTGGCTCTGCAATTCTGATGTGATATTCTAATGTATCTGTTGGCCGTGTCTGGGTCAAACGTCAGGTTTCTGTAATCTGAAGATTCAACAAAAAGGGAAGGTTAAGTTTACACACATGCCAACACAGGCAATCACAGTGCACATACGCATGCATAAAGTTGCAAGAGTTACCAATTCCATGTCAATGCCCATGGCTTTGGTTGTCATCAATTTTATAAAGGGTTGTTGCTTAAGTGTCCACAAAATGTGGTAATATATTGTATAGTCATTTCCAATTTCAAGATAAGGTGTGCAATATAAAGTAGCACAAAGTCATGTGACTGTGATCAAACCAGAAGACCATGGTTTGACCATCCATTGTAGGCTGCGATATAAAGCTACATATAAATGTTTAAACTACTGTAAATGTAGGGTTAATTGTATTTGCATGTATGTGTATGGCTTTCAACTGCGTTCCTAGTAATCTAAATAAAATCTACATATAATCTAATTTAATTTACACTTTATTCTAACCCTAACAATAAGGTATCAGAAATACAATGTAATCTACCATGTACTTATCACTGTCTGTGTCCCTGTTGGAAAGACTATTTCTCACTTCCTGCCAGGACAGGAAATATTGTGAAATTTCTCAACACATACAAAAACACCATTCATTTAACAATTGTTATTGGTTCCTCTCTGTCCTGACACCTGGTATTCCCCTAATTTCTTACATGGGTGTCAGGCACTGGGAGTAGAGGAGACTCTCTCTAAAGAAGTGAAACAGAGAAAATAAAGTTCTGAATTGTCACTCTTTTACCTACATTATCCACATTTTGTGATTTGCAAATTTACCAATTGTAATTGGTAATATTAATTACCAATTAGGTAATGAACGTAAATTTACCTTGATACAGTTGGGTTCTAATTGAACTCATGGTTGTAGGTTCAATATCTAGCTCTGTCCTCAGTTCACAAGGAAATGTTGTGGTTTGTGATGGACCACATGCCCCCATTATTCCCAAACTGGATGACGTTACTGAAATATCTGTCAAATAGAGAGTGACAAGTGTTGTAGTCAAACCTGTAGAATGCTTAGATCTTTATAATTTAGTAACTCATACCTACCTCTAGTTTCAGGTTGTGCAGCCCCAGGGTGTAATGCATTGGGCAGCTCCTCTTGAAGAAGTCGTGTGACTACAGGCAGAACTCTAGTGATTGCATTCATCGGTACTGTTCCACAAAGCTGAACATTTGGTGTTACTGGTGTACATGCCACTGGGGCAAGAAGAGGAAGACCCTTGGGCATCAAAGGTAAGGTTAATGTAAATGTAAATGCAGGATAATGCTAAGTTTGCTAATGAACTGTGTCAAAGAAATAATGATGCATGGGAGGTAGTTACTACGTAACAGCAATGTTGGGACTCTGCTGCCACCCTATGGTAAACAAAACATGGATGTCTGCTATTTTTTTATGACAAACTGAAGGATTAAAAAGATAAAACGAGAAAAGTGTTGCTTAATCTAAAATGAGGCAATACTGATTTTGTGTGGATCTACTTTGTGTCTAGGATCCCAGTGTGTGTTGCCAGAAAGCTCGGCCGCATCAACCAGCCATCATGATGCGGCCAAACTTTCTGGCAACACACGCTGTGATCCTACACACATTGTGGCGGTAGGAATCAAGGGAGGACTTGTGGGCCCTTGGGGCCATGCTCTCCCTTTTCTTCTGTTACTTTTTTATATATTGGTGGTCCATAAGTCCCCCACTGTGAAAGGTTTATTTATACCTATACCTGCTAAGACGGAGCCCCCTTCAGCCCTTTGTGATAAGATGTGGCTTTGTTTTGAGACCTTGAATGTTTTGATAAGAACTTCTGGCTGTCTCTATTGTAAATTTTAGCTAAATGTATGTGTAAGACCTTAGGTGCCTGTAATGCCAAATTCTAATGCCTGGCATACACATGCCGATAAGCGGACGATTTTTCACCTGACTGATGGGCGTGCACGCTTGCGCCGTCGGTCAGCGAAAAAATCGTCCGCTTATCGGCGTGTGCCCACATGGGGCGACAGATCCCTGTCGCCCCACAGCTCGGCCGGCCAGAGAACGGACATGTCCGATATTCTCTGGCCGATGCAAGCCAATGCCATTAACTTCAATCAAGACCGGCGTCTTCATTGAAGCTAATGGCGGGCACACAAAGGGTGCCGGCTGACTAAAGCAGCCCCATAATGCACCAGGATGCAAATGTGATGACGTCATCACGTTTGCATTCCACAGCTCATCGGAGCTTGTCTGTCGGCACCCATCTGTGGGTGTATGGCAGGCATTAGTGTTTGCATTCAAGGTGATTTTTAACCCCGAATTTAGGGTTTTGCTTTGATACGTAATTTATGGCTAAGGCACACCAGTAATTGTACAACACATCTTGTATCCCTTAGTATTTTATCAATCTATCAGATACCCTATACCAACTTCTAAGCATAGAGATGGTAATGTTATGGTTTGGTGTTGCTTAACTGATTCATGAACTGGGCAGCTTATAATTTAGCATTAACTTAAAAACCCTGTCCTGCCAACCTACCTAGGACCCACGGCCAAGGACACCCTGCTTCTCCTTGCTGCCAAGAAACGCTAAAAATGTAGCACAGTGTAGGTGTAAGGACATATTGATTGATAAACTAATTTTGTAAGATGCCCTTCTTTTCAGCTAAAGTGTGTGCTTTCTGTACAGTGGTTACCATAGTTGTACCTCTAAAAAGTCAACATCACTAGTTGTAGTATCCAATAGTTGCTCTGCCTTCACATGATACTTGTTGAGGTCCTGAAGATGTTGCTGCAAAAGCCTAAGGTGGTCAGAAACCTGCACCAATGCTGCTTTCTCTTCACACCGTACAGATTCAACAACAAGTGTCTGACACTCCTCCAGAGTTTTCCGCACTTGGTCAAACTTTGTCATCACACTGGACACCAGGGTATCATTGAGGTCCTACAAACATTAAAATTTGTCATTAGATTCTAATTAACAAAAAAAAAAAAATTGTAGCTAGGCAAACCTTAACCTCCCTAGCGCACTGCCTGTACCGCACTGTTTTTAACAGTGTGGTACAGGCAATGGCAGCAGTGTACGAGGTACACTGCCTGCCATTTCCTCCCGCCCCTCTCCATACAGCCAGTGTCATACATGACACTGGCAGTGAGGTCTGGAGAGCAGAAGCCCTTCCATTAACATGGAGGTCTATGGCACTGCTTACCCTCGCCCCCTTCCGCGTCACCGCGACACGATCAGTGAAGCCACAGAGCCCCTGGAAGCAGCATCGCCGTAGCTTTCCGGGGATATGCAGCTTTCATGGGAGCACAGTTCATCCAGAGTTTGTTCTTCACACAAACTCTGGACGAGATGGGCTCATCATGAACACTAAGAAGGTTAAGAATAATATAAAAAGTTTAATAATGTACATACAATTACTATAAAGTTCTCAGAGGGATCACCAGTTCAAGTATGATGACTTCACCCTAAGCCAAGCTCCTGCTTGAACTGGGTGACACAATATGCCTTCCCAACTTCAGTTGTCCCCAAAGAGAGCACACAGTACCCTACCTGAGACCAGGAAATCCCCAAGGAAACCAAGATGAAAGCACAAAAACGAAGTTGAGGTCATGTCCAGGAAATTATTGCAAAAAAAAATTTTTTTCATGAGAGTGGTCAAAACACAGAGGTCATACACAGAAGATCAGTTCAACAAATAGATTGGACAAAAAGAACAGCATATAAAGTGTATGCAAATATTAACTGAATTGGGATGTGCATAAGTTTTGACATGCTTTACAGATGTGAAGGGTGTGAGGAAACAACAGTGACTTGTCTCTCCCAGACTCTAACCTTCATCTTGGAAAATTAGAGGGATACCATTGAGCAGGGTTCTGGACATTTGCCTCACTTTGGGTGAATGGCAAACCCAGGATGCACTTAGCACTGGTGGAGGTTGCCCTCTCTTTAACCCCCTAGGAGAGTACTTACATCCTTTTTTTCCTTAACCTGCCATGACTGTGTGATTCTGTAAGTATATAAGTATATAATACTGTGTTATTTTAGAATTTGATGTAATTATTGACACATGATGCACAGGAATGTTAAAGGATTATGAAGGAATATATCCTAAATCCTATTTTTTCCCTCATAGATAAACAATAGTCTTCCAAGTCTCCTGAAGAAGCCCCCATAGGAAGGGTTACACATGTTGAGAGAAGTTTGTGAACAAGCAATCTGATTTAACATGAATTACAGTCCATACCTTAATATTCTGACTTTTACGCTCCCAGTCCTCAATCTGTTTTTCAATGTTCTCTTTCTGGCTGCGATTGGATGCAAAATCTTTTAAGAGTGTCTCCTGTAAAATGATGAAAAGGGATTTTCAAATCATGTTGAGTAGATATACAAGCAGGGGTGCACATAACATTTTTAGTGAGCTCCTCAAACGAGTACCAGAGTATAGTGTTTGGTACACACCCCATATGTAGGGTGATCTTCCTCACTGTCCTCTGCATCAGCTTCCTGCATGGTAGATTCTGCTGCAGATGGACCTCCCTGATTGAGCCTCCGATTAGCTGTCTCCATCCACAGGTCAACTGGCTTTGGATCAAATGTAACTCTCACAGTACAACACATTTGAACCCCCAGATCTCATACCTCAGTAGTACAACCCCAAGATTTTCTGGCTTAGTAACTAACCCATGAGACTACCAGCAGCCCAAATGTTAACATTTCAGTCATATTCTAGCTGTAACACAGTGCTTGCCAGATTTTACCCTTACATATGCCTACTCTGACTTTCAACCCCCAGATCTCCAACACCTTAAGACATCCAATCTTTTTTTTTGGATTAGTAATCTACATTCCCAATTTCACACCCGACTGCAACCTTTATAGTTATTCATGTTCCCCTGCAGTTATCCAAGTGACATAAAGCTAGCATAAAGTTAACTGCGGCCGCCCAGAGCTTTGTAACAATAATGCAGGTACGCATAGCTAGTTTTTGGCCCCTTTTGAGTACCAGAGTACCACTTATGTGCACCACTGTATATAAGGCTCTTTCCAGTACGCTTGATTATGGATTTTCCAACCCTTACAAGTATATAATCTCTAATGCTTTAGTATTTTCATTTTCTCATTGTAAAGTTTTCCCTCTGTGTTGGCAGAGCTGGATAGCAGCAACACCCTGTAATACAGGTTTATAATGCAGAAGAGTTGTGGAAGATTTTAACCATAAAGCAAGTTACTTGTTGAGTATTGTTAAAGCTGAATTCTTATGTCTTGAACATACAGGCGTGTCAACATTGCATCTGAAATGCAAGGGACACATTTTTGCCTCATCCTATGCTTATTCAATGGATGTGTTAACGTACATGTGGCAAGGCAGCTAACTTCGTAGACATTGATGCAGGACATACACCTGCGCATCTGTGGGGGGGTTGTCAGTCTTTCACTGCTTTGTATGCCTTCATTTCTGGTCTGATCTCAGCAAGACAGGATATCAGGGCAAATCTCCTTAGGGGGGACAGAGACATATATATTTAAAACCTATAAAAAACATTGGACTCACCCTGTCTTTTTGGCTTTGCTCCTCAATATCCTCAACATCATGACCCCGGCAGCTTTTTAGCATACATCTGTAGCAAATGCAGCGTTTCTCTGTGCAGCAATATAAAGCTAAGTCTTGATGGTGGTCCTGACATTGGGTCCTATCTCCTTTTGGTCCATCTTCTGTGAACCTGGGTTCCAACAGAAACTTCTTGCTTTCAATTTCTTTCAGATCCTCCAGCACCTTATGCAGGATAACGTTTTTTTGGGGTTCAGGTCGCTGGGTGAAGACCAGTCTGCACTCAGGACAGCTGATTGGATCAGATAGAGGGTTCTTGGAGTCCCAGAGCTTATGGATACATGCCTGGCAGAAGGTGTGACCACAAGAAAGGGTTAAAGGGTTGGTGAACATGTCAAGGCAGATGCTGCAGCTCAGATCATTCTTGAGGGTATCCATGGCCTTCAAAGCTTCGGACATTGTAGGAGGTGACACACGCCACAGAAAGATATTACCAGGAAGTCGGTTGTGGTTGAGCTCGGTGCAGCAGAGTCTAACAGCAGAAGTAAAACTGATAGTTATGGCAGAAGAGGGAGTGTCTACAGGAGGACTGACGGAAATCACATGGTGCAGCAGAAATACACACACTTAAAGGGAACGAATCCAGGGCTTACCATGGGGATTTGTTACTAAGAATACAGATTGTCTTACTAACATTGAAATCACACAGATTGTCATATTGAAACCAAAATTCGTAAAAATTCAGATTTTTTCAAAGAATGTTTTGAAATGTATTGGAATTTTGTAACTATCCCTGAATGTCATCAGAATTCTGAGATCAATATTATTGTGACATTTTTTCTACAATGTCTACAATGTCTCAGAATCCTGACTAATTATCTTTTACAAATACTATTTTAGAATTGTTCCTTCTTTTGTCCCATTATACTGTATATACTTGAGTATAAGCCAATCTGAATAAAAGCAGAGGTACCAAATAAAAAAACCCTGAAAAAAAACTGAATGACTCATGAATAAGCCTAGAGTGGCTAAGCAGCTACTTGTTATCTCTTATTGATATAGCGCCAACATATTACATATTACACATCGCTGTACATTAAATTAGAGATGCAACACAAGATAACACATAGGTACAGGTTATGACACCGGAGGAGTTGAGGACCCTGCCCATGTGGGCTTACAATCTGATAGCTAAGGCACAGCAAATATGCTTTTCTTTTGCAGTGAAATCATTTCTACTAGCACACTTATCAGTTAATTGCAAAGCCCCTGAGCATGATATCATCACCAACATTGCTGGAGATGTAGAAATTTAGAAAGCTTTTGATTTAACTGACCTAATTTATGTAACAACGACATGTGCTAGAGCAGGGGTGGGCAAACTTTTTAACTCGTGGGCCACATTGGCTTCTTAGATTTGATAAAGGAGCCGAACCAAGAGCCTGTAATGAGTGCCCAGCCATGTGTGCCAATTCCATGCATCACTAATGATGGTGGTGATGTGAAATAGACAATATGTGACAGGGAGGTTGTTTTCCTGCACTTAAAAAAGAATGTTCATTTTTCACAGAAAAGAAAGCTAAATGGTCCGGATTGGGCTCCTGGGCCTTAGTTTGCCAACACCTTTGCTAGAGGAATTTTTTTTAAATGCTCCCACAACCCTTCTGTACCTCTACAGCAATTTTGGCGTTGGTACATGTTCAAGGGCTTTGCAACTAACTCACAAAGTCTGCTCCTGAAACAATTCTCATCCCTTTACTGGAGTACATTGTGGGTGCTGAAAAACTGAGCATATACGGTAAATGAGCTCTGGAATTGAACCTTGACTGAAGCTCCCAGATCATCTATTCGGCTATACTTGGTCTAAGCTTCAGCAGAATGCGCCCAAAATTAGGTAACATTCCTATGGGAAAAATGGGTCGACTTTGGGGTAGCACTGCTCCCAAACCGTAAGGCTAGACTCACCAAACTGTTACATACAGATACAACCTTTTTATTACAGCAATATCAAGCAAGCTTTTGATAAAGCCAAGGAAAAGGCGAAACGCACCGACTGCTTTTGCTTACAACTGTATGGTATTGGGGAAAACGATCCTCACTTTTGCTGTCATTTTTTGCAAATGGGGATCTGTGTAATAGCCCCTTTCCTTTGCTAATCCCATAAAATGTGACTATTTATGTTTTAAAATATTTTTATTATTTATCTGTCAATTCTGTATCAATAATACCCGGTTTGCAGTGGACAGTTTTGGCCATAGATATTTATTATAGCATGTGGTTTCCCACAAGGAGCAGGGGTATGATACCTACTTAATAATGTACTGTACATCCTGGGTCAGATCTATATAGTTGTGTGTTAAACTCTTACATCTGTAAAACAGCCTCTATATTAAACTCCTCATACAAATTTTCCTTTGAGTTTGCTGCTCTATAGCAACAAAGGATATAAATCGGTCCACCGCAAATTGGAAACGGCCACCTGGACAGATTGACCAGGATCGCACAAGTTGGATCACAGGTAAAAGTTGGTAAATTCCTGGACAATCGCATTATAAAGGGTGTGCTTCAATCCTCTGAGTGACGAGCTGCAATGTGATGACTATGAATACCTTAAGTAATACTACAGGGGGCAATGACAATAGCCGTCACCATGTACTAGGAGAGACCAGTCCTAAATACAGGAGCCCCTTCACAGAGGTAGGAGTTGCGTCATAGAAAACAACCACACAGATCTGAAAGAAATGCCCAGTAGGGATCTCAATTTGAGTAATACACATGTATTCATTTAGACAATATTTGTTAAGCACCAAATGCAGCTTTAATGCAAATCATTCACTGCAGCTTTTAGTGGAATATACAGCTTCCATACAAAGAGTTTTCTAAAGTACTTTTACCAGTTATATGATTTTTATTAGACTAATTAAATGTCAGAAACCTTAAGGCCCCCATACACGGGTCAGATTCCTGTCTGATTCCGGTCCGATCGATTCCGGGCGCGTGCACGCCAAACGATCGTGCCGGAATCGCGTGCAGCCCACCTTGTCCGATCGATCAGGTCCGTCCGTTCCGGGGCTCAGAATCGGATCCGACAGAGAACCAACATGTTGGTTCCATCAGATTGATTCTGCACAGATCAGGGGGAGTTGCCATTTGTGAGGTGGACAATCGGACACGGATCCGTCCCGGAATCAGCTGGACAAGGTGGTATGCAGCGATCGGATCACTTAATTGGCCACTCGATCGGAGCTCCGAGTCCCGCTGAGATCGCCGGAATCGATCGGATGGGTGATCGAGCGGACATGGAATCCGACACGTGTATGGCTAGCTTTAGTTTACCTTAGCTCCTATAACCCTCGAAATAGCATTGTGTCTTCTCCATTTGAGAAATGAAGCAGATAACCACCAGCAATTGAGCTCAGGTTCAATCATGACAAACAAATCTTAGGTTAGGGGTATCAAACTCAGAAATATTTGGTCCTTAAAATTAAAAAAACATTATAGCATAGATTTGTCTTTTATTTGACGTTATAATATTAGGCTTAAGGCTATGGGTACACGTTGGCTAAAATCCCTGCATGAACGCAAGGATTCTAGTACTGAAGTCCTCCACTGATGGCAATGGGCTAGGACAGGGCTGTCTACATAGCCCCCGATCTATCGACCAGAGATTACCGAGTTCACATGAACCCAACGTAGGCTTGACTTATGACGCCTAGTGTCTTAAGGCCCCCATACACCTTACAATCTTTCCATACTATTTCTGTACAATCAGATTTTGTTCTACCAAAACCATGTAATATGAGGACCTTTCTAATCCTTCCAATCACTATATACTCTATCAGGGAGGACCCGACACTACACAGTTGTTGGTAGATCTAATGGAGATTGTATGAATCGATCTTAAGGTGTATGGGTGGCTTTGCACTTGTTCCAGATATAACCTTGAACCTTTTCAGTTTTGCGTAAACATTATATCTGTCGAGAAGGACAACAGTTGTAGACATGTTCTTTAAGTTATATTAAGGTTGGTCTGTGACTTTGTGCAAGTTTAAAATTTGTCCCACTCTGTGTGTGATAACCCTGGGCTTGGGTGTGCAGGATGACTCAGGCTTAGATGAAATGGGGTTTAAAGATACTAGTCCATCTGGTAGCAGGAAATCATACTACAGGAGAGATCACTGGATTACAAAAAAAACCTTGCAAAAACTACATCTGTTATGGACTGATTATTTCACTTTTTTTTAATGAAAATCTGCTTCAAGAAGCTCCACTAATTTCTTCTATCTCCATGAGAAATATAGACGCACAAGATTGATTTTAATTGCTTGCAACTAAGAAATAAAACTATTTACTGCCAGTATTCAGAAAAAGTTAGAGAAAATTAGAAGACTAGAGACGATTATTTTCATCATTCATCATCAGTACCTTAACATACACCTGATAAATATTTGACAGGAATCTGCAATGGTTCATGTACATATGCCCAATCACTGCCAAATTCTATTATGTTCTGCTGCTGCTTACTCCATAGGAAGGAAACAAAAACAGAATGATATCCTTCCATCCTGGCAATCCCAGAGGCTCTTTGATTAACCATTTTAAAGCAGGGAGGCCTGGGATGTGATTGCTAAGTTGTTTGTATCTGGACCAAATCTTTGTAGATCAGTGATGTGATTTAGACATCATCAGCCACACGTGTGGTTTTCTCTGAAATCTATAAACAGCAAGCCTTTACTGTAAACCAGTGGTTGTCCACAGGGGTGGGCACCAGAGATTGCAAGGGGGGCGGCGGTGGGCACCAGAGATTGCGAGAGAGGGGGGG
>CM070042.1:37427513-37448808 GCA_036250615.1 Ptychadena robeensis | reverse complement strand
CATCAGTGGTGTCAGAGGGAGGCTACAAACTCAGCTCCACTCTCTGTAAACCGAAAGTGATAATCCTGAGCTTTCACCGAGCTGCTGAAATGTAAACAAGCTGCAGAGCCATCTTTTTCTAGAAATGGTGGAATTTCATTTTTAAAACTTCACTCTTTGACTCTGCAAGTTAATTACAAAGCCCTAAACATGGCTCACAATTGCTGGCAATATTAGAAGGGTTGTGTGAATGCAAGTAAGGAGGGACGTTACCTCAGGGCAGGAGTGTTGTGACGTTACTTCTGGAAAATGTCTTTAAATGTTTGAATGGGGGTAGGAATTGGGGGCTGTCTTGGCTTGAGCACAGGGTTTGATTCATCCTATTTCCAGTCCATTCAGCCATTTGACAGGGAGTGCAATGTAAAAAATTTTAATCTCTCTCAGACACACACCACAATCGGTGAGAAAACACCTCTGTGTCATACATATAGACTGCCTAGATATTATACTGTCAGGGCATTTGTGGAGAAACGGTGCCTGTTGACTTGCAGCCAGCTTTTCTCTGCTGTATGCGGCTTTACCTATTTATGCTTTCCCGGCTGGTGGCGTAAAGGAAGAGAATGGAAAGGATCTCTGAGCATCCGCTATCACCTCCCTCTCTCTCCCCCCACCTCTAGCAAAGAGAGCCGAAATCGTTAAAGCCACACACACACACACCAGAGAGAGCAGTTCTGCATGCTTCTGCTCTCTAGTCACTTCCTTCTCTCTGCCCCCACCTCCCATCTATTGACACTTAGGAGTAGGGAGTGGGGACAGCAGGGAATGATCAGAGCAAAAAGCAGAAACGAACCTCTGTCTAAAGTTGTATGCATAGGATAGCTTATCAATTACATTTTTATTGGTTATTCAATTGAACACTGGAAAGCTTAGTAATGATAGAGGGAGATAAAGGTTCCACCATCCCCATTCAAAGTAACGGGATCGACTGGGAATTTACCACATTGTCAGATCACTGTGTGATCCGACATGCGGGAGATTCCTGGTCAATCTCAGTAAGAGGGTGCACAAGATTTTTGGCCGAGCGCCTGCCGGCGGGAAAGCACGCAACGGTCATATCGCCGAAAAATCAGGTGAAAATCCACCTGTGTATGGCTACCTTAAGTCTTATTAACAAGGAGATTAAAATGACTCGTGTAGCTCTAACCTAACAGTGTGCATGTATAAGTTGGATTAGCATTGTTTTGTCAAAATTCCTCTACACAGGCGTGATCTTAAATTTAGTACGACATTGAGAAACCCTTAGTGATTGGAGCTTGTTAAAATGGCATATGGAAGTATGGAAGGTGATGTAGAACCGGCATAGTTTATGAGCATGATATATGAATAAAGTTACAAATACAAAAGTTTTTCCCTCAATATCAGTATATCCCATAGGTGGGTTCATTTGAGTCTCTGTATCTGTCCAGGTATCGGAGAGGCTGACCATGAGGAAATTTCTTCTGTGGCGGATGATAACAAGGAGGAAACTGGTGTTCAAAGATAGGTTCTCTCATATCTGGAGGAAAAAGAAAGAATTTATCAATAATTATGACAAACTGAACAGAAACTAGTATATGAGAGGCTTGTCCAACGTCTGTCCATTTTGAACTTGCCAATTAAGATTTCCTATGACCCAGCACCAAGAAATGATGGAGATGAAGTTGGCACTGACAGACAAACTGAACAATGTATGGTTGGCAGGGTCACACGGTACCTTAAGAGTTCTACTTACTTAGCAATTGATGAAAAACTTGGGTAACGTGATCTTCCCATTTGCACTGAAAGAATGCCAATCCTCCAGGGGTAATCTTGTCCTCATATTTCCGATAGAAATCCAATGTCTTATATGTCCTCAGTTTCAGACTGTGACTGGCAAAAGAGTTCAGAATTAGACTAGAAAGCTGCCACATTTTTTATTTTATTTTTACCTAAAGACACAAAAGCTTTTTAACTGACTCTACTAAAATACTTATTTTTTTGTCTATGTCACCATAACTAAATGTTGGTTGATTAATGCTATTTAGGTGTAAGGCGATTAACTGAACAGAAACCCTTTTCCTTTAAAAGTTCTGCCCCTACGAGACTAGATTTGGGCTCCCAGCAATAATTTTTTTTTTAGATGAACGATTCTAGTGATCTATAAAGTCCAGAGTCCAATGCAGTAAGTACATTTCTTTACCTGAACCCCCTAGACTTCAAAATATTCACTACAATACTGTCACACGTTGTTTGACAATATACTTGGAATAGTAGAAAAAGAGACAGTTCTTAAACTTACAGACATTAGGAGCACCAATTTTACAGATAAACAAAAATCTCTTACCATGGGTTTGGCCGCATCTCCTCTGTATAGTCAATGTGTTCTTCTTGTTTAAATAGGATAAATATGTGTCTATGGTAGCCAGTGCCTTTAACAGGAAATGGGGGGAAATAGTGACAGATCTCATCTCCAGACAGGACTTGATTCCCAGGAATGTTTCCTCTATAAGAAAGATAGTCCCATATTCACAAATGGGAGAGAAACACAGGACAAAAAGGCTATTACCTTGCAGAATATAGCAGCAGTACTTACACCAGCCAATGCACATATTCTGAACTTGTATCCCTCAGGTGGCCATCTGAAAACATAATACAGAACCTGTTATTTAATGTACAGTTTCAGTCACACATTTACCTGCCAATTATGTATAAGTAGTTAAAGTAGTTAACCTATGTTTTCTACTGCCCTCTGACTGACCCACAGATTCCTTTTCTATGCAACAAGCTGTCCATGTCTAGGCATCAAACACCACAAGCTGGAGTTAAAGCACAGGTTTACTTTTTAACTCTAAACCACAACTTTCTTCATTATAATGCTTAAAGATCTCGCCTTGTATCTCGATGTGCACTGTCCTATTAGAGGTGGGCAAGTACAATATGGCAGTAAACTTAACACAAACACTAGAAGGCCATAACCCAGACACTACATTCTGGGTCACACTGGCAATTCCATACACTATCAAAATGTAGAAATCTAGTGTAGTGGAGGATACATCCGCTGTAACGGTTAACCCCTGAAACCCTGGGATTGTGTCAAACTGTCAGACAGACTGTGGGTATGTGCCGTAGGATATCTGCAGACAACATACATTTTAATAAGCAAAAATGTTTCACAAAAGGAATAAAGGCCAAACAAAAAAAGAGGAGAAGGAGTTTTTCAAGAGGGTCACCCGACATAATTTATGAAAGACTTCTATGGTGATAAACAGACCTGGATTAGTAAGTAGAAGTGTCCACAAAGAGCCTTCCGCTGCATCAAATGTCACCTCTGGAGCTGCAGCAGCCTGTGGAAACCAATCAATTGTATTAGCAGAACTAGCATTTAGTGGTAGCATTAAAATGTATGAAACCATTGCAAGAGATATACTAACCTCAGAAGGAGTGACCACATTTCCATAATAGACAGGCATAACTGTGTCAGGTCCTGCATTATACTGGACACGAAGGGTGACTCTAGGAACAAAAGTAGCTTCCCCAAAGAGATCATTATATACTCCATAATGCTCAGCCACTCTCATGACGTGATGTGGGCCACAAGTTTGTTCCCATTCTGTACGAACTTCATCCAGTGGTATCTGCACTATGGTGGAATAAAGATTATATAATGAAAATAAAGCTATCATTATACCCAAGGGTTCCCACAAACAACAGTAGTTCCCTAAATCATAATATTAAATATGGCATCTTAAACCTCCCTAGAGGCGTGAAGCTCTTTCAAGCTCTGCATAACTGTGGTTGTCCCTCATTATCTTCTTCTGAGCCTCCCTAGAGGTCAGCCCTTACCACATTTAAAAAAAAAAATGCGGTGTGGGCAATCAAAGCCGAGTAACCTAAATGCAGCTTGGGACAAGTTTGTTTTGTAAAAACACCTAACCTTGAGCTTAACTAGGGGTAACCGCTAAGTAGGTAAAATCGGTGGCTGAAATCACTGATCATCTTTTTATAAAGGGACCCTGGTGGCGAGACCTTTTTACCCATGTTGAGCTCTTGCTGAGACAAGATGTTTCTTATGCTCCCAATGTATACCTGTCAACTGAGGCAGGACAAATATTAACTGTAACAGGAAAATCTTCAGAGAAAAGAAAACTTTGGTTTGCTAAGAAGATTTTAAAGGAAAGAATAATTAACAAACTGGCATTAATCCAGTATGCAAATATTGAATTGCATACATTTAAGCTGTGTGGCCGACACAATCTATTGGGATGGGGCATTATCTGGGACAAATATCTGTACAGCAGTCAGCATTGACTTTTATCTTACTAGCAGTACTCCCGAGTGTGGGAATTCTGCTCCAGCATTTCTCGCTGCATCCTGCAGGTTTCTCACTGCTTTCACAAATGACTCAGCGAATGTGCGGGGGGGCTTGGTCAGAGTGGGCAAGAAATACAAACCGATTACACAGCCAGGGGGAATTTAAGACTTGTCAGAAGATTAAAACACAAGAAAAAGACGACTTTTCCAACCAGGTAACATACATGTACGAAGGCGTGAAGCTCTTTCAAGTTCTGCATTACTGTGGTTGTCCCTCATTATCTTCTTCCGAGCCTTCTGTAGGTCTTTTGAAGACTGTGGTAAATAGGGAAGCCCAATGTCCACTTTTTCTGATACTTCATCTAGAAAATTAAGTAATCATCATAAATTAAATAAAAAGTTAATGCAACTTCCTACACCCCTAGATAACCACAGGTCAAAGTTTCATTAAACTTTTTGTCTTTAAATCCCATATTTTTCGCACAATAAGGTGCACTTTGTCCGGGACTATGTGATGCCGCACAGTATCCCCAAAGTCAGTAAAGGAGCCCATCATGATAGGAGAGACGCACATAGTCAGGGAAGTACATCATTACATTATTGATATCTGGAGTCTAGTTTCAAAATTTTTCCAGAAAAAAGGAGGAATTGTGCAAAGCTC
This sequence comes from Ptychadena robeensis, assembly GCA_036250615.1. NCBI lineage: Eukaryota > Metazoa > Chordata > Amphibia > Anura > Ptychadenidae > Ptychadena > Ptychadena robeensis. Next base: position 37,443,839 of record CM070042.1, on the reverse strand, counting down.
AGCTCCCATAGTAAAAATATTCCTTTATTCAAAGATTAAATCAATTCAACATCGGCTTGTTTCAGGTCTACAACGACCACTTCTTCAGGATAAGTTATTTGTTAAGCTGGGATAGATGTGCCGATTCCTGCATGACCTGAGCGCCGATCTGTTAGGGATAGGTCGTGCAGGAATCGGGTTGCGGCAACTAGCAAGATCGGGAAAAAAATCACACATCATGTCAGATCCATGATGGATAATTTTGCTCCGAGTGGGGAAGCTGCCCCCAGCCGAAGTGATGGGCGGCACACAAAGGGTGCCGGCCGATCTCGGCACTAGCGGGCGGAGTGATGACGTCATCCCGCCCGCCCCTAGTGCCGAAATCGAGTCGGGAGTCGATGGGAATCTTTCGTCTATTCCCAGGCTTAGTCTCAGAGGTCTGTGTGGAGTTTTTTTTAAGGGGAGCACAGCCATCCCGCTCTCCTCCTGATGTGTGAAAAAGAAGCCATGATGTATTGTGGCTAAAAATATATTGCCAGGGGGATTTTTTTCGCCTAATTCAATTAATGCTTCACTATTAAAAGTTCTACTGCTCTGAAAAATTGGGGTGCGTCTTATAGTCAGTGTGCGTCTTTTGGTCCAAAAAATATGGTAGATAGACACCAGCGATCTTTATTATATTATTAAGCCACACTCACCGGGTTTTAGTGCATGGTTTGTCACCTTGATCTTGGGCAAACGCTTCTTAATGATTGGTCCCGTGAACATTTAGTGTGACACACGTGGCTCCGGAGTGATATGCACACATGGGCTGGCAATCCGGGTAGTCCCTGTAGGCGATGCCCGTGTGTTACTTCCTTGCTAAGCCTACATTATCGTTCCATTAGTTTGTGAGAACCATGGGTATGTTATCTTACTGCCCTTTCCAGTTCACTAGATTGTGGGTCCAGCCTTGTGTCCGGCTCTTGTCTTGTATTCTAGTTCTTTTAAGGGTGGGGCGGGTGGGGTGTCCACTCCACGCCTTCGAATGAGTGGGGCACACGCCCCCCACGTACTTGTAACCCTCCCTGGGCGGGTTACCACTGAGGTGCCGTTTCTGTCCGTCGATACGTGTTTCCGCCCGGCGTCCCTCTGCTGTTCTTTCCTCCCTCTACTTCCGGCCGCGCTCGACGTCGTGGCTGTGGTCTGCTCGGGGGTATGCGGGTGCCGCTGGGTAGTTGCGCTGGTTTGTGGTTGCCGTTGGGGTTGGGGTCTGTGTATGGTGATTGGGTGTGTGGGTGGAGAGATATGGCGTTGCTGTTTGTTTTGTTTCCGATTTTTGCATTGTCGTTTTTCTTTAGTCGGTCTCTCCTTCCTCTTGCGTCCCCTGCACGTTGCGCCTTTCCGGCCCGGGCGCAGTTTGATTGTACGATCAGACTGCGCCAGTATTCTTCAGGTTGGGCGCGTTCATTTTGCGGGAGGCATGTGTCTTTACCTAGGGTATGGTGCGTTTCCCCGAATGGCGCATGGTGTGATCTGTGCGCAAAATGCGAATAAAGCGGCGATGGGCCGGCTTTAGAGGTACAGAAAAAAAAAAAAAAATGTTTGCGGAAACAAAATTTTTTTTTTTTTTTTTTTTTGAAGTTTACACTTGGGGTTTTTCTTTTGATGTGGGAGTGGATAAACATTTATCCATCCAATCAAAAACAAAAAAAAAAATTAAAAAAAAAAAATGAAAAAAACATGACAAAAAAAAATCTAAGAAAAAAACAAGTTTCTGTCCTTTAAATCCTCCCGCCGCCGGATGACGTCACGCGCAGTAGGCGAGCTGTGTCACGGAGATGCCGGGAGCTCGCGGCTATTTCCGGTACGGCTCGTGTGCAGCCGAAGATTGCTCCCTTACTATCAGCAACGCTCAGCGGCTAGCGTGTTTCCTGATAGGCCCGGGATCAACTTTTGAGCTGGATTTATGAAAGTGACATTTCGTATCAATCCAGCTCAAAAGTTAAAAACAAAAAAGATTTAAAAAAAAAGACCGGCGACCGGGTCCGCGTCTCCGTGACGTCCCGTCACTTCCGTGGCACTTCCGGAGAGAGCCGGCCTGTTTGATGAATTTGTTGGACAGCCAGGGGCCTATTACTCCTTGCCTTTCCCTTTAATCCGTCCTACTAGGTATGCGTGGCTGCGGCGGCGGAGTCAGGTGAGCTCCCACGATGTGCCCGACCCAGTTCGGGTCGTATCGATGAGTTGGTCAGCTTCAGTTTGCCCGAACTGGGTTCGGGCATAGTCGCTAGGGAGGTTAAAACTTCATTTCTACACCCGAATACATTTTCCACCCGGTGAAGATTCCCCCTTCCATTACACCTGTGGTCTTTCTGGCCACTAACATTACTCATTTGTTGTGTGATCACTGCTAACTATTGTGCGCACAACATGTATTAGTTTATTCCGAGTAGTAGTATAAACTGGACAGGATTAGTTATTTTACATCAAGAAGGTAAATCAGGCTTTCATTAAAGCAGCTGTTGATGTGAACAGCAGCATTTGGCATTCCGTGGATGCTTGTAGTATACCTGGTCAGGACATACCTGGTGCTGGGGGCTGCTCTAGTAGTGCCTGTGGTTTTTCCACCAAACTGGTTTCTTGCTCTCTCGGCCTCCGCTACTTTCTTTTCTTGTTTCGGCAAAGCCAGCGGTATTCTTGAGGAGTCCCAGGGGTTTTACCTTTAAACTGGTTGTGTGGGAAGATGGGACCTAGAGGAGCAGTCGTTCGCGGCACAGAGCAGCTGGTGGATACAAAGATACAATTAGTCAGTATGTAACAAAGAGACAATGCAAATTTTTATGACTTGCCTTTTTGCTTTTGCACTACTGTTCTGTTTCTCCACGCCTGGGTTATATTTTGCCACTCTTAATTCGCAAAAACGTTTGTGCGCTCTGAAGCAATCATGGCGATCCAATCATTATTACTGTGGTTCTTACTACAGCTATGCGGAGACGAAGTACGGAGACTTCTCGGCCCTAATGCCCCGTAGCACTGTGGGTCATAGAGCAGTGAGTTGGCGACCTTTTAGAGGACCGAGTGCCCAAACTGAAATCCAAAAGCCCACTTATGTATTTAGTGCCGCATGTGGCATTTACCTGAATTACCAATATACACAAACCAAACATGTAACCACACACCCTTTATTTTTATGAGATGGGTTATGGGTTAGGTGGTGTGCAACCAGAAGGTGGAAAGCCCACTGAAAGCATTGAGAGTCCAATAGGGCTTGACGACTTGCATGCCCCACCGAGAGTGCCACCTCTGGTTTGTTGTTGCCATAGGTTTTCGCCATCACCGGCATGCGTGTAGCAAACTCTCAGCACTTGGGTTCGTCAGTAGAGTCTTTAGATAGGAGGTGGGGTGAGTAACCCTAGTAGAGGCCAGGCCTCGTCACAGCACACCCCTAACTCTCTAAGGAGAACCCATGTGCCTTGTATCTTTCTCCGCAGGATGTGAATGTATGTAAAAGTTTGGCCAAAATTGTTGTCGTGTGGCCGGTGAAAATGTGTAAATTGCGCTAGATAAATAAAAGGTGCATCCAATTTGTTTTCCACCCTCTGCATACAGTAGGTGGCCTATTGAAATGGAATTGGGCTACCTACCTCAAAAATCAGTGTATTGCGTATACAGGTACTAGCCACTGACGGACCAGGTGACATGAGTCGAGATACGTGGAATAGTGCAGTGTGCTCGGCAAGTAGCGCTGCTAATGGGGAGTAGGGGTGCCCAAGTCTCATTGATGCCGCATGTGGGGAAGGTTGGCATGTCCTCCTCAGAACATCGCTGGACTGAGTTTTGGGACCGTATAACGCGTAACAGTTCAGTTGTCCATTCACCTGCATGGTCCATCTCTGGTCCATGGAGTATTGGAAGTAGGCAGCGGAGGACTCATAAAGGCGGGTGCACCACTTATCTGAACAGCCATTGCCGGCAGCACAATGGGCGATATACACACTATGTAGGTGATTCTCCATACTCTACAGCACCACATCCTGGTGTGAGGGAACCAGGGATGGGGGCTGGGGGGCCATCATTTCTGCCCTTCAGTCTACGTGTGTGATGGGACATTTCCTTTAGGGTTTCCTTTACTTTGTTGGGTTCATATATACTACATTTACTTCCTATGCGCCCTCAAATCCCCATCACCTCAATATTGATTGATCCGCAGACACTTACCACTTATCGCACCAGCAACTACCACATTGTACCGATGCGTGAGGGCAGAATGACACTCCAAAGCCCACCTATGTGTGCAACACACTGTCACAACTCTCATTACCGTCCCCAGTACTCAGCACCTCCCGGTCACCGGCCCCCCCTCACGTACTCTCATCAAGGGCGCGCCCGCCGCCCTCTTCCCCCCGTCCACCTTTGGCAGGGGGCGTGGTCACACAAGCTTTCCAAACCGGCGCGTACACGGTGTACACAGGACGTGGCCCATCTCCTGTCCACATTCTAAGGGCGGGCGCGCTTTTTTCCTGATCACCGTGGGTATCTGAGGGGCGTGGGTTCTTGGTGGTTGGGACGTGGTGGCTGCCCCCCGTGGGATATCTAAATATCACGTGCTCCTTTATTCTAGAAATCAGCAAAGATCCCTGAAACCGCTGGCAATCTGTAGGTGGGGCTGCGAGGGAGTGTCATACCACCCTGTGGATAAACCCTAAAGCCCCCCTTACCTGTCTCTAGATTCCTCCTGATTTTTTTGGCCAATCAAAGCTGGTGTGCCCTTATGGCAGTCCAAACGTTCCTGGAAAGTCTGAAGGCTTAAGCCCCTCATATACATTTAGATTTTTCACACCGTCGACCACGGCGTGATGTCAATGCATTCCAGGCACCCTTTGTGTGTCGCAGCGAGAGGTCAACCGACCCCCCTTGGTCTGCGGCAGCGTCTGGCTTCTGTTCAAGTCCACCGGCGAAAAACACGAGAACAGCCGCCGTTGCGACAGGGTGGTATTGGCTGTCTCCTTTGTGTTCTCTGCTCCCCCTTTGCTTAAGCTTATTTTCTTTCTTCTGGGGTCTTTGCAGGGATGTTGAGAACAGTCGCTTGCTGCTGGGGTGCAGACAGGTAATGTGGATGGGCTCTGCTGAGAACTGGGCAGTGGAGAGTCTTACCCTTTCCTTTGAATGAGGAAGGCTGGGTCCAAGTATTGTTGTGTGGCGCAGTATTTTGCCGCCAAATTACCACTTGGTTTTGACCTATGATTTTCCGATTTTTCTCGGCCAATTGACCCCCCCGGGTGAAAATCCTAATTGTGTTGGGGGGCTTAAGGCTTTGTATCAGCATGTGAGTGTTTTCTCAGATTTTGTTCACCCATTATCTGTGTAATGGGAGCAGGACCATACAGATGTTGCGGCACTGTTTGGCTGTCGTGTATAGCAGGTTGTCCACTCCTTCGGTAAGGGCGCTTATAGTGGGCACGATATTGGTATGAACCGTCATTTTTCTGGTCTCTCTGTTCATGTAAGAGCTGGCTTTTAAGATCACTACGTATCACTTGTATGTGACCTGGACATCCCCCAGCTATATACTTTACATACAGATAGTTGTCCTGTCTGCAAATGCAGCTTGTAAATGGGGACGATGGTCTTATAGCCTGTGTAGGGTGTGTAGACAACATGGGGACCTTGGGGTTGGTCAGTAGGAGGGCTATAAAATTGTGCTGATTCCCATTCCAAAATGTAGTCAGTGTGGCTTTTGGTGGATCTAGGGATTCGAGCAAGCCATTGGTAACATGTCAAGACAGGAATAGTCCATTAAATCTGAATTAGTTTTTATTGCTCTACTATGTCAGGGCTCTTTCACCTCTGTATGCAGTCTCCTTTACTAGTGCTACGTGAGTTTGTGGCTCTGAGGTCTCATTATTTCTTAATGGGCAGCAAACACACCCCAACTAGGTTACTCACGGTCAGCCAGTTTATGCTCAGTAATAAGTATTGTATGCCTGCATTTTTAAACATGCATCCCATGGACTGTGGTCCATTTGCCACAGAGAGGACATCTGGAAGCGTTGAGAGAACTTTAAGGCAGTGGACGATACACGTGTAGATATGGGCCAGATCGGGGCCGTGGCCCACTACGGCCATCTATCTGGCCCGATAGAGGATTATCGGCCTGAGCATCAACCAGCGTTGATGTCTCATTGCTGTTGCTGGGGCAACAACATCCATGCTCAAAGCTGGGCTGGAGCTGGTGACACAGCAGTGTGTTGACGTTGTCATCGCTGCTGCTGCAGGGGCCTCAAACGGCTATATCGAGCTGCTGTTTTGTGTTTCCCTACTTAAGATTAGCCTGTTTTGGGTGTGTCTGTACACATTCTGGGATATTGGGTAAGGCTAAGGTTAGACTCAATTTAGAAATTTTTGCATGACAGAGCCATACCAGAATAATATCTCCCTTTTTAGTTTGGATCTATAACTTTAAATTACAAACATAATACAAAACATATTAAATATACACAACAAGGTTACAAAAAGGGCAGACAGACAGCTTGCTTTCATGTAACTTTCTTATACCAGTCTGAGAAGAGGAGATGTTGATTTCTTTAAAGCTTGTAGGAAAAGTTTGCTCATCTTCTAGGAAGTCCCGTCCTAACTGAGAATTAACAAGTGACAGATGAGTTAGTAGTAAACAACTTCCTGATGCCAACAATGTGCTGTATGACATCCTATGTTTAGGAGGACTGCATTACACGCAGGGGTAAATAATTTACGAATCATTTGCCACATAATTATGACAGCGGCAGTCCTAGAATGCCTGTTCTTTAGTAGTGTTTTATAATTAAAGCAATAATATTCAAACACAGTTTGGGACCTTCAAAGCAATAATCCCAAAATTAAGTTTGGGCCATTAAACATTACGTATAATCGCGTTTTCATATTAGTGTACTGTACGTTTATGGATCTGTGGTTTTGCAGTCGTCGTTGTGGTTGTGTTCTGTATTCTGAGACACTGACAATTTACAAGAAAGGGCTAGTATGAGCCAGAATATTAGAGGTGGCTGGCTGCTACTCTTGACCAGCATACTGATTTGGTGGTACCTGCACATGTTACATGAGTTTTGTGCTGTCAAAATTTTCCTAAAAAATAAAATTGGGGATCCCCCATTTTTGTTCTTGAAGCAGGCAGAAACAGTTAATTTCAAAGGTCCCCCCCCCCCCCCCCCCCCGCCCGTTCAGCAGTGAGAGAAGTTAAACACTCTGGACTATGGTCTGATTCCTTGCAAATCTCCTGCACAAATATTTCTCAGGATAGGGAATGACTTGGTCAGCAAGGTCGTGGAAAAGTCTTGTATGGACTAGATAGGGAATATCCACAAGTCATTGCTATTAAGCAGTTTTGTTCTAAATGCATGGTTTCCAAGAAGATGATACACTTTTTCTAGCTGTCCAATGTAATCGTATTGTTGCGAGAGAGGGGTGGAATTGAAATCTAGGACTATGATGCTTAAAATACAGGACAAGGTTCTACCATTACAGGGCAGTCCCAGGTACAGAAAGGAAGGTGTTTACATGGATACAGGCGGTTATACGGGTGGGTCAGTGGACCCCAGGTCTTTGATGCTTATATGGCATATGGGTGGTTGGATGGCTTGCACAATTCTATATATCTCCATGCGCTCACAAAACATTTACCCTTAGGCTATGTTTTCCACAGCATCAAAAGCCCTATCCGTTGGTGCAATACATTACAATGACAGCTAGTCTGTTTTCACGCGCTGTTGTGAGCTTTATTGTGCTACATCGATGTAGCTTGTCACAACAGGTTGACCGCCAAAGGAGCCCAACGCACTGAATAGTTAATCTGTACACCAGCAGCTGATATGGACTTATTGCCTTATAAAAACACAACACTTATACAACACCACTTCCGTTTTCCTTCTGTAATCATCACTTTCTGTTCCGCCAAAGGTATGCGAAGAAGACTGGGTTAGAGAGGTCCCTCCATCTGTAACGCATGCCTTACAGGATATTCACGTGACTGTCCTAATGCATCATAACTGCTTTAGACGGAGGGACCTTGGTGGACTCACGGACGCCATGAAAACACATGAGCCTTACGGTTGGGCTAAGCTCTCTCAAGGTCAATGTAACCTGATTGGGGTTTTAAAAATGGACCATTGTTTTTTTGTGTTTAATACAATCATCTTATTAAAAAACTGCATTAGTCTTGATTAAATTAAAAATGTTTCCCATACCCGTTGTGCTGTAGAGTCTGAGAAGAGCTCCACCGTTCGCGCAGAGATATCAGATGGTTGATGTTTTTTTCCCGATGGAGTTCCTGAGATGGTCAAGTGTTCTAGGCAGGCCACTGAAACGGGCACCCTGTGAAACGGAGATCATCATGGTGTGTATTTGGGAACAGTTGAATGGCATCTCGTCTAAACTTTTTTTTTTTTACAGTTTCTTCTTGTTATTACAGTGAGCATCATAGCTAACCTTTCCTTACTTCCCAAATGCTGAGGATACAGGTAATTAGCCCCCAGCTCCTTGTAAAAAAAAATAATTAAAAACAGCACCAGGGGCCCTGTAACGTCAAAGCCTTTTGCTTAAAGATCAGTTGAATATGAATCTGGAGACGTGAGCCTGCGAAAGATATAGTCCTACCAGTTAAGATGTCAGCGCTGTCAGAACCTGATGATGGCTGTGATAGCTTCCATTGGAATAGTTGGGAAGCCTCTTGGCGCGTAGCTGCTGGTTCAACTGTCTTCTCTTGGTGGGCGATTATTCTTACGTTCCTAGATATAGGGAGAAACAAAGGAAAACAACATTAATGAAATTAGGCTTGATGCTCGTTAAAGCTACCCATACATGGGTATATTGCCGTTGCGTTTCCGCCAGTCGAGTGGGTGTCACAGCTTGACCACACTGTTTTCAGCCCATCCTCGTGAACGTCAGGAGTTCCAGTAGTATCCTTGATCCAAATAGCACCCAGCGTTCTAGACCAGAAAAGAGGCCCCGGACAGATTGCCATGCAACCATTTTGCGCGGGTCTATTCTTGTCCAATGCCTCCAGGTGGGACCCCCAGCGCAGCTGTGTGCGCTAACGCCACAGCAGACGATCATCAAAAAAACAGCCGCCCTGTGGATAGTAAACTGTATGGGGCGCCCAACAGGGGTGTAACCACAAGCCAATGTTTTTAGTGTGTTACCTCTATCAGGATGTTTCTTCTTGCTTGTCTCAGCCTCTCAAGAGCTGGTTGCTGACTTGCTCTCAGGCGGTCTTGGTGTCCAGATTCAACTTTCCTTTGCTTCGGCTAAGGGCATTTTCCTCCTCCCTTCTTCATGACGCTGCAGGGCCAGCTTAAGACAGAGGACCAGGAGTAGGAACTGCTTTTTATGTTTCTATCATGGAGATGGCAGTACGCACTAGTCTATGAGAAAAAAAACCCCTTCAGGTAGAGCCAGACTAGGCCTGATATGAATTTGTGGCTCTATCAACGAATCATAGTAAAAAGCTCTTTCAATATATAACAGAAAAGCCTGTTCTGCCTTAAAAGCCAAATTGTTTTGGATCAAAAATTTGCTTGAAGATAGGAAATTCGTGCCAGGGTTGTTAAAATGTGAAAGTCCACTTAACTGCAAAATGGCAAAAACCTTTTTTATTTATGCAAAAAGCACATGTTTCTAGAGCAATCTCTTCTCCTTATCAAAGTTCACTACACCCCAGCAATGTGAGTTGATAATATACTACAACCCTGTAAGTGTATGACAATACACCTCCTGCCTGTCCTCTCTGTTTTGGGGGGGTGGGGGTCCTGTGTAGCAGTGGTGCCTCATGCTAGCCTCTGGGTGCCCGAAGAGAATGCTGCCGAATGCCTAAGTATCTGTTTCTGTCTTCTGCGATAAACGGTTTCTTGAGAGTACAGGTTTATTTGGTCCAGCCAAGGAAAGGCTCGTGCATTGGGTGCGCCCAATAGAGTCAGGTCCAGTTTATTTGCAAGTTTATAAAAGCTGGTCTCACAGATTCAGTTGCAGGTGTAGAATGAGTCGATGCTTATATAGTATTTACCTATATATCTTTTAATCTATCCATAAAGGCTGATCCGTAACTCTATTGGCGCCCATGCACGAGCAGTTTCCTTCAGCTGGCGACCAATACAACCTATCGCTCAAGAAACTGCTACTGCAATTTTATAGGGTTGCCTTGTCCCAGGTTTAATGGCATAGACTAACGGCTATGTTCCCACCACGCGATCAAAATCTCTCCCACCAGTTTCGATGGCCGTGCTCAGTAAAAAAAATCGTGACTTGCGCCGCCGCCCACGATCAGAATGCGGAGTGACAGCTCATTCAAACCTGATGGCCGCGATCAAAGTGCAAATAAAATCGCGAGTGGGCAGGTGCTAAACCGCCTATGTGGGAACATAGCCCTCTTAAAGACCTCGTTCCTAAGGATTGCTTGCTGAGTTCTGAGCACTGAAGTGCTATGTGTATCCAGGTCTTGCTCAGTTGCTCTCAACTTCCCCCTCAGCCCTCTGACGAACATTGCATGGCAGTGGCATACACACGATCCTTCTCAAGTCGCCAGCTCCTGCCGCGTTCTTTTCTCTGAAGCCTCCCTGGCCATTTTAGCAAGCTGCTCTTCTTGGGGTGCGTAGTTTCAGTGGCCTGTACCTTCACTTCTGCCTGTTCCTGAATGGGGAATAACCTTATCCATACAGGTACATCCTTGTATGTGTATAACCGAATTTACATGTCCAGTTTTATTTGCTTTTTTTTTTTAAATTAACAAGCTTTTGCTTTCCCTACTGATGTGGGATCATTCTAAGAAAACAAACTCTCTAACGCTTAGCCGTACACAATCACTTTTGTTCTTTTCCTCAATCGCCATTATTCCATTAGATCTTCTATACCAACGGTTGTGCAATTTTTAAGCTGGCCACACCACGGCTCAGATAAAAAAGATCCTTAGAGCAACACCACCGATGTTGCTCTATCTGTTTCTCTTCATTTGAGCCATCCCCGGTCCCTCCCTTCCTTTGATCCTGCTCAAAGGAACACGACCAAAACGGTTTTTCAACATGGAAATCCCATTACATTGAATGGGGGACAGTGGAGTCACCATGCCAATATAATGGACGACTGCCAGGCTGAAGCTCTGCCACACAGCGCTGTTTGCATCTGCTAGCTCAGGTGGTGGGCACTGAGGTTGATATGAAGGGCCACACGTGGCGGCCCTTGGCATCACTAAAGGCGCCGCACATAACATTTTCATCTATACTGACTTGGTATATAGATTATTATGAAAAAGTTACAGCAGGCAGAGCTAGAAGACATTATTTTGTATTTTTTAAATAACAAACACTTGTTTCTTCTAATGATGGTACTTCAGTCATGTAGTGCACACCACTGTAATATGGTAATGCGCGTTTTGTGTCATATATATTCTGAGTGTTGTGCCACATCAAAAAATCCCCCGGCGTTTGTTTGTGGAATCGTGGGAGCATAGGCACTCAGTCTTCTTAGAACGGGCTATTTTTGGTGAGGGATTTGCTCAGGAGTCTGTCTGGGCTGGCTGATTGGCTTTGTTATGTGCTCAGCCAGGCGGTCCCTCTCCTCCTCTTCCCTCCCGGACAGAAGATCCTGGGTTGAGGACCAGGTTGGAGTTCCTATGCCCTAGTGTATTAACAGTAGCGGTTTCTGGGGGCCGCAAGAGGAAACCCAGGGGTGGCCGCCAAGGAACGCAACAAAGGGCCACCAGGTTGGGCACCTGTGGTGCTAGCTGCTGTGTGTGTAAGGGGCGGGTCAGGCACGTCTCTCCATTCCCACCACGGCTGTTATTGATCGCCCGGTCGGACGGAAATTTACCCGCTGTAGTGGGCCAGCTTAAGTTCATTGATCATACCGCCACCCGTGTCAGTCAATGTAAAACCCGACCAATCACATCCTTTCCAAACCCCTTGGCCCCTGCCTCCATTACTATCATCAGTCATAACACAATTAATGAAAAACCTTGACAACCAGGTAGTTTGAATGATCAACTAAAATGTACCAACATTGTCTGTCACTGCTGAAACAATTTTTTTGTTTTTTGTGGGATGGTAAACTGGCGCCGTACCCTTAGGGGCCCGAGTGTACAATCCAGCGTACACAATTGGGGGGGTTTAAGACAAAAAGCATTCCAACCTTTCTGGAATGGAAATTCTTCAGTACGAGATAACACTCTCTTCATATAGTATGAAAAAAAGGCCCTTCCTAACCAGTGGAGGAAATGTGGAGGCAAAAGGTAACCCTATTTACTGGTGTATGTAAAACCAATATATCCATTTGGACTGGACACATCTCTTCCTCATAATCACTGTAGTCTGCTCTGCTCCCTCTCCTTCCTTGCCATACCGGGTTACCAATCAGTGGTTCATTTTTATGGAACTACAGGAAAATTACCCTATTGCTTTCGTATAGAAGCTTATGGGATTGCATTTCAGAAAAAAACAAGTTGGGGATAACTATGAGATGCTAGTGGAAGTTTTTCAAAAAAGATGTAAGAAGCACCCTCAGAATGATGCTGGGATCTTTTGTTGGTGGGAACTTAATGACGTCTAGTAGTGTGGCAGCCAGTGGCTGGAGATACTCTAAAGTCGGTCATACTGGGGTAGATTTTTGCATTCCAGTTCTGGTAATGATCAACCACGAGCACGTTTCGCACTCATCAATTGGTTTGGGAATCAATCGGCTGCCCACCTCCTTGAGTGTTCAACCCACACAAATCCATTCAAACTAGTGATCCGACATGGCTCTGGTATTTTCTGTTCGATCCCCATTACTTTGGATGGGAATCGGCGAAAAGGGGCATCTAGAGGACCAGAAAGAAGTGATAAGATTACATCATTAATACTCATGTACCTTGGCAGGCTGAGGAGGGCTTCCATCTCGCTGGGACTCCTGCCACTTTAGCTCTGGTGGAGTCTCACTCGTCCTGCCTGCCGCTCTGTTGTTCCATGTTCTGCGTGTATATGAAATTCTGCCCACTCAGCAGAAGCTTGTCTGCGTTCTCAGCGCAACGTGTCATAACCGACTGCTGTTCCTCGGCGAGTGCCTCTATTAATAGAATGGGTAAATCAATGTCATCTGTGTCTGACTACATATATCCACTGTGCGTACAAGCGGCTATGCGTAGACGCTGGGTGTGGGTGTGTTGGGTGCGGAGTAGTTTTGGCTGGTGGGGTTGGGATCTGTGTTTGTGTCCTTTCCGGGAGTGGGGCGGCGTTGTGTGTGGTTGGTTTGTTGGTTACATACAGGAGAGCAAATGAAAGCATAATTTAAAGCGCACCTAAACTCAAAACAAAAATCACCAACCTTTTTTTTACATTTTTACTTACCTTTTACTGTCGCCAATAGCTTAAAAGTTGCTCTCAAAAAACCAAAACACTATTAATTTAGCATATCATGATGATGCCTGTGGAGCCGACATGTTAGATTCGTGTTTGATTCCAGGCTTTGCATGAGTTGAGGCTGCAATATCTACGGTGGCGCCACCGGGTGTGGGCCCCAGATACAATGTGTGTGTCAATTGGGACCCAAACAAAAGTAAAATAAATTACATAATCAAATAATAAATCACGTGAATAGCTGCTAGAGGATGTTCGGCTGCCTCCCTCCCCGGCGCCTGAGGAGATGCTCCACAGGAGGGGGGGGTGCGGGGTACAACTATTCAGATTTCCACCAGGTACCAATTTTTTATTTCGTATTGGCCCCATAGTCGGGGTTGGCTAGCCAGGGTGGGAACCGTTTTGTCTGGTGGGTTTAGGTGCGCTTTAACAGGGTGTGGTACGACTGAGGCATGAGCCGATACTCTTCCTTTTAGATTATGAGTTGCTTCCACCGACTTCGATTGAATGGGAAACAACCCGCCCCCAGGAAACGTGACCAGTTTGGAGGGTGGCTGAGAGATGCCGATGCCAAAGGTTAACAAAGGACTGCTGCCCGAAACACCTATACTAAGGCCCCCATTTCACCAGGACCATGCCAGGGCCAATACTCTGAGTGCGGAGTGCAACGTGAGTGACTCTCCTCATGCTGCCCTCTGTCGCGTCAGAGTATTGGTGGGCACCCTTTGTGTGCTGCGACGTTCCTGGTCACTGGTCCCCCATTCAAAACTAGTGGCTGACGAGCACCAAGCTCTTGGTGACAACAGGAATGTGGGCAGCTGCAGTATGAGTTTTGCCGCTGCCGCGGCCCACAAGTGTGCATTGACACATCGGTGTTTGCGCGGCTCGCTCTCCCCCTCCATATCGGAGCTGCACATCATACACAACTTTCATCACCCACCCTCATACTTTTACCCCTGTGAGTTTCCACCCTGTTTGGCATCACCACCTAATGGTGGTTTATGGCCACTGGACATCCACTGCCTCTGGGTGATTCACTTTCGCTGACGTTGTTGCACAACTATTGGTGCGGTGGGGGTGGGGGGTTCTTTTTCTGTTTTCTTCTGACTGGGTCATGTAGTCTTTCAAAAGTTTTTAATTTAAGGTTTGTTTGGCCACTTACAGGAATTTAAAAATTTTCCTTTTGCTAAAAAAAACCCCAACACCAACGATTTACACACATGAGGTGCAGTGGCAGCACACTATCCACGACTAACTAGCGTCCTACAGGCATTTGACCAACGCTCACTGACAAAAATAAACATTGGAGAATGTGCTCTCATATAAGATGATAGGGCACGACAATTACCTTATACGTTTTTAAAACAACTGAAGTTTGCAGTTTAATAAACGGATGGTAGGAAAAGGCCTTGGTATGTATGGAAATGACTTGTTTACTAATGGTAAAATAACCGAACTAAGTTCAAGATTTTTTAAGATCCCATTAATTTACCAAAGTAGGAATCGCTGCCCACTGTGTCTTTTTATATTGTGTTTTTATCTAGACCATACTCCAGACGGACTATAAAATGGTATTTTCCCGCACCCCTTTATACAAACCATTCCTCACATTTATAGGTTACCATTCTGCCACATTTAAACCACTGACAGGGTTATTTCAAGTATCAATGTGGTGAAAGGGGAATATGTAAACAGTTTTGCTGGCACCCAGCACCCAAGACATATATGACCTTCAGTTATAGGGGAATACCAAGGATTCGTCTTTTAAGTGCGTACATAGGAAGTTTGTGTTTATTGTTCTATGGAGCCCACGTGCCTAGAAAATGTTAATGGAAGAAGCAGGCCTAAATATTTCAGGTCTATGTAAACAGTTATGGTATACACGTCTACTGCTGGGGTTTTCTTTTGGGAAAGCAGAGGAACGTGCCATCTACTTCTAACGCTTGACCGTAACAAATTGGAGTGTGATGTCATATTAAGAACACTGCGAAGAACATTTTGCAAGTCTGTCTGAGTATACACCTGATCGACCACAACATTAAACCGCCTGCCTATATTGTACTTCTCAACCCCACACTACTTGGTGTATGTCCCAGAGGATTCCCTGATTCCCTATGGTCGGTTCGTGTCCTTTGCCATTCCTGGTAAGAGCAAGCCACCTCTGGAGACAGTTAGTGGGTAATCTATTGACTTGATGATATTGAATTTTTGTTTGATTGGGCAGTCATAGTGCATGTATCCTTCAACCTGAAGGTTAACTCACCATGTTGACATTAGAACATTTGTCAGTTCGCTTTCCCCCCTTATGAAATTTATACACTCGTTGATTTCTTCGTGAAAATTACCATTAACACTAACGTGTTTTTGTTTCTTTTGGAACAACTACACTATGACAAAACACTATGTTATGTTATGTATAATAAGGCTATTTTACTTGAAACAAGAAAGGGCATAAATAAAGGAGTATCACAAATTTTTTTTTGACCCCTGCATTAATGGTATCAGGCAGTGGTTAACAAAACTGGGGGTTGCGAAGGTATTACCGGGAGCGCAGGCCCTCATTTTAAACATGTGTTTGAGGTAGGGAGGGGGGGGTGGGTGACAATGTTGCTAAATATAAACACAAAGGGGGCTGGGGATGGGATCAGGAGGATCGCTGTCCACAGCTCAGATGTCCTTGAGGGCACAGAGGGGGCCAACAAATTCAATACATAAAAAACAGAGTAGTAAGTAAACATAAACATAAATGTTCATATTTTAGGTAAAAACAGCAGGTTTAATAGTCCATAAAAAAATCAGTATAAATTAGAAAAGGTCTTGATGCATTCCTTATCTAATAACAGTGACGTGTTTTAGGCACAGCTGCACCGTTGAATGAAATCACAAATGAAGTGTCTTCATCGCTGGCCCAGGACAGGTTAGGGACCAAAGACCTGAGGATGGTTGAATCACCCCAAAGTACCGTTTTGTTCGGTTAGAAATTTTGAGGGGGTAG
>CM070042.1:37359208-37377340 GCA_036250615.1 Ptychadena robeensis | reverse complement strand
GGGCTTCCCAATAGGATACTGCGCACTGAGTTAAGGCATACCGTTCATCAGCTGGGAGTAGTCCCCTGATTCCTCAAAGCGGTGCCAAAGTCTCCAATTCGAATTAAACACGGTAAGACGTTCCGTCTTAATATGCAATAGCTGTTCCATTTCTTTGATATGCTTAATTTGCTTAAGCCATTCCGACATGGTGGGGAGCTCTTAGTGAATCCCTTTTTATGCAATGCAGAACCTCCTAATTTTTGACTTTAGAATAAAATACTTTAAAATTACAGAAAAAAACATCAGTATATTGAAATCCTTCCTAGAATAGATCTTTGGGGTAACCATGGAATTACCCCACTCCTAAAGCTAAATAATAATCAACCTTACTAATTTTGGCAATGTCAGTGTTATTTCATAAGCTGTAAGCATGTTGATGATTAACTGGTCACACTTTATTCAAGGAAAACTAATGTTTAAACCTGTGTTAGTGGAAAATGCTTTACATTTAACAAGCAACTAGACATGGTTTGTATGAAAGATTTCTAATATTTACTGAATGGCATGCAAATTTTTAAGGAGGGAAACTTACTTACCCAACTCTAATCTCGGACTGATGTCGTACTGCGCTGTATCGGATAGCAATAGTGCAGGCACGAGAAAGGCTTCTTGCAGAGTCTCCAACGATCATGGAGCGGATGAATACCATAGTACCATATGTCAATTTATCACTGACTGGTTTAACATAGGTTCCATCTGGTTCCACCTAAAGGAGCATCAAAACATTTAAATCATACAAGCTGAAGATTTGTTTTTCAAATACAATTAGAAAAATCTTCTCAAAAAGTAATACTTATGCTCCAAAACTAGGTCTCTTCCTGCTAATAATAATGGGCACATCAGGCAAAACAAATTCCACCTCTCCTTGTAAACAACATTACTGGCAGTTGGAGAAAAAAATACCACCAACCCTCTGCTTTTATTATTATTATCTTGTACTTATATAGCGCCAACATGTTACGCAGTGCTTTAGTCATATCACTATTTAGTAATTGAGTGTGGTGAGCCCCCCCCCCCCTCTGAATTCTGTGTTCAGCAAAAGGTACACAATGTAAACTTAAACATTTAGGGATTCTACAAATATTCATGGAAGTGTGGGCATTTCCCATGATTTGTTTGAAGCTGAAAAGTCTTGCATTTCTGATGTCCCTGTGGCTCCTTACCTTAGCATATTTCATCAGCATGTTGTCTCTTGGGATTCGAAACTTGTTGAATGACAGAAAACCATTGTCAATCTCATCAAAACCAAACTTAGGCCCAATATCCCCAACTGTTACCCCTGTGTGGAAGACAGAAGAGTTTAAAGAACAAATTGCATAGTTGTAAGGGCCTATTTGCTTCTTGCAACAGAGATTAATATTTTGTCACTTACCTGGAAGTGGTTCATGGGTGCCCATCTGGCGAATAGGAACTATAAAGGCATGAAGACCTTTACATTCTCCCTGGGTATACAGCTGTGCCAACACCACAGCGTGGTTTGATGTTTTTCCCACTAGAAAGAAATAATTGCTGTCAGTGCCACAAGCTTATTCGAATATCTTAAATAGATAACAAACATTGCTATTCCAGAAAACATTAACAGAGAGGATGGGATATTTCAACTTTTAACTGTTTAACAGCAGATATTGTAAATTGTCTCAAATACTAAAAAACAGATCTGACTTAAAGGATGGGTCTGAACTGGCTATACAAGTTTATAGCCAAGATACTTTCAATGCCAAAAAATGGCAACTCTGATGCTATAAAAATTGGAACCCAAAAGGTATATTGATGATCATTTCCAAACCCGCGGCTAGCGATTCAGACATTTGCTATCTTGCAATGGTCTATCTGATGATAAAATTACCAATATCTATAATTTTGGTGTTTTGGATACCTATATCTCTCTAGTTCACACTCTAGTTCCACTTGTTGACTCTAAAACCAATTTTTGGCAAGTATTGCCACATTGTGGTTTTCTCTTAAATTGCCATGGATTCATTACAAAATTCCCTCCATCTAAACCCCTTCTGCGAAATTCTCAGTGAATCTGCTCTCAATCTGAATATTTTGTGTTGAGTGTATTCTCTACACCCTTGAGCTGCTTACACCCTCCAGGCCACCACTTTATAGAGGACACAGTGGGACTGTTCAATATGAACTCTTGGGTAGATGGGTCATAGGTGGCTGTTGTCTCCAATCCTCGAAGGTGGGTTCCTTAAAAAAATAAAGAAGAGAACAATGAAGTAAACATTATACACAACATCCTAAAACATCCCAACCAACAGTGTAATAACACTACCCAGAGAGACCTGCAGGTCACGTAAGTCTATACTTTCTTTACTCCAACACTTCTTATAATAGCCAAGACCTTAAACAATATAAAACAAAAAGGACACAACAATTACCATGTCCCATTTCAGTCTGAGCATACGTTCCAATGATCTCCAAGTTCCATGCAGGCATGAAGAAACGCTCTTGCTGTTCGGGGGTGGCCTGGTTTAGCAGAGTAGGCAAGAACATGCCTAAGTGAAGATCAAGGGGCTCGGGGCGACCCCGATGTACAAAGCTGTGTGAGGAGGAGGAGGGGGGGGGGGATGGAGCAGGGAAGGAAGGTAGGAAAATGATGCAATCATCAGATAAGGATTAGTAGTGGTGAGAATTAGGAGAGGGGTTACATTTTGATGGTGAATGGAGATTACATAAAGATAAAGGTAAGGAAAAAGGGGAAAAAAAGACAATATTATGGTGAGTAAATTGATTGTGAAAAAGACTGGATTTACATGCAACCACAATCATGTCTGCTAGAAATTGATTGTCCATCAAATGGCAGGTGCATCAATTGGTGGACAATTTAGACCTCATCTGTAAAGGAGGAAGGCAAAAGTACAGACTTGCAAAGCAGAGTTTTAATGCCATAACCATGCCCCCATACACCTTACAATCTTACCATACAATTTCTGTACACTCAACTTTTCTTCTACCAAAACCATGTAATATGAGGACCTTTCTAATCCTTCCAATCACTATGTATTCTATCAGGGAGGACCCGGCACTACATAGTTGTTGGCAGATCTAATGGAAATTGTATAAAGCTATCTAAATGTGTATGGGGGTTTTAGCCATGAGATCTGGTTAAAAATCAAAAACACAAAAGAATCAAATAGAATATATTATCGTTTTCATAAATCGCCATTGTCATAGTCAATGAATACTGTATACTTATAAAGCTGAAAAGTTTTGATATCAGCAACAATCTCAACAGGCCATTGGAAAGATCAATTTGACTGGGATCATTTGGCAAGCTAGAACAAAGTATTGGATTTTTAGCCATGTTATAGGATTATACAAATTGTAATCCCAGGGTAGTCTGACACCAGTCCTTAAATCCCATATCTCCACACATTTTTCATATTCAGTAAACAGACAGCAGTATATATATATATATATATATATATATATATATATATATATATATATATATATATATATATATATATATACATACACATATATACACACCCTGATCTAAACTATAAAACATATATACCAATGCAAAAGGGGAAAAAAAGGCATTTAACTAGCTATATGATTGCCCTTCGTAGTTCAAGTTGAAAAAGTTATCCAATTGGCTGACTAAAGGTTTTCAAGAGACATACATACAGTAACATAGGTAGCCACTTGCGCTGACTTACTTTTACAGATATGTCTTTGCATAGAGTTACAGTGTGGCATTCGGCTACAGCACTCAAGACCTTCCAGATACATTATATGCTTTATAGATTCGAGTAAAGGTGCCCATACACCTAACGATAGCCGCTCGATAGATGGCCGCTTCGAGCACCGACGTTACACTGTGTGCATTTGTGGCCATCTCTCTAGCGGCCACCCCTGTGTTTCAGCAGAATCAATCAATCCCGCTCGAAGACAAAGTTATCGGACATGTCCATAAATCATGGACAAGGTCCATTGCTTTGGATGGGGACCGCAGCACTGCTGCACCCCAAGCTCCTTCGATATGAAGCTTAATGGCTGGTCTATCTCATGGACATCAACCCGTGTATGGCAGCCTTAAGTCTTCTTCCCCCTCTGGCTCGGGCCCACCAGCCAAGACTCCCCTTAAGGGGTCCACTGGCATATGCCAATGTGGCCTATTGCATTGAAATTGATGCAACACTGACAAGCAACAAACCAATGCAGATGCACCCGTGCATACACATCCCTTGCATAGCAAGAAGTTGGCCTTATACTTTGTCAAAATGTTTAATAGTGGCCCACAGTGGACACCCCTGGCCTAATATATTTGGGTGCCATTTGTGAGAAATGTTCACCAATTTTTAGATCTTAAAGACTAGAACTGAACCCCATAATGCTCAATCTTAGGCACATTTTTGTTTAACATATAATATGAAATATGGTCTAAACACTGTCAGGTAAAGAATAGGTAGAAAATCTCCCATAAGGAACAAATACCATATTTTGGACTATAAGACACACCAGACCATAAGACGCACCCAGTTTGTAAAGCAGAAAAAAAATATTTGATATATTAAAGTGTTCACATTAATTTGGTTGCAATGCAATCGAATGAAATGAATAAATGATTGCAATATTAAATTCAACCAGTAGATGTCACTAGCAGCAGTACACACACACAGCACATAACGTCACCTCTTTACTGATCGGGAGGAGGGGGGAGGGGGATTCTTTTCTCCTCTGCTCTCCGGCTGTGCCTGTGTCCGTGGATGCTGCAGAGTGATTGCAGTTCCCATGGACATGGAGAGAGGGATAGATGGCAGTTCATCTATGTCTCTCTTCATTGCTTATACCAGCAGGGCTCTTAATTATACAGTTTAGATGGGAGATCCAGCCATGGGCGGATCTCACATCTGACCGATCCCGGGCTAATTTCTTTGCCGGGAGAGCTGTTGGGGAGCCAAAGAGCGCATTCGGCCCATAAGACGCAGGGACTTTTTGTCCCCGATTTTGAGGGTTAAAAAATGTGTCTTACAATCCAAAAAATACGGTAATCATTATTAGATACCACAAATACATCAGATATTGTTCTCGAGAAGGACTCCTCCTTTGTACATAGTTAAAGCAGAAGAGATACACTACACGGTATAGATAGGTTAGCGATAGGTTCTAATGTTAGATAGAGACATGCAACAGAAATGTGGTGAGGATGGGGGTCTGGTCACCAGAACATCCCATTTAAGTCAATATTCTAAAGCCCAATATAATGCTCATTACTCAGCTTCTCTACCAAATACTGTTGGAGGGACATCTTACATTTCAGCCAAGATATAATAAGGGTTTTTGTAACAAGTTGTCATCGCCACCAATTAGCTTTAAACAAGGCTGGGCTTTCCTCTGACATTAGAATATAGTAAAACTCAGAAGAATGATAGACTGAGCTCAGCCCACAAGGAGAAACACATCTTCTGTTTAAAATAGCTTTAGATGGTAAATGTCCTTATGAACTCCAATGCTCCTGCAGGTCTCTCTAGAATCCCCACAATTTCCATCGCTGCCATTGCCCTAACCCCAAACACTAACCATGGCCAAGCTCGGTTTGGGCATACGTGCCAATAACTTGCATACTGTTGGCAAGTGGCAACCACTTGTTACGCTGAGTCTCTTCACACTGCTTTGACAACATATCAGTGAACATGCTGAAGTGTAGGGACAAGGGATCGGTCTTGGAGCCCAGACATGTTCTAGAGGGAAAACACAAAAGGATCAAATGCCCAGAATGATGAAGAAGACCATGCCCAAGCCATCTTCTTCCCATAAAAGCTTTTAGCATTCCTATTCATATTAAATAAAAACAAACTTATTAATAACTTATCAATATATCTAAACAGAGGTATACCAATATACAGTACTTGATTGGTTCAATAAACATTGAGCCGTCATACATCCTCACTCTAGCAGTGCTTGCAGTAAATGATATTTACGAGAGGAATCAAAGCTATATTTAATAGGTCTCTCCAGTAAGAGCTAGGCAGCATTCACATGGTGATTGCGGTGAAGATGCCATGCATGTGAATGGGCTTATCCCCATAGCTGTGATCGGCCGTGGTGCGGCCCGCAATCTAAAACACGACTCTCTGTGCCCATAGACCTAGCTAAAAAACTTTTATCAATTCATTGAGATACATTTTTTTTTAATGTGCCCCTATTCATTCTCTATGGGCGAGATCAGGGTGATCGGGCAGAGCCATAATTGCGTCCAAAAATGCGCCAAATCGCTTGCCAGAAAAATTGCTACTGATCACCTCCCCGTGATTAGAAGGCAGCATACACACATACACACTAAAGCCCCCCATACACGTTCCGATTTTTCGTCGGATCGTGTCACCCAATTTTCACCTTAAATGTTATGGTCTGTCGGCCGGCACGGAAAATCGGAATTGGAATTATCACCGATCGGCCCGACACTATTTATTAACAGCAGATCGACCAAAATTTACTGACAGGTCTGAAGCGGCCCCAACCGATTTTTCGGCCATTTTTGAGTAATAGGGATCGGTCGGGTACATAATTCCGCATCCGATTAATCTCCAGACCACGTTGATCGATCGGGCAAAATTCATACGAAAAATTGGAACGTGTATGGGGGGCTTAAGACATAGTCTTATATGAAACTATAGGAAATAAGAAATATAACTGTGTTTACTGCCATTCTTTTAGGGTTGGTTGGCAATACAGTTCTGTAATATGTGCCAGACGATACTGCTCTTCATTCCCACCTCTGAAGCCAAATATGAATTGCAGAGTAAAAAAAAAAGCTTTATAATGTTTGATCAGATAGAGACACACTTCTGAGAAGTAGAGAATTATAATACAACATGTTATGGATCACTTATAAAGATGGGGCCTAAGGGCTTGTTTCCACATATGTCGGGACCCTTTGGGCTAAGCGTATATGGGCCCCCGAAGTAGCAGATAGACTTACCTGCTCGGCGGAGGATCTGTTTTCACGGTGCTGCGCAATGAAGACAGACTCCCTGCCGAGCATGTAAGTATACGCTTAGCGGAGGGGTCCCAACGTAATGGAAACATAGCCTAACTTTGCACCCAAGCATTCACAGATGGTGGACTGACAGTCAGTCAGATTTTTACATGACACCAAGTGGAGCATCCATGATGCCAATTGGAGACGAGGCCAAAGATCACCAAAAGGATGGAACTCAACCCTACTATCTCTGCTTCTTGGAATTCAGCTTTAATACAAATCCTGATTTCCGCTTTTAACCTCCCTAGCGCTCTTGCAAGGTCCAGATTTCTGTACCAAAAGCGCACCATAGACTCTAGGGTCTTGTAGACATCCTGAATATAATAACGTTTGAAACACACAATTATTAAAAAAAAAAAGTACATTAAAAAAATTATAAAATGTATCATTTGAATGATAAATCTTTTGAATAATTTGGTATGAAAGATTTCAAAACAGTATTTATGTTTGTTTATAATAAAATTTTTATTACAATTGGAAATGTGTTTTGTTTTACTTGTTTCACTGTATCCAATACAAGCCATTTGTCACCCTCTAAAAGACATGTGGTCTTTGAAGATAGCCCATTTATTGCCTTTATGCCTTTGCAGTCCTGTCATTGTCAAAGCAATTTGCGTATGAATGTCCCAGCACAATTTGAATATGAATGTCCTGCGCCCCCCCCCCGGGGCGCGGGGGCCGCGGACATTCATATGCAAATTGAGCTGGGAGAGGTGACATGCCGAAGCCAGCTTAGAGCATCCCCCGGGACCGCACAGAACAGTGAGTATGTGCTGCTGCCAGGGGATGTAAGCTGAGCTTAGCTGGACGGCTCCTTCTCGTCAGCTGCAATACTGACATGAAAGTGCAAGACGAGCTGCAGCTGTCAGAAGCGCTAGGAAGGTTAAATTTTACCAAACTACAAAGCAGTATTTAAATGGTAATCCTATCATGATCTTAGTTTGCATAACAAATGATCACCAGAGCTTATCTGCCATCAGTAATATTGTTTCTGAACATATGGTAGCTAAGCCCATGACACAGTTATTTATTAGGTTTGCCGTCAGCCTGAAGTGGCCAGACTGTACTTTTATTAAAATAATTCACTTGTAAACATGAGCCACGGCAATCTTTGCCCTCTGGTATTGGGTGGGGCTCTAGAGAACTTCGTACCATGGTCTCAATGGTAAAGCGTCCAGCTCATTATAGGCTGGTGAGAGTAAACAGAGTATGCCAAGGACGGAATACTAGGACACAGGTAAATCTCAATGTATCTACAATAGATATAACACAGAAGGGCAGTGTGTGCATAGTTCAGGCCCTGTGATCATCCCACAATGATACGTGACACCACAGAAAAAAGGGGAGGAATTAACAGCCTTTACACAACCATCTGCAGTATGTGCCAGAAGAGAGTAACCGCCCAGACCAGTAAATCAATATGTGAAAGAATTATTTTTTTACAGAGGATGTGTAACTCCTAGTTTCCTGACTGTGAGGTTCACGACAATAGCTTTTCACCAACATTCTGGTTTTGAAGCTCTGAAGCTACACACAACCAAGCACCTAGCATTTCCAAAGGAGACAAGCACATAAATCATTCTTAGAACAGGTGTAAGGTAACTCAAATAGGTAGCATGCAATCACTGACCACCAAGTCTGGTGATGAGCATCTATTCTGAAAATATCATGTTCTCTCATAGAGAACAATAATTGGTGGGACATCTGCCCATCTTCATAACGCTACATACACACATCAATTTATGTCATGGGTAACAAACTTTTGTGATTGTTCCTAGTCAATAGAGAAGTAAAAAGGGCAGCACATAAAGTGCTTGTTCTACTCTATGGAAAGGGGAGGATGAGCAAGCAAACACCCCTTAACCTCCCTAGCGCACTGCTGAGGTCCAGATTTCTGTACCAGAAGCGCACCATAGACTCTAATGGAAACATTTTTGTGTTGTAGACTTGTAACTTCCAAAAATCTGTCCGTACAAGGGTCTAATAGACGTCCTGAATATAATAATGTTTGAAACACACAATTATTATAAAAAAGTACATTTAAAAAAATTATTAAATGTATCATTTGAATGATTAAATCTCTTAAATACTTATTTGGTATGAAAGATTTCAAAACAGTATTTATTGATTTCAAAACAGTATTTATGTTTGTTTATAATAACATTTTTATTTTGTTCTTGTTTTGAATTGTATTGGATACAGTTATCACTGTATCCAATACAATGGCATTCTCTGAAAGGGTTAACTTCAAAGATCACATCTGGAATGACAACGGGGTGATCTTTGAAGATATCCCAATTTGCATATGAATATCCCAATTTGCACATGAATGTCCCACGGGCGCGGGGGGGCGGGACATTCATGTGCAGATTGGGACATTCATGTGCAGATTAGGCTGGAACAGAGGTGTCACAGCCTGCTTGCATAAGATCGCACAGACAGCGGAGCAGAGTGCAGCCGGGGATTCTGAGCTCTTAGCTGGACGGCACTATCTCATCAGAGAAATAAGAATAAGGACAGAGGCGCACAACCTAGTACAACAGATGGTTAAAAAATGTGGAAAAGGATAAGGTAAAACAAATGGAACAAAATGAGACAAAACAACAGACAAGATACTCACATTGAGAGAGGTTTACAAGGCTGGCTCTCTCAGGGACATGTGCTATCCAGGAGGACCTCACTTCCTGGTGGGGGAGAAGAGATCACTTCCTGCTTACAGATACTGGGGGGCTCAATTGGAACAATGGGACGCGTTTCGAGAAGAACTCTTTTTCAACCATAGGGGCTCTAATTCCTAGAGGCTGCCTGCTGTCACCATAAGGATGCACCCACAGTGTAATCACAGGATCACCACTGCAACAACCCCAAGGCAATATTTGGACACCAAAGGCAATATGTGTACTCATTGCAGAAAGCAAAGGGAGGGGAACATCTTTTCAACAAGAGCTGGAAAAAAAAAACCTAACCTGGGCCGGATCCAGCCCTCAGGCCTTAGTTTGCCCACCCCTGATCTATACCTCACTATATTGGAATGACCTTTTGTGTATGACCCATAGATTTTTTTTAATTACCCAATGAAGCATAGTTACAGAACATCTGGTGTTGTTAGTGATTGTGTGCCCAGGCCAAATCAGTAAATTTTCTGATTGTAAAATAATCTGCTGAACCCAATGAAGATATGCACATCAATGTATATATCTGCTTTTTATTCTTATTGGCTGCAACAAAACAGCAATGGAACTTGGTATGTGTGCAGGTTGCTGCATTGTTTGCTGAGCTGACAACTATAAAAACCTGTGTGTCAAAGGTCCAATTCACTTGTTCTTGATAAAGCTAAAGCACGAGAATGAAAGTCAGGGCACAACAGAATGTCAGAACTTGGCAGGCTTTGTTCTCTAGACTTTGCTTCAAATCAAATATTAAAAAAATATATACAAAATATTGTTACTGAGACTGTGTTAGAAGTAGGGCTGTGGAGTTGGAGTCCGAGACATTTTTGGGTACCTGGAGTCGGAGTCGGCAAAAAATACAGACTCTGAATTAAATGGGAATTAAAAAAAAATTAATTAACTTCAAATGTCGCAATTAACAAACAGTCATAATGAATGACTTCTCTGCTATAAGAATAAATGCATGCCATGCGTAACATTACAGCACCCACTGTGACCCTAGCCTAAAGGCCCCCACACACATACCAAGTGGGGGCTGACAGATCAGCTTAGATGAGCTCCAGAGTGCAGCATGATGACGTCATCACCCTGCTCTCTAGAATTGACAAACATGATTCATGATTTCCCTTGAATTCCATAGTCATGTGTAAAGTTAAAGCTAAAAATCTAAGTATTTGTCGCCTCAGCTGAATCACAGCAGGTTTTCAAATGGTCACAAAGGGTGCCGGCCGTTAGCTTAAATGAAGATGCCGGTCTTCATTGAAACTAACAGCATCAGCCAGAGATTATTGGACATGTCCGTTCTCTGGTCGGCCAAGCTGTGGCGTGACAACGATCTGTCGCCCCATGTGGGCACCCCAGATCGGCAAGCGCACACGCCCATCGGTCGGCGTGCAAAATCGGCCGCTGCTCAGTGCGTGTATGGCAGCCTTAACTCTCGCTGATAATGAAGTAAATGTTTGTTGCCGGACTAGAGACGCTTGTATACGTGACGGGAATGGATCGCCGATAGTTCAAGACTAAAGCTATAAAGCTAGCCATACATGTGTCGATTCCATGAACGATCGATCACCCATCCGATCGATTCCGGCGATGCCACAGGTGATCGGATGGGCGATTGATCCCCCAATTAAGTCTGTGCCTACCACCTTAGGCCAACGATTCCTGGACGATTCCGTGCCCAATCGATCACTTCACAAATGGCAACTCCCCCTGCTGTGTGCTGAATCGATCAGAAAGACCAGCATGTCGGCCAGGAATCGTGTGCGGAATCGACCCGTGTATGGCTACTTTAAAACATTTGAGAAACTGCTGTAATTCAGCTGAGGCGAAAAATACTTAGATTGTTAGCTTCAACTTTACACATGACTATGGGAATCAAGGGAAATCATTAATCATGTTTGAAGTGCCACTTCGCCCTGCCTCTTCTTGGAGCCTTCCACTGCCCTATCTTCAGCAGAAGATAAGAACACTAAAGCCGGGCACACGGGTAGATCTGAGTACAATCAATCAACTTGCGCACTCACGGTGCTTGATTGTACTCTGTTTACAAACCTACCCGTGTGTGCTTTCCTTCGAGCAGGATCAATAGAGCTGGCTCAAAGGAACTTGATTGAACGGGGTTCCAACATGTTGGAAAACCCTGTTCAATCTCCAATACCTTGCATGGAGACATGAGTCTTCATGGAAAGTATTGAAACAGCTGTGGCTGCTGTCAGTGTGAAGGGGCACTCCTCACTCGGAAGCTGTGTGAGTGAGGCAGCTGTATGAGACAGGCTGCTTCTCCCCAGTTTGTGGCGTGTTGTAAATCACACACTGCAAGCTGGGGATAATGGGTCCCCATTGAATGGGAATAGATGTGCCCATGTGGTACAAATTGATTTCCATTCAATTGATCTCCGATCAATCACAGCGTGGTGCCTAGCTTAGGAAAAAAGCAGCAGCATCTTCTGCCTAACTCCCTTTCTCTGCTTTAATTGGCCATCACAGTACAGTGTATGTTTCCTAGCCAGTAGTTCTGTGGTTAATGTATGTCGCCTTCCTTTCCTTCAATGGATGTATAAAATACATTAGCATATTTAATACAGAGGAGTCGGAAGAATCAGAAATTGAGGAGTCAGAGTCTGGGAATTTATTGACCGACTCCACAGCCCTGGTTAGAAGTTGAGGTTCTGCAGTCACCTGGGGTTGAGAGCAGTGTACAGAGAGGAGTATCCCTATCTACTCAAGAATAAAGAGTAAAGTTCAACGCTGTCTGAATGTGACCTTAGCCTGAAAACAGTTGATATGACTTGATTATCTGTTGAAGAGATTAGATTTTAATGCCAAGAATGGAGTTTGAGCATAAACTCCAAACTTCACATGAACCAAGGCCGATGTTCGAACAAGATAAAAAATATACACCCATAATATACAAAACGGCTGTGTTCATGAGTTGTGTTCATTAGGTATAGAGAGAAAAGCAATACAATATCAATAAAAGAATCACACCATAATGAATGTAGGTGGGACTCACTTGGTCAAAATACAATGGTCAATAAACCAAACCATTTGGCAATGACCTACAACATTAAAATTAGGCACCAGGCACGGACTCAAAACATAAAGCCAGTGACTGCATAAAAAATGAAGTTTCCACACTCTGAAGACTTTTTATTGAAATATCATCTTTAAAGAAGGAATAAAGTCATTATGGGTAGGTAATGGATGTCAACGTCTGTTACATCTTCTACAGAACTTCAGATTACAGCTTTCTGATATCTGTCAATACAAATCAGCCCAATGATCTTCTATTAATTGTAAGACTTTTGAATGAAAACAATGGGCAGCTAGCTTAAAATCACCATGAATATTGATGAAATGGCCAATGAATGAATGAGTCCTCACCTCTTGAACAAATAGATTTCCTCAGGATCCGATATGCCATGTTCTCTCATCTTCTGAATCATCTGAGAACTCTTCTTGATGGCCAGCTCATAGCGCTCACTACGTGACAGGAAATTAGGGTCCTCATTTTTGAAGCATGGGTCGTTAATAACAAGGCTTTCTAAAAAAGAAAGAAGAATACATAGTTTAATTACACAAGCAGCTTACCTACTAGTCAGTGCATTAAAAATCCTAATAAACATTCAGTTTAATAAAAGATAAAACACAATGTACCAGTATGATAATGAGGGGTAGACCAAGGTTTACAGTTGGTTCTCTTTTACTACTACTGCACGCAAGGAATGTTGCTCTCTGAGATGAAGCAGTGCTCTCTGCAGAGATTCAGGCAACATTGCTATCACACAGATGCAACGGTACTTCCCTTAAGCCTGCCCATACATATTCTGAAGAAAGATTAAACATACAAAACAGGATCGGATTTGACGAATACCTGGCCTTGCGCAGTGCTGGAACTTGAAGGCCTATATATCTTATGGCTCCATTTCTTATGGCAGTTCTTGTTATTTACTGATTGACAAGTCCTGCTCTCACTCCACTTTACAGCATATCCAGCATGTACATCATAAAAACCCATTTGTTTATATAACTCAGGGTAAACCAGGTATTCTTCCTCTATACACACTGTACCCTTCCCACACACTAGTCCTACCAATCTCCCTCCTCCTGTACATATAGGTGTATTCTTCCTCTATACACACTGTACCCTTCCCACACACTAGTCCTACCGATCTCTCTCCTTCTGCGAGTCCTCTCAGGGCTCCCATCCAGGATGTGGGTGATGGCCTCAGGGCTGAAGGAGGCTGTGGCCCTCTCTCTGCTCAGGTCTGGATTCATCTCTCAGTTGTCACCTCCACAACTGACACTTGCTGGCCTTTGCCCTGATTTACTAATGACAAGTCTGTCCCATCCTCCATATGTCACATGACTAGAAGAGACCAGGCACAGCCTTCACATTTCCCAGCAGGCATTGCGCCGCAATTCAGGAAGTGTTTGCAGATCCGAGGTGAGTTGGTCAGGTAATCTGCGAGCTACAACAAAATGGCGGGGCCCGGGGCACATGTACTTTCATACAGAACGGAATTGATCGTTTGTGATAAGAAGGAAAATTACCCTCGTGTCTCTGTTTATAAAAAATGTTTTCATTGGCTCAGTGTTGGTCAGCTGATGTATTATGTGATTTTAAGGGATGCTGGGAAATGCAGTTTGTTTCCTGTACATCCACAGTGTCTCCAATCTTCTGCTTTATAAATCTTTGAGAAGCCTAAAAGCATGTGAGTTAAACAAAGAGCTTTGTTTTGTTTTTTTTACTATTTTAGTTAGGGTTAAATTGATGCACTGCTTTTTATTTGCACAATAGACCTATAAAAGTGTATAATTTAGGTGCATTTTTTTATGTGGAAGATGATATGCAACTATAGAGATTTTTGATATTTTGTGTTCTTTGTACCAGTATCAGTATAGTAACCCAATTTAAGTGTTAAGGTGGAAATTGCCCCATGATTGGCTATGTCAGAGGGAGGGGGATTGGGAGAGAAAAAACAGAAATAGGGATACTATACTGGCACTGTGAGAATAAGGAGTTGCCACATAAGGGACACAGTGTGTGGTGCACCACAATAAAGTGAAGCAATCTGAATTCTGGACCTCTGTGTCAATAGAGGTAACAAGTGTTCTATCAACCTCCCTGTGCTTTTCCCGAGCGAGGCATGGGGTAGATTTTCATTCCCAAAAGGGGTCACCCTGAGCCACACTCGAGATTGCTTACTTGATACAGATGAGCCAATGGCGCACTACAGCAATGTTCCGCCTGGCTCCTGGATGCATATCCCCGGTGTCTGTGATGTTGGCAAGGACATGCGGCTTCCCACGTTTGTCAGTAATGCCCATCCGGCTCTCTGTCCCAAGACCTCACAATTTTGACAACACTGATTTGGGGTTAGACAATGCAAAAAAAATTATAATTCAACATTACATTTTAATATGTTTACTGTATTTTTAGGACTATAAGACGCACCCAAAGTTTTGAAGAGAAGGTTAGGTAAAAAAAAACAGACAGTTATTCAGATATCAATTGAATATACAGAATGTTCCAGCAAAGTAGGCAGGACTAGACCATGCAGTAACTACTGTATTCCTCCGGCCAGTGCCATAGATCTTCACTTCAACAGAGTGTGCAGGGCTGAAACTTTACCATTTGTTCATACACAAGCACTACCCATTCTCTGAACCCACTGACCAACTTATGAAGAGACACACTTTACAATCTGGCACTGAACAACTTACCTATGAGCAGCTATTTACATATGGGAGGAGATATGAGTCTGTGTCACAAAATGTATTTATTGCAATGCAGAATGTTAATGCAAATACAGAGAATGTTCAGAGAATGGGTACTGCTGGTGCTAATGCAGATAGATCTCTTTTTGGCAGTGGCTTTTTGGCTTGGCTGAAGGGAAAGGAACAAATGTCTGCCTCCAGGGATGCAGAGCTATTGCTCCCAGGATGTTTGGAATGTTAGAATGGCCCAGTCAAAGTCCAGATCTAAATCCAAATGAGAATCTGTGGCAAGATCTGAAAACTGCTGTTCACAAACGCTGTCCATCTAATCTGACTGAGCTGGCGCTGTTTTGCAAAGAAGAATGGGTAAGGATTTCAGTCTCTAGATGTGCAAAACTGGTAGAGACATACCCTAAAAGACTGGCAGCAAAAGGTGCTTCTACAAAGTATTGACTCAGGGGGCTGAATAATTACGCACACCCCACTTTGCAGTTATTTATTTGTAAAAAAAATTGGAATCATGTATGATTTTCGTTCCACTTCTCACGTGTACACCACTTTGTATTAGTCTTTCATGTGGAATTCCAATATAAATTTGATTCATGTTTGTGGCTGTAATGTGACAAAATGTGGAAAAGTTCAGTGCCGAATACTTTTGCAAGCCACTGTATATACACACACAAATATGAACATATGTGGACCATAAGACGCAGGGACACTTTCCCATTGATTTTTATGGCAAAAATGTGTCCCAAAAAAATTGTAAAATTACTTTACCGCTAAAAAAAAAACCAAATATGGAACAAAAAAATATATATATATTCTTACCACCAGCGATGTTAATATTTTTCAATTTAGTAATAGTGATGTTATGGATGGTAAGGATTTGGGATAAACATATGGGAGGAGTGCTTGGACTTTCAAAGTGCCAGTTCCAGATCGATTGGGCTTCTATTTGTCTAACTTGGGTCATATTTCAAGCTGTATGCCAGTTTACATCTTCCATAACTATGTGTGAAGAGGCAGTGTACTGGAAACAACATAGCATATGAAAGATAAAGGGCTCAATTATTGGTGTTATGAGTACATTTTTCTACCTACTATATGCCTACTACTCTTTCCTCACTTCCGGTCTGGGGGTAACATGGTCAGTTTTGACCATGTGAGCTGGAACAAAATTGTGTAGGTTAACCACTTAAAAGGGAAAAGAACATTTAATGTAAAAATACATTAAGATACCATAATAAAATGAAAAGATAGCCTGTCATTCTTATATTCCAGAAGGGAGCGTTGTTATATCTTCTTGTAGGTAAAGAGACTTCAGAAACATGGCGTTGCCACCTCCTGCGGAGTATCAGTACCTGTGGGACGTCAACTCTGGAAAAGTGCCTCCTGGATCCACTGTGAGAACGTTTGGAAGGTAAGATTGGATTGGGATTTACCCTAAAACAATGTGAGGTTGGTACAGAGCAATAATAGCTGATATTTCCAGAGTGCTCAAACATTCTGGTCTAACTCTGGTGTCAGTAATCTAAGAATTAATTATTTTCAATCCAGTCATTCTTTTGGAAGCCCAGGCAGAGTTTGGGCATTTTATACAAAGTAAAAACAAAGACACCCTTGCAAAGAAGCTATTTTTTAAAAAACCCAACACTTGCATACACTTAAAATGTCCCAAGGTATTTAAAAGAAAAAAAAAACATAATCTTACGCTACACTACACATCTGACACTTTCAGTATATTAATGCAGAGGGTGGGCTGATATCATTATCTAAGTACCTCTATCTACATGATCTTGAAGTGCTTATTACCATGGATGAAGAGGACCAAGAACATTGCATGACAAACCAAAATATATAAGAAAACAATTAATAAAACTCATAGTTAGGTTTTAAGTAAGCCCTTGTAAAATGTTATGACCTTGGTGTGGCCACAAATAGGTGCTTCATATAAGAGACTTTAGGTAGGAATTGTATAAAACCTGCTCATTTTAAATGTTCCTTAAAGGTCATCATGTGCAGTATGACTTAATATCACATGTTTGGCCAATAAAATAATAAAATACTATACTAAAGCAATAATATACTACGATAGCAGGACTTTCTGCTGTTCCTGTCCGTTTTCAACTTGGCTTTCCAGGCTTTTCTGTTTCTCTGACCTGTGCGTGTAGGGGTAACATGGTATCTGTAACTCCTCTCTGTGTAGGCTTATCTGCTATGACTACTCTCAATCAGAGGCAGTTCTCACAGCCAACCACTCTGCAGTCCCGCATAAGCTTCAGGTGAACACAAGGTTTGTGGAACCATTTTCTCCCCATCTTGGATCACATTACATGGCCTTGGGTGAACTGGAATCTGGGGATGGTAAGTCTACAGGTTTGATAAAGTTTCTTTCACATTCTTGTTGAACTGAGAAATCGTCTGAACACCTACCAGATGTTAGCATGTCTTGAGATTATACCTTGGAGACCTTGTTGCAATGGTTTAGCATATATTGCTGGAGAATGCAGCAGTAAGCTGTTACAGCTGAAGTTCTACTACTAACAGCAACATACTGCTCGTATGACAAGGCCTTCAAAGTTTGAGATAGTGTTAGTCTAACTGAAATGTATGCATGGTAATGTAAATTTAATTTTCCATATTTTAACCTCCCTAGCGCACTGCTGAGGTCCAGATTTCTGTACCAAAAGTGCACCA